>JAKZAP010000014.1:6030667-6246592 GCA_023053575.1 Branchinecta lynchi
TCAGTGTGCCTTGCCAACAAATATGATGAGGAGAAAAATACATACTTTATTTATTTTTTTTTATTTTTTTATTTATGACCCGCTTTTTGCGTAACAGCGGAGTATGATCCTACTTGAAAGTAGGTTGTAACACAATAGGCTACTCGACATTGATTTGGCATGGTTTAGTATATAATAAATGGCAGTAGGCTACTTTATTGTACAAATTAAATTACTTAACACTGTTATATGATGACTCTCAAAGTAGCTTATATTAGACTATGGTATTGCTCAAACAATGAGAGATCAAAAACAGTAAAATTGAGCACTGTTGTTTTCTGGTTCCTCCTTCCTCCCCTACACCACCTAGTAGACCAACTACTTTAAAAAAAAAAAAAATAGTAACATAAGAGTTGTTAAGTGAGTCTAAGCAATACTTCTTCATTCTGACCAGTAGAAGAATCACTGGTTATGAATTGCTTGCTCTTTTTCCTACTTGCAATCTCTCTGATGTGTTGTTTTACTTCCTGATATTGGTTGTAGCCTGGGTCATTGTCTGATAGATTTTCATTGTGAAGTTTTTATGTAGTATTTTGAAATATTCAAGCAGCAGTAGCCTAACCATTAGCATCTGTCTTGATATAGCAGCATCAATTATGCTGAAAGCTACTATAACTTACATCATACAACTAATTTTCGAGAAAGCCTTTTCATTGGGTGGTTCCCGATGACAAATTTGTAGCCTGCGTAGTAGTACGAAAACGTTGCATGTAATACTATGTAGTAGCAAAGAATACTATCATTTAATATGCCTCAGACTGGTCCAATCTTATGTAGTAGTATCCAGTAGCATCCTATCTTGCCATAGTAACACTAACATCCAGTCTTGCTAATAGTACCATATAGTATTATGCAGTAACACGGTAGCCTCGAAGTAGAAGCATGTAGTAGCATCGTTAGTACTGCATGCAACTTTTTCGTACTACTTCGTAATACTATTTTGAGAAAAAATTTTCATCGGGTTCACAAGGTGTCATAAAGAAATTGGAGATATTGGTAGACCTGGCTTTTTACTGTGTTAATGTTTTGGGGCAATAATCTGTCCTGCCGAGTACAAACAAGCTTTCAGATGAGACTAGAGCTCACTCTTCTAAATCACAAAATCGGGCATGAGCATGACCAAACAACTATATTATTGCTTTAAACAATACTTTTACATTTCAGTCTCTGGATTTGGTGAGAATTCTACAGCGAAAAGAGAGGAATAACAATAACAAACAAACTGAGAGAACAACAACAGGTAAGAAATAAAAGTACTTTATGCCAGAAAGTGTAGTTTGAAACGAAAGTCCGTCCATCCCTTTCCTATAACTGTAACTCTCCACCAGATTCGGCGAATTGGGGGGGAGTTCTAGGGATAACCGGAATTCTTGTGACAAGCTTAGACCGGAGGGATCTGGATAAAACTTGGTGGGAAGAATAGACACAAGATCTAGATACACTGTTGACAGAACCGGACCGGATCAGGGCACTGTGGGGGCAGTTGGAATTGAGGGAGAAAAATCCGGAAACTTGAGGCATGCATAACTTTCGAACCGGCGATCAGATCTGAATGAAACTTGATAACTGGGAAGTAGCCTCTGGCTGTTCATTTCTGCTCCCTATTGGATCCGACAACTACTGAAAGGGGGGGGGGGGACCCGAAATCCCAAGGCCTGCTTATAATGAATTGACCTAGACCCGATTTGAGGGGGAGGGGGGTAAAGTATAATCCCTAGGACTCGCCAGTTTATATAACTGTTGCGGTTCCGGGTATTATAGGGAGATTTGGAGGGAGAGGGGGCGTAAATCTGATTCTGACGGAACTTGAAAACCTCTTAAAGTGCATATTATGTTACGAAGTGCTTATCATCTTTGCTCACTTCTTCGCAAAGTGCCAAAAAATAACGTTGTCCAAACTATAAATCTCGTAATTACCAAGGATCCATGATATGTTTTGCCTCGAGGGTTTTGCATAAAAATGAATTCCTTAAAGTGCTCTTCTCAGCTACGAAGTACAAAAAAACATTTGTGTGCAAACGATACATATTCATGATCTACAAGGGCCCATGATCATTTGCGCCTCCAGGATTTTGCTTACTCATGAATTGCTATACCTCTTAAAGTGAGCTTCGTAACTGCCAAGTGCAAAAAATACTGTTGATCAAAGGATAAATTTGTGTGTACCCAAGGGCCCATGATCATTTTTGCCTCCAAGTTTTTTATTACAAGTTAATGCTTTATAACATTCATCCTAACCGCAAAAAATATAAAGAATACTTTAGATCAAATTATACATTTTCATTATTCCCAAGGGCCCATGATCATTTTTAATCACTTTTACTTTACTTAGAGCTTTACTTACAATTGAATCTCTAGTGCCGTTAAGTCCGCATCTAAACTGCAATGTGAAAATATACTTTTGACCAAACAATACATTTTCATGAGATCCAAGGGCACCATGGGCGTCACGACTAGGGGGAGGGGGGGGAGGCTCCCGCCCCCAATGCTGTCGACCAGCCGGTAAAAAAAAAACCTAGGCGGCGCCAAGCGCCTTAATTGTTTGTCAAGACAGTTGATTTTTGCCATGAAAACAGTCGTTTTTTCCGAAAATTGGTCCATTTATCGTCAAAATAGCCGGTTTTTCGGAGAATCAGTGGATTTTTCTGAAAGTCAGTCGATTTTTTTCAAAACTCATTTTTGTTTACCAGTTAGTCGGTAAATGCCTCTTCCCTCTCCCCCCAAGGATTTTGGCTAGTAACGCCTCTGAAGGGCACATGATTGTCACAACGAAATTCCTAGCCCTTTTCTTTAGAGTGCGCATCATTACGGCTGGGTGCAACAAATAATTTTGGCTAAACGACTCATTCTCATGATCCCTAGGGGCGCGTGATCGTTCTGGCCTCATGGGTTTGATCACAATAAAACAACGAATCGACAAATTTCCACTTTCATCCTCTCAACCAGCCTTGCAAGTGCCATGTGTTCTAACTCTTGTTTATCCTTATTTTCTTGCCTGACAAGTTGTTGGCCCGGAATCTGACTGAATGGGAAGTCGGTTGAAAATTCGACGGAGGTATTAGCTTGGTATTAGTCACTGAGTCCATATCTGAACATAATTTTTTTCATCCGAATTCCGTGATTCTCCCGGCATTCGGCAAACCATGGTAATTTGGTAGAAGTAAAAAAAAAAATCGGAAGTCGATAAGCTTTGAAATATGGCTATAGAAGCGTGGTGATTTCAAATCTATTCTTGGTTTGTGAACTGACTGTCGTTCTTTAGCCTTAAAAGGGAACTTCGAGGTGAGGTTCATTTTTCTGACTTTGAGCTTAAGAGGAACTTAACCAAGAAGAGCTGAAATATCGCTCAAATAAAATCAGGTGTCGTATCCGTTTAGTTCCGTCAGCGGTTTAGGCGTAGTCCGCGAAACCACAAGAATATCCTTTCTTGAATATTTTTTTTGTGGCTGATTAAGGAGCTTATAAATAACATGCATACTCGTCTAGCGAAGACGGGAAATTTACAAGAACAGATTTTCTGGATCAAGAAGTTCAGTAAATATTCTATTTTTGGGATCCTATCAAAACTTTGGTATTGTGAAAATAAGACTACCTAGTTTCCCGTTTCTTGGTCCCAGTCGCATCCTTCGACAGTGGGGGGGGGGGGGGGGGCGATGACTCATTTTTTTTGTTAATTATTACCTTTTCATTTCAGTGCCTTGGAGACTACATTGACATGAAAAGAGCAAAAGCGAGGAAAAAATAAAGAAAACGAAGCAGACGAGATTCCGAAGAAAGTTGAGAAAAGAAGTAGAATTGGGAAGGGGATGAATGATTTATATAAGCGTAAAAATTTCTAAGTGAAATCAAAATGTATTATTTTTTGTGGTAGAGCAGGAGGGCTGCAGGACTGACACCCGGAGTAACTGCTGACTTGTAAGGATTCGCACTTTAAGGGACCCAACCCCCTAGCTGCTCACACCCCACAGGCTACTGAAGAGAAATTTGGCCTGTGCCCTGCCCACTTCCTAGTTTAGTCGTCCGGAAGAATGTGGCTGAACAACTACTGAAAACAGTAAAGTTGCAGCCACCGACCTAGAAGTGGGGCTCTTCACCGCCTGGGATCATCCGGAAACTGTTTCGCAGGAACTGGGAAATATATTTAGTATCAGACTATTATTGATCATGTTGGTGAAGAGTCCCAGTTTTAAGGCAGTGTTGCTTTCGATTTGCAATCACGACTTAAGGTGGCTTCAAAGGTTTACAATCGCATATTCTCTGTCCCGGATGTGGTACTGCTTGCATGAATCGACGATTCACGTCACTCGAGATCATAGGAAGAAGAATCACCGGAAAAGAAATAGTGATCGTTAAAGGGGATACTAAAGCCGCATTGGATTTACCCTTGTCTCGGCCCCGTCAAACAAATACCGTTTTATTTAACTACCATGTCTGCTTAATGCCGTTTTATTTGTCCTTGTTAGCTGACAATTTTCAGTGCCGTGTCACAGGACGCCATGAATGATGACATAATCTGGAAGCAAGTTTTGGTTCTGTCTGGTGTAGAGTTTCTCAGCTGCGTTTTATTTGTTATGCTTGTCCGTTATATTCATCTGACAATGCTAATAAAACGGCTTTAAACCGTGACAAGGCAGTAACGCGAAGAAGAAATACTCAAATCGAAAATTTACTAGAGGTGGAATCCCTAAAAGATTTATTTACCCCTTGACTGAGAATTCGAGTTTCCGACCCCTCAAAGTTACTATAGTTGGTGAAGATACCTTTGTTTCCCACCCCTCTCTTCGCTGATAATTCTAGTTGCCGACCCCTCAAAGCTACTAAAATCAGGAAGGGAACCGTGAACTATGAATGTCGATAGTTGCCGACCCCTCAAAGAAGAAAAAGTTTGAATTCGTAATTTTTTTCCTCGTTTCAGTACTCTAAGGTACGATCCGTGCCAAGGTAATAAAATGAGGAAAGAAATGGAGGACTTGAAATATCTTAGTTGCTCACCCCTCGAAGCTACTATAACGAGGAAGGGAACGGCCAACTATGACTTTTGATAGTTGTCGACCCCGCAAAGGAGAAAAATTTTGAATCCCTAATTTTTCCTCGTTTTAGTACTCTAAGGTACCATCCGTAACTTCAGGGTACGAACATGAGGAAAAGGTGAACTTTTACAAATGTATGTTCCGACCCCTCACGAGGTACAAACAGAGGAAAAGCACGGCACAGCTTGCTAGTTTTCGAATCCTAAAAGGAGGAAACGGTGAAATTTTACAAATGTATGTTGCCAAGCCCTCACGAGAAACTAAACAGGAAAAGCACGATGCATCTTGCCATTTGAATACTAAAAGGTGAACTTTTACACATGTAAGTTGCTGACCCCTCACGGGATACTAAACAGAGCAAAGCCTTGCCAGTTTTTTTAGAATTCCGAATTTCTTTCCTAGTTTTAGTACTCTAAGGTACTATGCATCAAAAGTTACTATAGTTGCCGACCCCTCAAAATTTAGAATTCCCAATTTCTTCCCTCATTTTAGTAACATAAGGTGTCACCATCCGTGACAAGTTACTAAAACCAGGAAAGAAATGGCGGACTTGAAATATCTTAGTTTCCGACCCCTCACTAGACTCATGATCTGAGTCGCCTATCAACAGAGTGCTAAAAGGAGGAAAAGGTGAACTTTTACAAACGTAAGTTGCCGACCCCTCACGAGAAACTAAACAGAGGAAAAGCACGGCACAGCGCGCCAGTTTTTTTTTCGAATACTAAAAGGAGGAAAAGGTGAACTTTTACAAATGTAAGTTGCCGACCCCTCACGAGAAACTAAACAGAGGAAAAGCACGGCACATCATTCGATTTTTTTCGAATACTAAAAGGAGGAAAAGGTGAACATGAACTTTTACAAAAGTAAGTTGCCGGCCCCTCACGGGATACTAAACAGAGGAAAGGCTTGCCAGTTTTTTCGAATTCCTCGTTTTGGTACTCTAAGGTACAACCCGTGAATAGTTACTGAAACCAGGAAAGAAACGGTGGACTTGAAATATCTTGGTTGCCGACCCCTCACTGGACTCATGATCTGAGTCGCCTATCAAAAGAGTGCTAAAAGGTGAACTTTTACAAACGTAAGTTGCCGACCCCTCACGAGAAACTAAACAGAGGAAAAGCACGGCACAGCGCGCCAATTTTGTTTTTCGAATACTAAAAGGAGGAAAAGGTGAACTTTTACAAATGTAAGTTGCCGACTCCTCACGAGAAACTAAACAGAGGAAAAGCACCGCACAGCATTCCATTTTTTTTCGAATACTAAAAGGAGGAAAAGGTGAACTTTAACAAATGTAAGTTGCCGGCCCCTCACGGGATGCTAAACAGAGGAAAGGTTTGCCAGTTTTTCGAATACTAAAAGGAGGAAAAGGTGAACTTTAACAAAGGAAGCTGGAGACCCCTCACGGGATACTAAACAGAGGAAAGGCTTGCCTGTTTTTCGAATTCTCGATTCCTGGTAATTCTTTCCTCGTTTTAGTTTGCCTTTCCTGGTTTTAGTATTCTTTCCTGCTTTTCTCTTGCCTTTCCTTTCCTGCTTTTAGTCGATCCCAACAGTTGGCTGTTAATTGATACCATCTTTGTTATTGTCCCATTTTCCTTTGCATTTGATTGTTTAATAGGGAAGAAATAAAAAAAATGAGAATAATTTGGTTGGTATTGAATCTCTTTTTGTGCCAAAAGAAGGCTGGAAAGTTTGATATTTTCCCATTTTCCTTTCCATTTCACTGTTTAATAAGTAAGAAACAAAACAAAGCAAGAAATAAACACTAGAATAATTTGGTTGGTATCGAATCTCTTTTTGTGCCAAAAGAAGGCTGGAACAGTTGGCTGTTAACTGATATCAAGTTTGATATCTTCCCATTTTCCTTTCCATTTCACTGTTTCATAAGTAAGGAACAAAACAAAGGAAGGGAAAACTTAAGACAGGTGTTCCTTTGCATTTGACTGTTTAATAAGCAAGAAATAAAACGAGAGAATAATTTGGTTGGTATCGAATCTCTTTTTGTGCCAAAAGAAGGCTGGAACAGTTGGCTGTTAACTGATATCAAGTTTGATATTTTCCCATTTTCTTTTCCATTTCACTGTTTAATAAGTAAGAAACAATACAAAGGAAGGGAAAACTTAAGACAGGTGTTCAAAACAGCATGGCTCGACCGTAGGCCTTCCAGTGTCGGCAAAACCCGAAAACAGCCGTCAGCATGGCGCAAGTTAGGTCAGTGTCAGTACTCTATATGACTAAGTCCAAAACACGCCAGTGACTCTCGGGAAGAATGAGAAAACAGAGCTAACGACTCAAACTCAACGAATCAATCCTGTGTTAACCAATCATGGCAATGTTTGAGAGCAGCTGTGATACCGCTTCCGGCTCTTTCATAGGCAAGAAGAGTTAGTCATTAAGAGTATACTGACACTCACTACCCAACACGTCACCACACCAGCTCTGGAAATACCACCTTCCTTAACCCGCCCCCATCCCAGGCGACACCTTGCTAACATAACACTATGACAAACCATAAATAAGCCAAGTTTTTTCGACACCATTCCAAAACGTCACATTAATTACTGGATGTAAGTTGTTAACGACCGTTGGGCTAAACTTTAAATTATGATTGTACATATATTTTGGTCTGCGATGGCCCTCGGGCTTGTAATACACATATCATATCATATGCTATATGTTTCATATTTATTACTTTGTTTAAAGTTTAACTGAAAAGACAGCTTATTTTTCATACTTGGATACACTGAAATATTTTAAGGGACTTTGCATTTTTTCACTCGCAGCTGCAGTAATAATAATTAAAGTATCTCTGCTTGCACGACAATCTAAAACTTATCTGGACGCGGAGAATTTGAATTTCAACAAAGGTCTGGATTTCCAGTGCGACAGTGTTAAGCTCGGTAAAGTTACGCCTGTAGAAAATGAGAAGATGATGTTAAAAGATGTCTTGCAAGGAATCCGTATTTTAGTTTTCCGCAATAGGTTACATTACTAGTTGGTAAACATTTCAAGCGCAGAGTGACAAGCACATATAGGTACCAAAAATCCGAAAGAGTAAGTTCATTTGATTAAATCGATTATCTGTGGATGACGGACAATCGAAGTAACGTATTTTTATCGGTTTTCAGGCCTGTTTAAGTGAATAAGTTATATCAGTGGTTCCCAACCTTTTCCGTACCGCGTACCCCAAATCAAGGTTCGAAAAGATTGCGTACCCCCTTTCAGAACGTGAAAAAGACGATAGTTATTATCATAAATGGTAAGGCATACACGTGTAAAAATATGTATAAAATCAATGAGACAATCACTAAAGGCTGTCACTCAAACTTTGTCAAATCTCGGCCAGAGTCGTTAGCGGCATATTTTTTACAGTCAGCCTGTGTCTGTGTTTAGTTTTGATGTTCTCCGTGCTTTCATCAAGCTGCATCGCAAACTTTTTCGTTAGCTGATTCGCAACCTGAATGACAATATTACTTGCAATGTTTTCGATTCTTTTTTAAACAATGTTGTTTGACCCAGGAACAGATTTTACGGTAATAGGCTAGCTGTTTTTTAATCCACGTTATTTCACTGACTTTCACTAGGGCTTGTAATCAGAGGCGTCACGCACGGGTCAGCAACACCCACCCACCCGAAAAGGTCGGCCAGACGATTAAAAGCAAAGAGTCTGCGCGAAGCGCCGCGATCACCTGTCGGCCAGTTAAAACAACTTGCCCCTTAAGATACATTTTGGCTGGTGATGCCTGTGCTTGTAATATTATACTTTCGGCAATCAAAAATGATTGAGGCGAGATTTTGAAGCTACAGACAAAACCAATTTTGGTTTTGCAAGGGTCTCGCGTACCCCTTGGGGTACGCGTACCACCGGTTGGGAACCACTGAGTTATATGACAGTAACTATGCTGTTATGTGACAGTAACTGCACTGTAGTTGTGTGACAGTAACTAGACTGTGATAGTAACTAGGCTGAGTAACAGACAGTAACTACACTGTTGGATGTCAGATCTCTTTGGTTAAACTTTAATGACGAGAAACCAATCATCTACTACGTCCCGGCTTGATTTTAGAACAAATGATTGATTGATGTATTGACGCAACGCGATAAGTCATCACACCAGCATTTAACTGTACCAAAGCACAGATATATACGTCCGTTATTCCCGACATTAATTACCTTAAATTACCTTAAATCACAGCTTGAAGTGAAATAAGGACTTTTGATCCTGTTGAATCTCCTTCTGGTGACTGTTGCATATGTGGTTGGTAAGCCAATCTTTTCCTACGTCAGACCCACAAATTTGAATAGTGCGCGGTCTTTTCTACGCTCATTTTTTTCCGACACTACGCCAACTTTTTCTGATACTACGCCAACCTTTTTCCGACACTTTACGAAAACAAATTGGACACTACGTCAATACGTTCCGTCACGGCTCCGTGCCGACAGCGACAGGTATACTTACTTTTACCAACAACACGCATCTATAGGCGTTTTCCATGACAATCCAGATTGACAATTCACAATCTAGGTTTTCCGAAATGCGTTTTCCCCGTTCATCCAGATTCTGAAAAACCGTTTTCTCTGACGATCCTGATTCGTTCTTGGATTGTCGATTCGGTGATCTTGCAACGAAGTGAGATTCACGATTCAAGATCGCCGAACTGCTGATCTTCGAGTCGATTTGCTGTTGTTTCTCTGGACCAGGACCGACCAACCGTCAGACAGACCGACGGACGGACATAAATTAAAATCAAGTTCAACCATAAAAATAAAATTAAACGTAAAGTATGAAACAGGTAAGTATATCTAATAAAATTTAACTTTACCTCTTTAAAAAAGTTACAGTTCTATATCGCTATACCTGTTTCATACTTTAAAGTTTAACTGAACAGGCAACTTATTTTTACATCTTAGATTCAAATACATTGAATTATTACAACACCTATTGGGGATTTTCATTCTGTCCACAGTAGTCTTCAGTAGGGACGTTGGGAATGTGGACGCTTTCCCATGGTGAATCCGTCCACAATTCGCCCGCGAAAATCACTGCACTATCACTATCACTAGCTAGCACTAGTTTTTGGCACTGCAGACTGCAGACACTTCTTTGTTTATTTGATACACAATTTATTTACTCGTTTGCTGCTGGTATTGTTGCCAAATGTTCCAGGCACCATAGAGATATCACAAAAACGGGAAGAGCGGCAAGCACAATGGGATAATCGATTATTTGGAAATATCAGAAAAACAAACTGACGCTTTTTCATCGGGTTTTCAAGATTATTTAAGCGAACAAGTGATGGGTAACTAGACTGTCGTATCCTAGCCCTTTTCGGTTAAACTTTAATGATTGCCCTCTTCGTTCCATCTACCGACATATGGTACGGAAAAACCGAAGCCTGCAACTTCCGCTAGGAAGTGCGGCATAAACTCAAAATAGTATAAAACCGAAGTCAACCCTCTAGCGGCTTCCGCTCTTCAGTACGCGTTCCCGCCCTTTTCAGTTTTGACCAGGGTAGTTAAAAAAATGAGGGACGAACGGGTGAGTGCAATATTGATTGCCCCGCGATGGCTGACAGTGATATGATTTCCGATTCTGTTGAGTATAGTGAAGGTACCGCCCTTGCGGCTCGAACAGTTACCGGATCTGATAAAGTACGAAAAATTGAAGCCTGCAACTTTTCGCTAGGAACTGCGGCATAACCGCAAACCGCACTCAACCCTCTAGCAGCTTCCGCTCTTCAGTACACATCGTACCCGTTTAGCAGCAAGGTCAGTCAGTCTCTTCCGCTCACCTATTGAATTGTTCGTTTTCTTCTTAAAAATGTGGTGGCCGTCGGATATGGAGGCCCAAGGTACAAATTGACTAACTGGTCTGCACGAGGCTTTGAGTAAATCTTCCTCCATTATAGGTATCGGGATGAACGTCGGTGACTACGCAATTAGTTTAGGGACAAGTGACACAACCTTCGCCTTGTCTTCAACCCTCGCCTTTGCCCAGAACGGACAGGTTCTTTGTAGCCCCAGCAGTAGCAACGAGTATATACTAATGCTCGGGTAAGAGGTCAGGTATGGTTTGCTTCTGTATCTTTGGAGTCGTTTTGTTTCAAGAATGTATAATACCCCTAGCCGGAGAGGGTATTGTAAATTGTGCTGGCTTTTCGGGGCCGCAGGTTGATTCACTACCCCAATAATTTGTATGGGGGTATCATGCCTTGGCTGCAGGGCATCCGGATGAAAAATATATCTTAAAATAGTAGTATGAAGTGGTACGAAAAAGTAGCATGCAGTACGAATTGATGCTACTACAAGCTTCTATAGTAGTAACCGTTACCACTAAATGCTACTGTTAGCAAGACTGGATGCTACTATAGCAAGGCATGATGCTACAGAATACTACTGCTTAAGATTGGCCTAGTCTGAGTCAACTAAATGATAGTATTCTGTAATATTACATATCAAAACATGCGACTTTTTTGTATAACGATCATGCAACTACACAGGATACACATTTTTCACCAACCATCTATGCTTCATGTTTAGCTAGTTAACAGCTAACATCCCAAGTGTTACCTGTTGAAACCGCGCATCCTTGTTTTATTTGTTATGAAGCTTCTGACAGTGTAGTGCGAACCTGACAGAATGTCCAGCTGGAGCAAAATTTCTGAAAAAATATGGCCAGCTAGAACCGTGTTCTGGGCAGTGTGAGCCTACCTTTAGTGGTATTGTTGATCCTTGTTTGTACGCACTTGTCTGATATGCTTGCTTCTTGTGCATGTTGTCCTGGGGCCGAGCTTGTATTCCTGCCTGTCCCGCAGTGATCGATTTATATTTGTATTAAATATTTATACCATTATCCTGCTTTAGACCCCCCCCCCCGTTTTTCTTTTCTTTCTTTCTCGTTCCTTCTTTCCCTTATTTTGTCTCTCCTTTTATTTGAAGTTGAAACCATAGGTTATTTTTTCATCCCATCCCTTTTTCTTTAGATAGAATATTCAGTTAGTTGATTCTGTTTGGTGTTTAAATTAATTTCGGTTATTTCCCTTCCATACCCGTAGCAAGTACTACATTTGTGCTTTGCTGGCACGAATGTTAATTGTGTGTTTTTTTTGTCTTTAAATATAGTCCAATGAAACTGAAACTGAACCGAACCTGAAAACTGAAACCTGGAGATACTATGTGCTAGCGCAAATTACCATTCCATTTTATGGAGGGCTCCTGAATATCACGTAATCACTCAGCAATACAGTCATAACAGTACTCTTTTGTCTTTACTAAAGTATACCAAGGTTCGAGGTTCTAATTTACACTTTTGTACAGAATGACCATAAATAGTGGGCCAAAGCCGGAGAGACAAGGTCGATTGACAACAAGACCAGAGGTGTCGATGGGATCCCAAAAATCTAAGATTTGATCCAGACAATTCGGTCTTGTCTTCGCCAGGCTAATCATCAGAGAAAAACCGAGTTCAGATATTCTATCTACCTATCTATATCTCTATAAGCCATATTTATTTTGACGATATTGACCGAAACTTCCTGCTTTACTACTGCCAAATTTGCGGTTTCGCCCGAATTCCGAGCGAACTACTAGTCCAGCAAAAAAAGAAAAATTCAGAAACGAAGCCGGCATATCTCCTTATCCCAACAAAGAAATCTAATCAACTTTAAATAAAATTTTGACTTAAAAAAATGCGGGTACAACCGGATTCGTGACTAATTATATATCCGGGTAAAAAATGATCATTATATACAGACTCAGCGTCTCTTCTTACCCCCAAATATATCATCTAATCAACTTCAGATAAAGCTTACTTTTAATATACTTTCCGGTTTTGGCCGGATTACAGGCGAATTAGTTGTCCGGCAAGAAAATGGTTTTCACCATCGGGTTCAACATGTCTTCTTACCCGTAAATCAAACATTTAATCAACTTCAAATGAAACTGTTTCTTTTAACCAACTTCCCGGTTTTGGCCGGATTCCGGACGAACTGCTTGTCCGGCGACAAAATGATTTTCACCATCATGCTCAACATTTCTTCTTACACCTAAATCAAACATTTAATCAACTTCAAATGAAACTTTTACTTTTAACCAACTTTCCGGTTTTTGCCGGATTCCAGACGAACTACTCGTCCAGCGAGAAAAGGGTTTTCACCATCGCGCTCAGCATGTCTTCTTATCCCTAAATCAAACATTTAATCAACTTCAAATGAAACTTTTACTTTTAACAAACTTTCCGATTTTTGCCGGATTCCGGACGAACTACTTGTCCGGTGAGAAAATGATTGTCACCATCGTGCTCAGCATGTCTTCTTACCCCATAATCGACTATCACATTGGCTGTTTAAAAATATTTTGTTTGTCCCTTAAATTGAACCCCCACCCCCAAATATAGGGCTACAGAGCCCATCTACGAACTCGACCTTACCCTTGACCAGACAATCCTCATACCAAGTTTCATCAAAATATCTCATTCCCTTCGTGAGTTATCGTGCTTACAGACGGACGGACGGACGGACAACTTTTGCGATGTCAGATGTATCCCTCCACTTACGTTTTGGGATCTCAAAAACCTAGAGACCGGAGCTGTTGCCGAGTCCAGCATGATCGAGACCGAAGTCACGCTCATGAGTCAAGACGAGTCTTGAGTCCTGGACAACAAGACCAAAGGTTTCGATGGGATCCCAAAAATTCAATATTTGTTCCAGACAATTCGGTCTTGTCTTCGCCAGACTCCTTGAATATTTTTACTGTTGAAATTCAGAAAGAGATTAAAGCCAAATAGCTAATCATCTGAGAAAATCAAGTTCAGATATGGATTCAGCATGTGTGTGTACCCCTACAAGTCATATCTGTTTTGACGAAAACTTCCTGCCACTTCTACCAATTTCTCGGTTTCGGCCGAACTCAAGAACTACTTGTCCGGCGAAAAAAGAAAGCTCAAAAACGAATTCAGCGTATTAAATCGAACATCTAATCAACTCCAAATAAAACTTTTACTTATAACAAACTTTCCGGTTTTGGCCGGAATCCAGGCTAACTACTTGTCGTTCGAGAAAATGGTTTTCACCATCGTTTTCAGCATGTCTTCTTGCCTTTAAATCGAACATCTAATCAACTTCAAATAAAACTTTTACTTTCGAAAGACTTTGCGGTTTTGGCCGGATTCCGGGCTAACTACTTGTCCGGCGAAAAAATGGTTTTCACCATCGTGTTCAGTTTGTCTTTTACCTCAAAATCGAACATCTAATCAGCTTCAAATAAAACTTTTACTTTTAACAAACTTTCCGGTTTTGGCCAGATTCCGGGCGAACTACTTGTCTGATGACAAAATGGTTTTCACCGTCGTGTTCAGCATGTCTGCTTACTCTATAATCGACTATCACATTATCTGTTTAAAAATATTCCATTTGCCCCTTAATTTAAATCCCCTCCCCCACCCCTAAATGTAGGGCTACAGAGCCCATCTACGAACTCGACCTTACTCTTGACCCAAAGAACCGTCACACCAAGTTTCATCAGAATATCCCTTTCCCTTCGAGAGTTATAGTGCGCACAGACGGACAGACGGACATTTTTGCGATGTCATAGGTATCCCTCCACTTACGTTTTGGGATCCCAAAAATCGGTCGAGACGAGACCGAGTCCGTGAAAACAGCGTCTCGAAACCGAGTCACGTCCCGAATCCCAACATTAAATTTATTCCTCAGAGCATGGCCGTATCCAGGGGTGGGGGGTAGGGGGTTGACCCCCCCCCCCCCCCCCCCCCCCCCCCGAAACCTACAAAAATAACCATTTGTATAGGTTTTTCCCTCTGATCTTTGTGTTTTTTGTACTTTTTTGTCCAACCCGTAGGCACCCCCCCCCCCCCCCGCCTGCTTCAGAGAATGAACTCTGTTCTTCATATACTAAGAATTGGTATGAGAATGAGCCAGGCGAGCCGAAGGATTTTTGATGGAATAAAATGTTTGAGGTAGAAAGGCAAACCAACATTAAGGATTAGGTTCTGAGCCAAAGATAGCTGTTTAAAAGAGAGATTTCCATCAAGGATAAGTCCAACATATTTGAAAATAGAGATCTTAAAAGTTATCAGTTGTAAGAGCTTAAGTAAGGACATGGAACAACTGCGAATCAGATCTGAATGCCAACAAAGAAAAAAAGGTGTTGTCGGCAAAATATTTTGCTAAGAAAATGAGAAATAGGAAGGACGGATGTGATTTTTTTTAAATAATATTAATTTGAAATTTAAATAGTATTCATGTAAAAATTTAATGTGCGGTTAGTACACAACGGAAGTGGAGATAAAGAATGAATTCTTTTTTTTGTTTTGTTATTAGCCTACTACTTTATTTCAGTCCAGAAGACCATAATAACAACAAACAAACGTACACTAAAAACAGAAACTGAACGAAAACAAAAGAAATCTACCCCATGCAAAACATATCCAGGAGGATACCCTTCCATACGGGTAGCACATAGAAAATGGGTAGGGCAGCAAAAGCCACCAAGTCATTATTACAGTCTTTTAAACGAAAAAACATAGCAATATTAGCTTTGCGGCGCAGCTCCTTTAGGGTAGCAACTCTTTTCTCAACCATTGCACCACTGACGCTGCATCGCCTAGCAAAACGGAATGCACAGAGTGATTGGCACAGGTATTTTAAATTTCCTCCAGGCAGAAGGTCCAGGTGTTCGGTTTTCGTAACATCCAAACGACGGTTTGCGAGAGAATTTTGAATTTTCGCTGTAATGGAAACAATGATTTATTCAACTTGCGTCTCGAAATGAGTTCCAGCTGTGTTAGATACAGAAAAAACAAGACCAAAGGTTTCGATGGGATCCCAAAAATTCAATATCTGATCCAGACATCTGGGTCTTGTCTTAGCCAGATCCAGTCATCGCCAGACTCCTTGAACATTTTTACAATTAAAATTCAGAAACAGATTAAGGCCAAATAGCTAATCATCTGAGAAAAACTTCCTGCCACTACCGCCAATTTCCCGATTTTCGGCCAAACTCCAGAACTAATTGTCCGGCGAAAAAAAGAAAGCTCAAAAATGAACTCAGAGTATCTTCTTTTCCCAATAATGAACATCTTATCCACTTTAAATAAAATTTAACTTATAACAAATTTTCCGACTCCAGCCGGATTCTTGTCGAACTATATGTCCGGGTAAAATATGATTGTCACACTCGGATTCAGCATCTCTTCTTACCCCTAAATCGGTTATCTAATCAACTATAAATAAAACTTTAACTTCTACCAATTTTCCGATTTTGGCCGGATTCCGGGCGAACTACATGTCCGGATAGAAAATTGTTTTCACATAAGTGTTCAGCATGTCTTCTTGCCCTAAATCGAACATCTATTCAACTTCAACTTCAACTTTTAATTTTGACAAACTTTCCGGTTTGGGCCGGATTCTGGGCGAACTACTTGTCCGTCAAGAAAATGGTTTTCACCATCGTCTTCTAACATCTAATCAACTTAAAATAAAACTTTTACTTTTAACAAACTTTCCGGTTTTGGCCGGATTCCGGGCGAACTACTTGTTCGATGACAAAATGGTTTTCACCGTGGTGTTCAGCATGTCTTCTTACCCCATAATCGACTATCACATTAGCTGTTTAAAAATATTTTGTTTGCCCCTTAATTTGAAACCCCTCCCCCACCCCTAAATGTAGGGCTACAAAGCCCATCTACGAACTTGACTGGTCCGACGACCCAACGAATCCTCACACCAAGTTTCATCAAAATATCTCATTCCCTTCTAGAGTTATCGTGCTTACAGACGGACGGACGACGGACGGACAACTTTTCGATGTCATAGGTATCCCTCCACTTACGTTTTGGGATCCCAAAAAACCACTAAACATCTACCCTGAGATATCTAGAAGTATCCGAGTCAGACTTTCGATTCGGGAGGGAGTATTAATGTCAAGTCTGTGTGTTTCAGCCTAATCTCTCAAACCCTTCGGTGCTTAGGCGTGCCACGAGATCCCCCCTCACCCGAACTTCCCCACATAATTCGGATCAGGTCTAGCTGGGTGGCACTTCCAGCGCTTATGGCGTCCTGAAGACCAGAGTCTGGTATAAAACCTAGTTGACAATGCGTAATATTTGTTATATAACAAAATGTTGACATACCTGTTCTTAAATCTGTTCTTTATTTTTTCGTTCATATGTTGTAGCTAAAAAAGGTATTTTATGTTTGACTTAAACGTAAGAATGCAAAGTGGTCCTTGGACAATGCCGAGGGGGGGGGGGGGGGGGGCTCAGGCGAAATGACTCCTCTTTCTTCGGTTTCTGGAAAATTTGCAGAAGTTTGTTTAAACAGACACGGCGTACTTTGAGATCGTCTTCGCAGCCTCTTAATTAAACAATGCATGGGTTAAAACGACTTGCTTCCAAGTAGATACAGCGTACTTGAGACCGTCTTTAATGTCAGCCTCTTATAGATTTCAGAATGGCTCTGGAATTCGTGAGAGAATCCGAGACGAGCGCGCAGGAGGAAGTTGGGATGAGTTCAATCGTCTCCTGTCGTTGAGTCCAAAAGGAAACGGCGGACATATTGGTAAGACCATTAAGCCGCTTTCACACTGATGCGTTGAGGCGTTCACACTGAGCTGCGCAACCTCTGCGTCGCGTTTGCGGTGTCGCAATGCACAGCTTACGCAGACAAATAAAACGCAACGTTTTCGCGTCGACGCACATGCATCAGATTTTTCAGTGAAAAATGGAAGTTTTTGAAGACAAACTGGATAAAACCTACTAATGATGAAAAAAAACTTAGTAATGATGAAAGAAACGAGAATTCAGCATAAGAAATCGAGAAAGGAAAACGTAATTACACATCCAGAGTGAAAGCTTGTCGCGCAGGTGTGAAAGATAACCGCATCGCAACGACGCGTCAATGTTAAATCGGCTTTACCTGTGCGAGCCCTTTTTTGATCATAGGGGTTACAAACAAGGGCTCACGTATGGGGGGGGAGGGGCGCCGCCCAGCCCTCCAATGTTGTCGGCCAGTTGATAAAAACAACCGAGTCGGCGCCAAGCACCTCGATTTTCCGTAAAAACGTTTGATTTTTATTCTTAAAAACAGTCGTTTTTTTGTACTAATAATAGACGGTGTTCTTTGAGAATCAGTCGATGTTTCGTCAAAACAGTCGTTTTTTTCTTGAAAAGAGTCGTTTGTCTGTAAAAGCAGTCGGTAAATGTGACCAGCCAGTCGGTGAACACCTTGCCCCCCCCCCCTCCCAAACATTTTGATTAGTAACGCCTCTGGCTACAAACAACATTTCAGTTCAGTCGCAGGAAGACGAACACAGAATACTTGTATCGCAAAGATAGATAGGTTTGCTGCAAAAATACCCGTGGGCAATGTGCAGTGAACAGAAAAACAATCGCGAAAAATCAAAAACAAAAACTATCATTTACAAAGGTATTCATCTTTTAAAATATAAAAATTTTACTGAAAGCCAGCTTCTTTTATATCTTGGATCTGGATACAGTGAATTGTTTTGACTCTTGTTTTGACCAGGTTTATTTATATTTGCCATTAAAATTGTACCTTACCTTACCTTACCTTACTCTGCTAAGGTTTTTTTTTATGGCACTTACGAAAGTGCCATATAGAGTTTATTCAAACAACGTTTACAACGGATACGTCAGCTATGATTCTTCATCAGCGATAGTCCGGCCCTTCTTGGCAAGGGTCGTCGGTTCAACTTCGGTTGAACCAGAGTCAATCCTCTGGTTCAACTTCGGGGAAGGAAACAAACCTGTAATCTAGCGATATAAATGGTTTATGCCGTCACGATACACATAGAGGAGTCGGTTCGATGCAGAGCAGTGTTGTGTTGTATTTCCGGACCCGATATGATGTGGTTCTGTCAAGAATCTGTCTACGGCTTATGCTTGTTCGTCCCACCAAATTCCATCCCGATCCCTCGGCGTTTCACGGATATTCCGGTGTCCCCCTTCAACGCCCCGCCCCCCAAGAGTATCGAATCCGATCCGAGCTTGACATGGAACATCTGAGACGACACCTCTTTCCCCTTGCCAAGTTTCATTTAAGTCCGATCTCCCGTTCGACGGTTATGAATGCCACAAGATAACATGTTGCTTCTGCCCAAGCTGACAGTGAATCATATTTGACAATGCAAAACGGATAAGTCAGCTAAATCGAGCTATATTTCGGCCCTTCTTGGCAAGGGTCCTCTTCAGGCTCAAGCTGCTCAAGCTGGAAAATGAACTTGTGGAAAAACAATTAAAGATTCTTCCTTAAATATCCGATTCTGTGAACTTCTGCTCTAAAAGTTGGTTGGAGGTAGAGCTGGTGCTGTGATTTCATTCTGGACACGGCTACTGTTTTTGTTGTTCGATTGGGTTGTCGAAAGGGTAGAAATTCTTCTGCATTTTGGCTTTAGAGTCACCTGTCTCTTCTTATTCTTGAAGAGGACCCTTGCCAAGAAGGGCCGAAATATAGCTAAAAAAAAAAAAAAATATAGCTGACATCCGTTTTGCATCGTCAAATATGCCACAAGATCCCGGATTCCCAATCCCTCCACTCCTCCCACGATGATCGGATCATGCAAACGACTATTGTCAACTCAGTTTGTTCGAGTCCATGATATGCCAGCCCAGTTGCATCGTCCTAGTACACCAGGAAGTACCGAACTCCCGGACAATTAGAAATCCGCCCCCCCCCCACAACTCCCCTCATAGTGCTCGAATCCGATCCAGCTATGTCAATAATGTATCTAGGACTTGTGGTTGCTCTTCCCACCAAGTTCCATCCTCCATTCCAAGCGTTTCCCACGATTTCCCGTTCCCCTCTCCTACTCCCCCCGAAGTAACCGGATCCGGTCCGGATTTTAGGTAGATTGCCTGAGAACGCCGAGATCGCTCTTTCCAAATACCAAGTTTCATTTAAGATCCGATCACCCGTTCACGATTTATAAATACCTGAAGATTCTGGATTCCCCTGCCTCCACTCCCCCCCCCCCCCAGGATGATCGGATTATGCAAACGACTGTTGTCAAGTCAGTTTGTTCAAGTCCCTGATACGCCAGCCTAGTTGCATCTCTCTAGTACATCAGGAAGTACCGAACTCGCGGATTATCATAAATCCGGACCCCCCCCCCCCTAAATCCCCCCCCATATTGCCCGAATCCCGTCCGGTTATGTCAGTGATGAATCTAGGACTTGTGCTTGCTCTTCCCTCCAAGTTTCACCCTGATCCCTCCACTCTAAGCGTTTCCCAAAATTTCCAGTTCCCCTCTCCGACTCCCCCCGAAGCCACCGGATCCGGTCCGAATTTTATGTGGATCGTCTGAGACACAAGGTCTTTCCAAATACCAAGTTTCATTAAGATCCGACCACCCGTTCAAGAGTTGTAAATACCTCAAGATTCCGGATTCCCCCTCCCTCCACTCCTCCCACGATGCTCGGATCGGGGAAGTGACTATCTCCAACTCCATCGTTTGGGGTCCCTGATGTGCATGCCGAGTTTCATCGTCCTACCTTATGTGTGCCCGGACTAGAAAAACCTGGACAGACCGACCGACGGACGGCCAGAAATTGCGATCGCTATATGGCACTTGGCCGAAGGGCAAGTTTCAAGGGCCGAAGGGCAAGTTTCAAGTGCCATAGAAAACTGTATAGGGCTTCACATTGTTTCCTTATTTGTTTCCTTTGCTTCAAAACACCCCTGTTATTTTCAGGTTTGTATTTCGAAACTCAAGAAATTACTCCCAAGCTTCATGGTTTCTTCCGTTTTGACCGGATTGGAACACTACTGGAAAGCTTTTTAGATCCTGCTATTGAAGTAAGAGCACTGATCGAGGGACAGTTTTTGGCCAAGAAATACCATCTCGCAGGGTCTGGCTTCGTTAAAGGTAAGAGGAATCGTCAATTATAAGCAGAAATCCGCTCTTTCCTAATTCAGTGCTCCTAGCGGAAGAAAGTACGATTGGAAACGCTACTTTGAGTTTGCGCGTAGAACTCATCACCGATGTGTGATTGGATTTCAGAATTGGGTAAGTTCAGTCTAGATGACTGGGACACTAAACAGATAAAAGTAAACTATGGAGGAAACGCCCTCATGCTGCGTACGGTACGAGTTTTTATGGCACTTGCCCTTCGGCCAAGTGCCATATAGCCATCGCAGTTTCTGTCCGTCCGTCGGTCGGTTGGTCCGTCGGTCGGTTGGTCCGTCGGTCGGTTGGTCCGTCGGTCGGTTGGTCCGTCGGTCGGTTGGTCCGTCCGTCGGTCGGTTGGTCCGTCGGTCGGTTGGTCCGTCCGTCCGTCGGTTGGTCCGTCCGTCCGGGTTTTGCTAGTTCGGGCACTTCTACATAAGCTAGGACGATGAAACTTGGCAGGCGTATCAGGGACCCCAAATGATTAAGTTGGAAATAGTCATTTCCCCGATCCGACCGTCGTGGGGAGATTGGAGGGAGGGGGAATCTGGAATCTTGAGGAATTTATAACTTTTGAATGGGTGAACGAATAGCAATGAAATTTGATATTCGGAGAGATCTTGTGCCTCAGACGAACACTTAAAATCCGGACTGGATCCGGTGACTTTGGGGGAAGGGGGAGCTGGAGGGGGGAACCGGAAATCTTGGGAAACGCTTAGAGTGGAGGGATCGGGATGAAACTTGGTGGGAAGAACGAACAGAAGTCTTAGATAGACCATTGACATAACCAGACCGGATTCGGTCACTGTGGGGGGAGTTGGGGCGGGGGGCTGGAAGGGGGCACCGAGAATCTTCTGAAAGGCTCAGATTTGAAGAATCGGTATGGAACTTGGTGGGAAAAACAAGCTTAAACCCTAGAAATAGTTATTTCCCCGATCCGACCATCGTTGGGGAAGTGGGGGGAGGGGGAATCGGGAATCTTGAGGAATTTATAACTTTTGAACGGACAGCAATGAAATTTGATATTTGGAGAGACCTTGTGCCTCAGACGACCCACTTAAAATCCGGACCGGATCCGGTGACTTTGGGGGGAGCTGGAGGGGGGGAACCGGAAATCATGGAAAACGCTTAGAGTGGAGGGATTGGGACGAAACTTGGTGGGAAGAACAAGCACAAGTCCTAGATACATCATTGACATAACCAGACCGGATTCGGGCACTGTGGGGGGAGTTTGGGGGGGGGGGGGGGCTGGAAGGGGGCACTGGAAATCTTTTGAAAGGCTCAGATTCGAGGGACCGGGACGGAACTTGGTGGAAAGAATAAGCTTAAACCCTAGATACATTACTGACAAAACAGGACTGTATCGTGTCACGGTGGGGGGAGTTGTAGGGGGTTCACCGGAGTTCCGGTGATCTCGAGTTAGGGTACTTCCAGATGTACTAGGTCCATTAAACTTGGCAGGCATTTCTACCATATTGTTACCATATCCCAATTCTACCATATTGACTTGAAAATAGCCCCTTCCCCGATCCGATCATCGTGGGGGGAGTAGAGGGGTGGGGAATCCAGAATCTAGTGACATTCACAACTTTGGAATGGGTGATCGGATGTGCATGAAACTTGGCAAGTATTAAGAACAAGTGTCTTGGATGTCCAGTTTCAAGTCTGGACCGGATCTGATCACTGGGAGGGGGGGGGGGGGCTGGAGGGGCACCAGAAGTCTCGTGAATCGCTTAAAGTCGAGTCATCGGAGTTGGACTTGGTTGGTGGACGGACGGTGGGGGAAGTGGAAGGGGGTTTCCCGGAATTCAGATGATCTCGAGCTAGGGTGCTTCCAGATGTGCTAGGACCATGAAACTTGGCAGGCCACTTAGGAACTCTAACATATTGACTTGAAAATAGTCACTTCCCCGATCCGACCATCGTGGGGTGAGTAGAGGGATGGGGAATGCGGAATCAGGTGGCATTCCTAACTTAGGAACGGGTGATCGGACGTGCATGAAACTTGATAAGTGTCAAGAACGAGTGTCTCAAATGTTCAGTTTCAAGTCCGGTATGGGTCTGATTACTGGGGGAGGGGGGGGGGAGTAGCTGCAGGAGGACAAACATGCTAACTGTTCCGACAAGTGCTATATGAGCTTTCAGCTCTTGTTAAAGTACATCTTGCACTTTTTACTATTGATGTTCCAACATTTAAAACTATTTGAATACTGTAAAACTAGACTCTCCTTTAACAAATATCCACGGCTATGGCTGTTTTAAGTCTTTTCCTAAGCCCCTTGGCTTCTAGCAAAAACTCGGCAAAGTTGAGATAACCGGTTTTACGCATCAGTAGCATAATACGCGAACGCTCATCGGGAGCATAATACGCATGAAACATAGTGTAAGGAAACAAGAGCTAAGATTAGTAAGGTATCGTTAGTGGGTTTAGAATGAAACAGCTGAAATTTGGGTCTCCGGGCTTTAGAATTAATGAATGCAGTTATAGAAGTTGGTTGCATTGGTATAGTAGGCACGACGGGTCCTTTAAGTGGTACTCTCTCCAAAAGGGTTGGCAACCGATAAGAACGTGGAAAATCTGGTTTCGTCTCCTAGCAATTTTTAGGACACTTCCCTGCCCCTTGATTTGATCCATAAATATATAGTTTATTACAACAATCAAAACGTGGGTCGTGCGCAGAAAACATAAAACCAACGGCAAAAAACACAAAGAATTCATATGGCAAATTTCTCCCAAAAAAATTGGTATCTATCCAAAATTTATCTTTATTTAGCTCTAGGAGCTTACCCAATTCTTTAAACTAAAAAAACATCCACTTTTCAATTTTACTTCAAATCATTTTCTTCACCAAAACTTCTTTCTTATTCCTTCAAACCCCTCAAGCTCGTACATAACCTGCGGCAGGTTTATTCGCCTCATATACATTTGGCAGGAATAAGACAGAAATAAATAAAAATTTGCTCACCAAATGCTTACACGAATACATCCGAACTCCCCACCACATTTCTACTACCAACAAATCTTGTTTTAGCATCATCCACGAATTTTATAACAGATAACACAAAGACGTGCGATTTTCAACAGATAACACTTAGAATGTTAGCTGTTATCTTTGTTAGATTTTACGCATTTAAACGCTATGCATACAAGAAGAGCCGAAACTCCGCTGAAAGAACATCTGCTGACTTTTTTGAAGGTAATCATGATATCGGAAAAGTCCGATATCATGTATTAATTCTTTAATCACTCATGATAGTGTCACCTGGTGCTAAAGATAAGATAAGATAAGATTTATTTACACTAAGAGCCAAAAAAAAATACTTGAAAAATAAGCACAAACAAACAAAAATAGTACCTTCTATAACCACTTATCCCTATGGGCCAGGGC
Organism: Branchinecta lynchi; assembly: GCA_023053575.1. Taxonomy (NCBI): domain Eukaryota; kingdom Metazoa; phylum Arthropoda; class Branchiopoda; order Anostraca; family Branchinectidae; genus Branchinecta; species Branchinecta lynchi. The sequence goes on from JAKZAP010000014.1 coordinate 6,055,048, forward strand.
TACGCTGGGGAACCTCGCCTACTGTTTAATCCTCATAAAACAAATATTTGCAAACCCCTTATGAAATCCCTGGTTTAGGTCCTACAGATAACAAAATCCCTGAGCTCCTTAAGTAGCAAGATCAGTCCTTCTTTGCTAAATCGTCGTAGTTCTCTGCAGGACAAGATATAGCACAGAGCCGGGAGGGTAAAGTGAGAAAACATCAACAAACTAAACATTAAATAATAGAAGAAATACATCGTTCCTAACCCCAACCCAAAGGGGTTGACGTTTGTCACATAGAAATATCCAGTAAATGCGGATAGCACCGAAAACACTGAAATAACATTGGAGAGTCCCAGTCTTATTTTGTCTTCCGAATTGTCGTTTGGGTCTAGATTGGCTGGTTGAACTCTCCTTGAAAGTTTGTTTTCTACATGATACAGTAAAATGGCAAGTGAGAGGTGTATGAGGCGTGGGGAACAAAGGACTAAAATAAATATCAGTGTTGGTGTGGGAACATTGACTGACGACACGCCCTCTGTTATCTGCTTGTCCATGCAAAATTTGTATGGCATATGCTTCTTGTAGTTTGATATTGTAAACAGGAAGAAACCGCAAATACAGACTGTTAAAACTGACGCAGCGGCTGATCGATTCTGCTCAAGCGTGGCCCAACGCTTTTCTCTGCTTATATAATATAACAAAGAGGCAACTGTACTATGTGTTAAAACAGCTTCAGAAATAACAATTGAAACAACGATAAAGATATCAAATGCTACACAGTACATTGCGGAATTAAAAACAGGACGTGGAATTCGTGTCATAAAACACGCGTGGCACCAGATGATCATGATTATACTTAACCAACTTTGAATTCTCAACACTTTCTGTAAGTTTTCATCTCTTAGTTTGATTCGTGACATAGAGTTAAGGTATAGGATGTTAGTCAGAGTTCCTACCAAAGCCATGATGAAGTAGTAACACTCCAGTGCCTGTACCGTGTGCCACTTAAGTTCGCTCCGACCCGACATCACCTCTGTGTCTCCGGACATTTGGGCAAGGTGCTAGTTGGAAATTCAGGAAGAATTCCGCTTTACCAGTGTCCACCATCTTCGACACGCATGTTGCACGTTATCCACTTGAATCTGAGTTAACGGAGCTTTCTTCTCAGCTTGGAATCCATCTTCGGAAACAGTCCAGTCGTACTCTTCATATTTTGAAAGCTCATTCGTCTGCACCATGTCACACTTTGCAGTTTATTAAATTTGATACTTTGGTATGATTTCTAATATCGGTTGGGATGATTCCCGGTAGCTAGCCTAAGTACCTCCTAATGCCCACGACTCTTGATAACTGGCCCTACGCGCCTATGAAGAATCGCCGGGTGCCCAGCGAATAGCCAGACACGTCACGACAACAAACGTTGTTCATTGGTCTACAGAGGATGTGAATCAATTTTAAGGGTTTGTTGGAGTGTCGTTTCTTGTTCTTCCCGAGGTTCACTGGTGTATTTAGGATATCTTAAATACAGTATAGTGTAGGCTACTGCTTGCCGTGAGTCACTTGTTCACTCTCACTATCTTATCTAAGTTCTGCCTTACGGGTCTTCTTGGTGTCATTCGTTGGAGAGACAGAATTGTTCAATTTCACAAATGTTTTCCTAGTTTTCACATTCACATTTTGCACTCTAAGTAGCCTAATTGAAGCGCGGTGCTTCTTCCGAATCCAGATTTGTTTAGCTCTATCCCATTCGTGATCCGGATTGGAAAACCTGTATCAATCTCGTTCTTTATATTTGGATGTTCATTGGTCACCATGGCAAGTGTCACCCATGACATAGGAGCCGCCATCCCATCTCAGAGAAAGTCCCAACAGAAGTAGGACGGTCAACAACTTGAGAGTACGTGAGGCCTACTTCTGTCGGAGAAGAAGATAACCTTCAGTGATCATATATATACTGGAGATCGGTTTCGATCGTCCAAGCATTGCCTATTCAACCATTCTGTTATACGTTAGTCAATGTTGTAAATAAATAACTAGCTATTTCGTATACCGACTTCGCACCAGCTTTAAGCCCGAGTACCCACTCGCACATCCCTGACAAGTGGTGTCAAAAGCAGGGATTTGTTTACCATACTATAAGTGTTAAGTGTCTGTGAGGCTACAAAATCCTAGTGGAATCGAGTAAGTAAATCATTTTTCTTTATTTGACATTACGAGTTCGGGGGTAAATACAAATTTTAATTAATTTTTTTTTTAATTTTTGTTCCCCAAAATGTTCCTTTAAATTTCTGCCATCTACCACCGCGGGATTTTTCATCAAAACCACCAGTGAATTGCTATGGCGAGCCAAACTTTCAACCCCCTTCAAGAGCTTCAAGAACTTACGAACATTAAGAATCTCCCCACCTTCCTGAATAACTTGAGAGACATTCACGAATATACAGCAAACTCAACAATTAACGCAACCCTGCGTCTTGCAAGATTCAGAGTCCCCCAAGAGGTCAAAGCTTTTATAAACGAAAAACTCGCGGCAGCTTCAGCTCAAGACCCGCCAGTTCAAGCTTTTGGATCATTCGACCTCTTGGAAAGTTCCTTCAGAGAAAAATTCAAACTCAGATCTAAGGCCGTCCTCTTAACAGAACAATCACAGCTAATGCAAAGAGACGATGAGACAATAAATGCATTTTGTGACCGTGTTTCAAAACAAATGCGTCTAGTATATGGAAATTCGACAAATGCCGAAGTGCTCGCGATTTTGGATACGGCAAAACTCCAGTCATTTCTAAAGGGAGTGAAAGAAGAAATTTTTAACGGCATAGTGATGCAAAATCCTGACAATTTTGAGGCGGCTAAGATACTGGCTGAAGGCTATGAGCAAGGACTAAGGGCAAAGAGTTTAAGGGGTGGTGGAGAAGGAACAATATCATCAGTGATCGCCGGTGTGAATAACATGACGGTAACGTCGAATCCAAGACCAGCATCATCAAATCAACGTGGGAGGTCGACTACGAGACGAGGCAGAGGGGCTTACTTTAACAAAGGGTTTCAAAATCGAACTCGTAATGACAGTAAAAATGATTCCACTAGAGCGAAATTTTCAAACGATAGAAATTTTTATCCTCCCGCCAATCAGACACAAAGAGGTGCTTCTCAAAGATTTTCTCGTAACAGTGTCTTTAACAGTGAAAGGCAATGCTTCCGGGCAGATGACCCTGCTCGTTACCGCGCGCGTTCTCGATCTTTTTCTCGGAATGAACAAAGTAAAAATCGGTCCGCGAGTCGTTCTAGGTCAAAAAGTCGTGTGGATATGCAGTGCTGGACATGTGGCGGAGGTCATCCACAGAGGACCTGTGATTTAAACTTTTAAGCGGAGTGACGGAACAAGACATTCCTGAAGGCACACTCCGAGCACCAAATTCAGACCTTCGAGAGATAAGTGATTTTAATTTGATTAGTAGTTTGAAAGATAACTCTACTGGTAACTATCCTATGTTAGTACGAGTTCGGATTTTTGGAAAAGAACACGATTCCTTTGTTGATTCAGGCGCCGAAGTCTGCCTGATCAAAAAGACATTTTATGATGAGCTTTCGCGAAAAAATAAGCTAACCCTATTCCCGACTGGAAGATTGGAAAGTATTTCAGGAAATGGCATAAGATGTTATGGCCAAGTAAAAATTCCTTTTCGCATAGAAAATCAGAATTTCGGTCAAACATTTGTCGTAGTTGATAAGATTAATATCAAGCAAGACATACTCCTAGGATTAAATTTCCTTTCCGAGTATGACGCGGTTGTCAGATTTAAGACAGGACAGTTAAAGTTCTGCGACAAAGCAGCACAGTTAGCGAGTGTAACTTTAGCTGAAGGCAGTATGAAAAGTCAAAATGAATCAGATTCACCAATTTTGCTTTCTGCATCCTCCACAATCATTATTCCCCCTATGTCCTATGAATTGCATAATGCTAAGACGCTTAGGCCTGTTGATTCTCTAAATGGTGTAGTAACGCCACTTGAAGTCACAGACCCATCCAAGCCACCACTTTCTGGAGCATTGGTCGAGCTGTCATTCACCCAAGCAAGCAAAAATAGAGCACCCTTGTTGATCTACAATCTGACACAGAAACCCATTAGAATTCGCAAACGGGAAATTTTGGCACATTTTGAGCCGAACGTAAGCGTGTTTACGATGACGGATGATCATTCAGAAATTCCTCGTTACAGTACAGATCAAAACAAAGGCGCTAGTTTTTGTGGTCATAGAGATAGTAACATTGAGGGAAAGAGCTTTACACCTCAGAGTGTGGGTGCAGTAAAGAAATTGATTTTGCATGAAGAGGACAAAGAGTACCTCAAAGCGTTTAATTTGTCGACGGTTCCAAATGAATTTCTTGCAGAGGTCCAGTCTATATTGTTGAAATATCGAGATTGCTTTGCTGAAACGCCACTAGATTGTACGAAAACTGATTTACTTAAATGTAAAGTTGACATTATGCCAGGCGAAGATGCAAACTTTTGCATCAAACAGTACCCGATAGCTTTAAAACTTCAACCTGTTGTCAAATTGCATATTCAATCTTTGCTTGAAAACGGGATAATCGAAGAAAATGACGGGACGGCCTCGAGTCCAATTTTGCTAGTCACGAAGAAAAATCCCGATGGCTCAAAACCAAAAGAAATCACTCTAGCTAGCTCTAGATTAGTCCTAGATTTGCGCCACCTCAACTCAATCACAGTACGTTCTAGATACCCACAACCAGATCCCGAATCTGTTCTTTGGAAAATCGGAAATTTTACATCAGAAAAAGATAGCACAATCTATTCTAAATTTGATGTAAATTCCGCATTTCATTCCATTGAAATCGAAGACGATTCCAAGCAATATTTTGGTTTCACTTTTGACGGGAAAAGGTATCAGTACAAACGTATGCCATTTGGTGCTAAGAATGCTAGTCTACTTTTTAGCAGGTTTGCCAATCTTTTACTGAAAGATTTAGATTTTGCGTGCAGCTTCATTGACGACTTCGTCTTAATGGCAAAATCAATGCGTCAACATGTCGACAATCTTGAAAAGTTTTTAGCAACCATGCAACGGCACGGGATAAAGCTTAAAAAGTCGAAAGCTGTATTTTTCAAGAACGAAATTGATTTTATCGGATTCAAGGTTAGCGGTAACTCCATAAAACCGATAGAAGACAAAATACAAGCACTCAGAGACATGCCCAGGCCCAAAGATAAGAAATCTGTCAAATCATTTCTTGGCATGGCTGGTTTTTACCAACGGTTTTACAAGAACTTCCAGAACATAGTTTACCCTCTCAATCTTTTACTTCGTAAAAACGTCCCATTCACTTGGAACGACGAATGTGAGAGAGCTTTCCTAGAAGTAAAACAGAAGTTAACAACAGATTGCGTCTTAAAACATCCGGATCCCAACAAACCTTATGTTTTAATCGTAGATTCTTCTTCTTACGCAATGGGAGCGCAACTCCTACAAAGGCGAGGGGATGGGAAATTGTATATAGTAGCGACTATGTCGAAAACGTTCAAGCCAAGCCAACTGAAATGGTCTGTGACAGAGAAAGAAATGTATGGCATTGTGCAGGCTCTGAGGAAGTTTCATCACATTGTTTTTGCGGCTGAAATTTATCTTTTTACTGATCATCGCCCATTGTTGCATTTGCAAAGTTTCAAGACTGTGAACCAAAAACTGCAAAGATACGCACTAGAAATCGCATCATACTCTCTCTGCATAAGGTACATGCCAGGTAACGCGATGTCAAGTGATTACTTATCGCGTGGGGGATCCCCAGGGTCAAATGCGACCCTCCCCATCCGCTTAGTGGCATCTAGCGGAATAAAAGAGACGTCTCAGCAAACACGGTTTGCACATTTTAGCCCTGAAAATATTTTTTTGCTGCAACGAAAGGACCTTGAATTAAGAACCGTCATAGAATTTCTAGAACAAAAGAAATTTCTAGTAAGTGGAGCGGGTCCACAGAATGATTTCGATGATTTCGTTGTTTCAGCATTTGTAAAGAATCTAAAGACAGATGCGCACCTGTCTTGCCCATCAATTCTCAAGGAAGAGATTGTTGGTAGGGATTCTCAGAGAGAGGCCGCTGCTGATCCGCAGAGGACAGCCGGCTCGAGGCACTTTGGCGGAAAGTTTCCTCGTAAAACAAAATTCAGGGCACAGGAAGTATTCAGTGCACGAGACTTCCTGAATCAGAACCAATTGCGAGGTTCTGATACGAAAAGCGTAGCTTCATGGCTCAAGAACATTTTAAACTCCTTAGCAATAGTTAACGGAATTCTCTATTACTTAGATTCATTAGATGAAAACGGAATCGGTTATCCCTTGAAAGTCGTTCTTCCGGCTAACCTAATCCATCCGGTAATAGATTATTTTCACAAAGACTCGATCATGGGTTCCCATTTAGGATTTGCGAAGGTTCTGGCCAAACTTCGGAAATTTGTACACTTCAAAGATATGTCTTCAACAACTAAAAGACTTGTTTCCCATTGCCATGAATGCCTCCTGATGAAAAAGCCTACGTTTAGGCACATAAGAGCTCCACTACGCGAAAATAACATATGCGATGCGCCAATGCAAATTTTATACGCTGATTCTTTTGGAAAACTCGTCGAAAACGAGTACGGCTATAGACATGTTTTGATTGTCCAGGATGGCTTCACACGTTTCGTGTGGTGCATCCCATTGCCAAACTTACAAGCAGAAACTGTTGTTTCCGCTTTTGTAAATAATGTTTTTGCCACTGCCGGTCTAGCAGAAAAGATAGTAACAGACAACCATGCCTCATTTCGGTCAAAGCTCAATTTGCAGCTTTGTGAAGCTTTTGGAATCAAGAAACAGTTTATACTAGCGTATAGACCTTGTTCGGATTTAGCGGAAACGTCCGTTAAAGCCATAAGCAAAATGTTGTCCACTTATGTTGCTGGTAAACAATGCGCATGGCCAGAATTTCTTAGTTTCGTGGCATTGTGCTACAACACAAGCGTTCACTCTACCACGGGTTTTACGCCTTTCGAGCTTTTCTACGGCCGTCCGCCAGTGTTGCCAGCTAACATAGTTTTTGACCAACCCTCGATTGTCAAATATCACAACTATGAGACTTACTTCAGAACAGTAATGGAAAATATGTTCAAGGCCTATGAACTAGTTCGACGAAACGACAAAAAGAATAAGACTGACTACAAAAAACAGTATGATAAGAAGGGCTATGTCCAAGAAATCAAAGTCGATGACTATGTCTACGTCGAAGAAGTTCGCCTTCAACCGGGAAATAAAAGATTTGCCCCAAAGTTCCATGGTCCTTGGATTGTCCTACGGGTTTACCCAAACCAACCCGACATTTTTGTTTTGCAGCACAGCCAAACAGCAAAACAAATCAAAAAGCACAGAAATTCTTTGAAGGTCGTTCCTGATAGAAATCTGTGGGAAAACATCAACGAAAGAAAGGCTATAGTGATAGAGCCAAAGACATCACGCTCACCTAGCTCTAATCTTTTCGTCCCAGTTTCTTCCCCCATGATTAATCAACATCATCAGCAACCAGACGCTTCGTGCTACGACACTCCAAGTTCTCCTAGTTCTAGTCAAGCAAACGCAAGTTCAGATAGCACAAATTCTGAGCAACTTCCTGAGCAAAACCCAGTCGAGTCTGACTCCGAACTGCTGAATTCGAGCCACCAATCATCTCATTTTGGCACGCCTACTCTAGCATCATCACCCGCTTTACCTAGCACTGATGCTACGTCTAGGTCTAGTCAGAGTTCTAGCTCTCAGCAGTCACAATTTGACTGGAACCCATTCAGAAATAGCACTAGTTCCCCCGTTGTTCCCCAACAGGTAACACCTGGAACCAGTTTCCAGACGCAACCTGCACTGGACAGAGGGAACGAACGCTACAGCCTCAGAAAGAACCTCAAGCAACGATTCACTAATTTGAAATTTTAGTTGCAGCCATCATGAATTCGCTGCTACTCCTAGTTGGGCTGATCACATTCTTGACAACGAGAGGAGCTACAGACTCCAAGCTACAATATGGAATGCTGTATCGGAAATTACCGCAGCGTCTGAAGATCTCCAGCGCCGTTTGGACCATTGCATGCAAGATTGACACTGGATCTTTAGACAGGACTGTAGCTGAGCTGAACAACCAGGTCATGAACATAAACAATATTTCTATTGTGGATAACATCAAATTCTTCGAAAATGATATCCAGATTACCAAAGAAGAAAGAGAGAACAACAAAGATATAATCAAAACTGGAATAAAGGATGGATTGCAAAAGAGATATTTAATTTTCAAAAGAGAGATTGAAGAACTTAGAAAAGAATTAGATTCAATTCACTTTTTGGTGAATCAAGACAGTCCGAATCGTAAGAAACGGGCTGATTCGCTTTCTGATTGGCTGGGGGAAGGTTTTTCATTCCTTTTTGGTGTAGCAACTAGATCGAAAGTCAATGCTATTGCTGATCAATTAGGTAATATGACAAGCAAAGTTAAACAACTGGAGTCAATCAATTCTCTCCAAGCTTCGATCATTCATGACATTCCGGCAATGATTTATAAGATTAATAATGACACTTTGGACGAGATTACAGAAACTTTAAATAAATTCCAAACTGGCTTAATGAAAAGTCAAATCAGCTTTGCTTGGAAGCTACCGGTTATACTGTCCGATATTCATTCATACCTGGAAGCAACTCTGGACACTGTACGCGGTAGCATATCAAGATACAGAGCGAATTTGAACAAATTATACCGTGACTTTATTTCATTAAGTAGCAACAAGTTTCCAATGAATCTTATCCCGTCAACGAAGCTTGTAGAGATCTTGAAGGAACTGAAGATTAAGTTACCAAACAACCTAGATTTCGCACTTTCGATTAAAGATGTATGGTCATATTTTGAGCACGTGAAATGCTTCATGCATCCTAAAAACGGCTTCATCTTAGTAACGTGCGACATTCCTTTGGTAACGAAATCGTCAAGTTTTTACTCTGTTTACAACGTTAAGAGTTTTCCTTCGCTCCTATTCCCAGATTCACAAAACTTCACCCTTTCAATCCCTTCATCTCCATGGTTCGCAGTAAGCGATGACCACCAGTTCTACCTAAGTCTTAATGACGAACATATGTCTCATACGATTACGACTAGCAGTGACATAATCACAACATCAAATTTTCTTGTCTATAAGTCATCCAGCCCCTGCTGTAATTATGCAGCATGGCTAGGATCCCCTTCGTTAGTACAGCAACTATGCGAAAAGAAAATTGTGTCACTGTCAAAGTCGATCGTAGAAAATATTTCACCAGAAGAAGTTGTTATTTCTACTCCACATCCAGAATTGCTAACGATAACATGCCCAATGTCGAATGAAGTAGATACTCAAACTAGTCATACGATCAAAAATATCAGTATTGGTACATACTTTATCGAGACTAAAGACTATTGTAACATCTACAGTTCGAATTTTATTCTGAAAGCAAGTTTTCACAGAAAATCTTCGATTGAGATTTCTATTCCATTTCCGAATATCACGATTTCCGAAATAAAATATGACCTAAATTCGGTAATGAATGATCTAACAGAAAACCAAAAATCGGAAGTAAGGGCTACCATCGACAGAAAGAGGCTAGCCCAAAACATTGAGAAAGATTTCACGGTTCAAATGTCACTGACAGACGTTGAAAACTCAATTCGTAGTAACTTGCCACTTTTCCAATCGTCAAGTCAAGATTTTTCGGGGAATTTTAACGCACGTGAATATTTGTATATTACTATTTTTACAGTTCTATTAATTTCACAAGTCGTGTTTGCGTATTTTTTGCTCGTGTTGTACAAAAATCTGAATCGTCTAATTGGTGCATCTGTTTCTAGTAACATTGCAATGGAGTCTGTCGTCAGGAATGCAAGTCACATGCAGTACCAAAGCGTCCCCACCGCGCCACAATCATGTCCTTCACAGCATGCATATCCACAACTGTAAAGACCATCGACGACAGACTTCGTAGTGCTTCATTTTTTCGATGCTTGAACGACCGAAACCGCGGATGGCGCTCCAGCTACAAATCACCCAAACGGACGCACCGATGAAAGCAAACGTCATACGCAGCAGCTTTGGATGAGCCACAATTAGTGAAAATACTGCGTATTTTTCATCATCGGGGGAGGTATGTCACCCATGACATAGGAGCCGCCATCCCATCTCAGAGAAAGTCCCAACAGAAGTAGGACGGTCAACAACTTGAGAGTACGTGAGGCCTACTTCTGTCGGAGAAGAAGATAACCTTCAGTGATCATATATATACTGGAGATCGGTTTCGATCGTCCAAGCATTGCCTATTCAACCATTCTGTTATACGTTAGTCAATGTTGTAAATAAATAACTAGCTATTTCGTATACCGACTTCGCACCAGCTTTAAGCCCGAGTACCCACTCGCACATCCCTGACAGCAAGCTTTTGAATTTGATACTGTTCATAAATCATAACAATCGTTTGGATTTCTTTCAAGCCGATTCACAAAAACGGTTACTCTTTGTCACGAGCTTACTAAAGCCATAATGTATGGAAAAAGATGGAAAAAAAATTTAATTTTAGGCTTGAGAATTTAAAAGTGTCACGTAAGATGATGAAGGGTTGGGAAGACTTCACGGAACCTGGAATCAGAAAAGCTCGTATTCGGTAATTGTAGCGCGGTATTAGTCTCCTGTCCTCAAGCGTCGTGAGCTCGGCCTTTTTAAGAAGATACATATAGGGGAGCTTTCTTTCCCTATAAGACCTATCTGATAACGTGAGAACTGTTTAATGTCCAGCGGACCTGACCTTACTTTCCACCCTTAGAAATAACCATACACATGAGGGGGAGGAATTTACTCTCCCAGATAGCCTAGGTCTGAGACTTACTGTTCTGTCTGTCTCTGTACGAAAGGGATCCAGGCTTAGTCGCAACTCAGCTCAGGTACAAACAGTCTCTTTGAACAAGATTGCTCACACACGGAAACCTGATGGTGATCACGATTCGTGGACTCACATGTTTATTGTTCAACATAACCAGCATTCAACATATTCATATACCAATAGTCCTTCGTGACAACAGGTCACCTGTGCAAGACAGACAACAAATTTAGAAAACAAAACATTTACTCTTCTTCAGAAATCGAAAACTTACTTCAGCTTTCTTCACTAAAAAACGATCGACTGACTTTCTTCCTCAGTTCCAAGCTCCCTCCCCCTTTCACTTTCAATCCTCCCTTTTTTACACTCTAATACCAAATTACGTATCCCAAAAATATTTTAATGAGGGATATATCATCCAGGCTTTGACATAGCCCACCATCTACTGGCACGACAGCCAACACTTAATGCCTCTTGTGGAAATAATAACAAAAAGAAATTGGGGACAAAACAAGTGCGTTATCGCTCATCAAGAACCTCTATTAGGTTCTACAAATTATAATATCCCTGAGCTCTCTAACGAGAGATACCAGACCTTCCTTACTGTATCCTCGCAGCTCCGTGCACGACAAAATGTAGCAAATTCCGGGCAGGGTAAAGTAGGAAAACATCAGGAATCCAAACGTCAAGTAATAGAAAAAATACAACTCTCCTAAGCTCAACCCAAAGGGGTTTGCATTGGTTACATAGAAGTAACCGGTAAAAAAGAACGTGATCGAAAACACTGAAATAAAATTCGGTAGTCCTACTCTCATTTTATTTATCGAATATTCAGGGAGGCTTATACTACTTGGTTGAACTCTCGTAGCCGATTTCTTTTCCATAAAACACAATAAAATGGTAAGTGGTAAGTGCAATAGTCGTGGGGAAGAAAGAACGAAAATAAAAATTAAAGTTACGGTTGGGACACCGGCTAAGGCCTCCACCACAGTCAGCTGTTTGTCCATGCAAAATTTGTATGGTATATGGTTCTTGTAGAAAGGTAGCGTCAACATGAAAAAAATACATATACAGAAGGTTAAAATTGTTGCAATGCTAGATCGGTTCTGTTCTAGTTTGACCCAGTTATTTTCTCTGCTGATGTAAAATAACAAAGACGCAACTGTTCCGTGGGTTAGAATAGCCTCAGAAAGCACGTATGAAACAAGTATAAAGAAATCAAAAGCAACACAATACAATTCGGAATTGAAGACGGGACGTGGTATCCTCGTCATGTAACATGCATGACACCAAATTGCAGCGATCAGGTTGAACCAACCTTGAATTCTGATCACTTTGTACAGATACTCGTCTCTCAGTTTGATTCTCGACATGGAACTGAGAAGTAAAATGTTAGTCACAGTCCCTGCTAAAGCCAGGATGAAATAATAACATTCCAGTGTGTATACAGTAAGTGAGCTAAGCTCGCTCTGACGCCGCATTACAGCTCTGCCTCTCGCCTTCAGGCTGAGAAGAGCTTAAACGCAAGTCCGTGTAAGCAAGTTACAACACTACTGCATAGTAATATTCCATCTCATCCCTACTCGCGATGGATCCTCGCTCCGACCGACCGAAAGAGCGCTGTCATGTAACTGAAAGTTCTGTTTTCTCACATATCAGCAGCGTCCAATACACTTGCCCTATCACAGTATTTACGGAGCACGACCGCGGATTATTTGATCAGCACATTGGATGAGACATAAGTTCTTATTTGGTGTTACAAACATCAAATTTCTTGTTCGTAGGGCTTCCCTACGTTTGGGACTGTGGCCGTACATTCACCAGTCAAGACTTCCGGTATGGAATGTTACCATGGAAAAAGCTAGTTGATTTGATACTGATTTGGTAATTTGATACTGTTCGTCAGATTAGTGTGGGTTTCCGCTGAATGATAACGGAGCTTACATCTAGAAAGTGTGGGTGTGGGAGTTTCCTCAATCAGCACTCGGGCTCTAACCAAGAACAAACTAGACCTACGTTGCCTGGGCAACTTGAAGTTTTGCAGCAACCTTTGTTCGTGCTTCGCCGAATAAAGTGTTGCGGGCCTTTGGTTTTGTTTCTTCGACATTGGTTAATACTGAAGTTGTTAATCCATCGAGGTTTTAAAAAATTGTCTGAACTGATGACCCGTTCCATAATCACATAGACTATCCCTCAGCGTTTAAAAAAAAAAAAAAAAAAAATCAAAAACAGAATATCGGAAATGGGGACTAAGTTTACTAAAATTGTTCGGTATTTTTTCGATTTACGGGGATTCGGTAGTTATACAGACTCCTAAATAGGCTATCTGTACAAATCTCTTCGGTATAATGATCGGGATTCGGTATACTTGCCAGTATTCGTTATAACGAATACTGGCATAGTTATCACTACTGGCTATAGTTATCACGACTTTGGTGAGAGAATTTACTGAAATCATTTGGTAATTTTTCGATGCCGAAACTATTCGGTATATTTATGGAGATTCCGCAGTTACACAGACTCCCGAATAAGCTATTGGTTCAGAATTATTCGGTGTCATGATTGGGATTCGGTAATTTATTAAGTGTAATTTCCAGGATTCGGAAGTTAACCACGAATCCTGACTTTGTTCCAGTTTCGACGAAAGTATACCGAATATGAATATTGTTCGGTAGTCTTTCGACACCGAAACAATTCGGTATACGGTGGTTATACAGAATCCCGAACACGCTATCGGTCTAAACTTATTCGGTATAATAACTGAGATTCGCTAACTTATTCGTTGTAATTGCCAGGACCCGGAAGTTACCACGAACCTCGAAATTCAGAAGAAGTCGAGTGAAGCACTGGTCGCAGACAAAAGGGATGATCTGTGATATCATCAATAGTCCTTACTTTTATTTTGGATCCCAAAAAGAAAATCTGATCATAAATATTTCGAAAATTCCGCCTGCAGAACTTTTCGTAATGTTCTCTATTTTGTGGAAGGGCGCGTCATTTGACGGGGGTTTCAAGCCAGTTTTAGGATTGAGATTTCGAAACATTAAAAGCTAGAATTTGAATGGAAATTAAATTTGGCAGGAAGAAGCAAACAAAAATTTCGCCTGTGGTGCTCACTTTATGTTATCATAGGTAGTATATTGACTAGACTACAGTTGCTGCTGCTGCCGGAACTTCGCTCCATCCGTTTTCTAGAACTTCTTAAGAGTCTCGGTATTTCATCAACGGTAAATGATAGAATTGAAGAGAAGCAGTTAAATTTTAGCCTACAAAAATTAAAAAAATGGATTTCGAAAATGTTCGCCTGCGGCGCTCGATTTAATTTTCTGTTGGCTATAATAGATAGTAGCTGTTACTGCAATCATGCCCGGCAACGTATTCTCTATGTGGGCTTCGCCAAAACGCCGCCTAATAGTTGGCTTATCGTCGTTCATGCTGCCTTTTATTGTTACTCTTCCTATGTAATCGTTTCTGTTCCATAATTTAAAGCTCGAATTCTTAGTTCTAGGATTCGGTAAAAATTTCGAAAGATTCGGTAAAATTTTGGCTCTGCACCCCCCCCACCGAAAATGCACTTGCGACGCCCCGTGATGAATGCAAACTTGGAACATTCTCTTATATAACCTAGTGGGTATTCTTAAGCTTCCATAACTTTTCCGGATAAAAATACCATAGATTATGGCTCTACTAATTATGGCCACATTACGTAATTGTGTACGTCACACTTAAGTCTAGGTTACAGTGATAGACCATCACCATAGGCCATTCTAGCCCTTCATGAAAATGACAATGCTCTAGCAGTCGATTCTTACAAGTCCCTCTCCGCATGAGACGTGGAACTAAATTGTTCTTATCATCAAAAACACCGGAAACAAAATAATTTGCATCCAGTTGAAGTTTATCCTTCTAAATCGTTGACATCGTGACGAATGAAAACTTAGAACATTATTTATATAACCTAGTCGGAATTTTACAGCTATCCGTAACGTTTCAGGATCATAATAGCCTACCATGCCAGTCTATTAAAACATGTCCGAATTCAACTTTTGAACAGAAAATGCTACATTAACTCTGCATTTTTTGTAGCGTTTTGGTTTCGGACTAGAATTTTTGTGAAATTTCACGCGCAATTAATACCGCGAAAAATGTCATGAGAAATGCTGCAACGATGCAGCATTTTATGCGGAATTTTCAGAAAGAAGCGGAAGGCGTGGTGACGATCTGTAAAATGAATAATAGGAGTTTTCCAGGGGAAAATGGACAGGAAACACTAAAATTAATAGTTGCAGATGGTTGTTTGAAGGTAAAAAAAAAAAACAGACTGAATTCATTTGAATCAATCTCAAATAAAAAGAGAATCATCAGAATTAATACGGTGCTTTTTTCACTGTGGGTGGCAGGAACATTTACTTAAACTATTACTTTTCGAACGAAAAAAAATATCAGGCAAAAATAGTTCAGAAGTATAAATTAGAATGGTCTACCTGTTCCCACAATCCCATACAAATCCTGGAAAGCGTAATGTAAAAAAGATGCTGTGTTCACACTTGTCTTAATTAGTTTGAACTGATATGACCTGAAACTCCCCAAGTTTGACCTAACTCCCCAAACAACAGACTGCTTACTGTCCCCAGAGTCATCAGAAATCACATTCCAAAGGATTTATGAAGCCCCATCGGAGGTCGCGATGAAAGTATACGTGCCGATTTTCAACCGCTAATTATGCGCGAAAATCATCGGGCGTCGTCCGATTTTTCACTACCGTACTGCTCAGAGTTGTTGTTCTCTTCTGCTGAAACGCAAAAGTCTCCACTTTTCACAGAAGAAATGAAACTATCCAATTCGGATACTATCGCGACATTAATTGCAGAATTTTGTGCGAAACTTTCCTGGGAGACTGGATTCGGACACGCTCTTAATTATTACAAAACTACGTCTTGTTTTACATTCTCATTTGTATCTTATCTGTCAACAGTTAATTTTAAGTTACAGTGATAGACCATGAAGACTAGTTTTCTTACTCTCAGACTTATAGAGATCAAATAAAATATGCACTAATTTGCACAAGTTTCTAGCCCTTCGTGTACCCTTTCTAGCAACCGATTCTTACTTTCAAGTCCCTCTCCTCGTGATAGACATAGTACCAAGTTGTTCTTACCACCAAATCACTCAAACCAGCGACAACCACAAGAGGACCATCTTCCATTGTCGCTGGACAATGCGGTTTAAGGTTATCAAATACTCCGGAAGCAAATAATAGGTACACCAACTAACAAAAGATTATGGTCTAACAGTCGATGGTTGCTTACACTTCCCCTATATGTCTCACAATATGGGATTGTCCTATTTGTGGTTGCAAAACCGGTGTCTGCCAGCTTGTCTGCCAGAACTTAGCTTTTAACTCGAAAGCAGTAACATGGTTTGATGAAACGAAAGCTTGGCTGCATAACTTCAGGTATTCAATCACTTTTATTTCAACCCTAATAGCACTAGGGCTAACACGGCCGGTAATTGGAAAAACAAACACTCACCAACATTACAAATAAAACACAAATTAACAAACAATAAATACGAAACGAATATAAATCAAGTGCAGTTAAAATATTTAATGAAATACGGAACGAATGAATTTAGGTATCTTTCTTAAGATTTCGTAGGCGGGGGAACAAGCTTGGGTTTCGGGTCGTTCTTGCTTCGCATGTTAGGTCTATGAGAGGGTGTAACGAAGTCCGGAAGGATGGTCCTGTGGTGCCGAGAATTGAGAATTTGGCGGCCAAAACGCATGAGAAGATCATGTCTTCTTTCAGACAAGTTTTTGGATGCTGAGGATTTGAAGGCTTTCGTCGTAGGAAGTGTAATTGTGGCCAAGTATTATTGTGCAGTCGTTCAGTTCCGGCATCCTGAGCTTTACGGCAGCCGTACTCTGAAATGGGCCTGACATTCTTATAAAGTGTCACTAGTTCATGGCGTGTAACTCCAAACCTTTTCAGGTATGAAAATGAACGAAGGCTGGCACAGCTATTTTTCACCATTTTTCCCACTTGTGTTTTCCATTGGAGGTTATCATCCAGAGATTGGCGATCATGTCATGGAGCATCCGATCTTCATTGCCTCGATATTCCTCCATGACATTGGCTATACAACTCCACTTCAATGCACACACCTTAGGCTCTGGCTCGAGGACAAGGGCCCAGGCAGTGTTACAGAGCTTTCTAAAATATAACGTCATATTCATCAATCACACTTTCCGTATAAAGCTCAGAGGTTAGATCCTTACCACTTTCTAGTATTAAGCTGAAATTGGCGTACTAGAAAAAAAAAAGGACAAAACCGCTGTGTTGCTCTCGCAATACGATAAGCTAGTAGAATCTCCGTCGTTCCTTGCACCTATGGATACTCCAACAAAGCTGAGCAGGGCTATAGAGGTACTTGCTGAGGTTTGAGTTGATGACCGTCTACTTCCCTCAGTTCCCTCAGTCAAAATCAAGTTGTACGCTGATATTTCGACAAGGTAAGATAGGTGCCCACAGAACGCGAATTCGCGTTCGCCCAGGCGAATTTGTCTTCGTTAGTGGAAAAAGTTGGCTTCGCTAGGCAAAAATCTCGCGCCGCGCCGTTCCAACTCCAAGTCGAATTATTTTCGCGTCACCTCAGTTCGCGCTGAGGAAAACATGACCTAGCCAAAGTAGATATAACCATAAAGTTCACTTTTCACCATATTGTCCTTCTAGTCCTACGTATCGTATCCATCCACGTTATGAGCAGATTTTCAAAACGGAGCCTGGAAGCGGACAATGAATCCCTCGAGAACATAACCGTTGGTCACTCTAGGGACAATGCACAAAGGCTACTGAAATTTGGGATTTTCGATCAAACTTGACCGGTTTTATGACAATTTAATATAATTTCGGTTGGTGTGTCTGTTATCTGTAATCTGTAATTAGAACTGTAATCTGAAAATCTTTCCTTCAGATTTCACATCTGGTCACCTAATAGCGACTGGTGGTGGGTCGTCAAACTTGGAAATCGTGCAGGTGATGGCTGACATCTTCCAAGTGTCCGTGGTTGTGAATGTGAGTACAGAACGTCTATAGAAATTTGTCTGGGGCTCTGTGGGGTTCCGAACGACACTAACCGGATACCCAGTTTTACCATTTTACGGTTGTATCATTTTACATTTTAAACAGCTCATCCTAAAGATAGATGCCCACAGAACGCGAGTTCATGTTCGCGTTCGCCTAGGCGAATTTGACGTCGCTGGCGAAAATTTTTCGCGCCGCGCCGTTTTAACTCCAAGTCGAATTATTTTCGCGTCGCCTCAGTTCGCGCTGAGGAAATTTAGGAAATCAACTATCAACCTGGCCAAAGTAGAGTACATAACCAGATATAGAGTATATGACCAGATATAGAGTATATGACCAGATATAGAGTATATGACCATAAAGTTGACTTTTCCCCCTATTTTCGTTCTAGTCCTACGTATCGTCGTATACGTATCTGGTCCTGGCAAATTTGTTCGTATCTTCGCTGCCCGTGGGGTCTTAAGAAACGAATTCGCTGAGCGGCACGAAAGAACAAAATTCGTTGGCGGAAAAAATTCGCTTTCTGTGGGCACCAATCTTTAAAACATGTAAAAACGTATAGTTTGAACTGCTGACACTCACGATGCCGACGATCAGAATGCCCAAGACTCAGAATGCCCACGGCTCGAAATGCCCATGGTCCAGAATGCCCACGATTGAGTTGTTTAAGGTGTTCAGTCCGCAGTCAACTGGAATTAGTGATGAATGAGAAACGGAAGGAGTAGACCCGAGTATCAGAATATCGATAATCTTAGGCCTATCTTGATCTGGTATAATGTCAGTTATAATAGGCTATAATACTACAATAATCTGCCGAATTCTGAAAACAAGAGCTGAAAGCTCATATGGCACTTGCAAGGTTGGTTTAGAGTATGAAATATAGAATTGGCCTTTTCGTTGGTTTGTTCTGATCACCTGTAAGCAAAATCCTTTAGATAAGAATGATCATTGACTTGAAAATCACGAGAATGTATCGTTTGGTAAATAGTATTTTACTGTTATGGCACTTGCCCTTCGGCCTTCTGCCATATGGCGATCGCAATTTCTACCTGTCCGTCGGTATGTCTGTCGGCCGGTCCGGGTTTTGCTAGTTCGGGCACTTCCGCGTACGCTAGGACGATGAAAATTGGCAAGCATATCAGGGGGCTACCCATCACGAGACAGGTCTGTCACGAGACACAAATTTATAGACAAATTTTTGCGAGGCAAGTCAGTCATTTCCAGTTTTTCACAAGACAAATTATCCGGAGACAAATCAATCTCGAGGCAAACCTTGCTCAAGACAAATTTCCGTGAGACAAAAGAGTTTCTATAAATTTCTCGACAAAGAGTTCTCGAAGGGCTTCTTTGTAGGCTTTCTTGGTAGGAATACTGGTCAAAATGTAAATTTTTCTCTTCGCTAACTCTCGAACTTTGTCGCTGACAGTCGCTGCGGGGTTACATATGTGTTTCTGGTCAGTCGCGGAAGTTAGAGCAAACTTGCCATTACATTCTTTCCCTCGTACTAGACAGCCTTTATAAGAGCATCTGTAATAGCTGCTTTCTAAATATGTTGAAAGCAGAACGAACTTGTAGCCACTAGTATGGACTGCCGTCCCCTCTCGCAATTTTCACCATTTTGAACTGGATTTGGGTTGACATTCTGTTTCCAAAATCAAAACTGACTACTATCCTAACATGCATTCTCTACTATATGTACGGTAGTTTACTTTAAGCTAATTGTCTTAATCCTAATGTTCTTAATCCGGGTTTTCTCGTGGAAGGGCTGCCTAATGAATAATTGCCTCTCGAAGATTTGTATAATGCTATGATTGCCTCGTGCGGATTTGCCTCTTGACACTTGTCAAAAGCCGATTGTCCCTTGAAAATTTGTCTCGTGATATGCTCCCTATCAGGGACCCCAAATGATTAAGTTCGAAATTGTCACTCTCCCGATCCGAATATCGTGGGGGGGGGGAGGGGGAGGGGGAGCCCGGAATATTGAGGAATTTATAACTTTTGAACAGGTGATGGGATCTCAATAAAACTTTAAAACTTTTAAAACTTTATTAGGAAAGACCTCGTGCCGCAGACGACCCGATTAAAAGCCGGACCGGATCCGATGACTTGGGGGAAGTTCGAGGGGTGGGGGGCGGAAATCTGGGGAAACGCTTAGAGTGGAGGTATCGGGATGAAACTTGGTGGGAAGAACAAGCACAAGTCCTAGATAAATCGTTAACATAGCCGGATCGGATTCCGGCACTATGGGGGGAGTTGGGGGGGGGGGGGATTCTGGTGATTCAGCGAGTTCAGTACTTCCCGATGTACTAGGATGATGGAACTCGGCAGGGATATCAGGGATCCAAATAGCGACTTGAAAATAGTCGTTTGAACGATCCGAACATCGTGGGGGGAGTGGAGGGATGGGGAATCCGGAATCTGGTGGCATTTGTAACTTTTGAACGGGCGATCAGATTTGCTGAAACTTGGCAAGTGGAAAGAGCTATTGTCTCAGATGTTCCATGCCAAGTCCGGACCGGATCCGATACTATCGGGGGGGGGGGGGGGGGCGGGGAGTTGGAAGGGGGCACCGGAATTTTTGTGAAACGCTTAGCGTCGAGGGATCTGGATGGAATTTGGTGGGAAGAATAAGCATAAGCATTAGATACTTTCTTGACAGAACTAGATCATATCGGGGCTCTTTGGGGGGGAGTTGGAGGGGTTTTCTCAGACTTCCGGTGATCGCGAGTTAGGATACTTCCAGATGTGCTAAGGAGGATAAAACTTGGCAGGTATGTTAGTGAACCGATCAAATAGACGTAAGGACCCGAAACAATGCCTTCGGAAGACTTCCGTACCTGGAGCCGACAATTTTTCGGGGAGTTGAGGAAGGGAGAACCCGGAAATTGGTTGCGAACAAATGGTTCGATTCAAGTGAAACTGTACGAGTGATAAGAACTGATGATCTACATGTAAAAGGCATGTGTCCGAACCCATTCGGCCATTGCTGGGGGAGTTGGGTAGGAGGGGGTCCGGAAACTGTGACATGCTCAAAACCAAACGAGTTGGCCTAGCGGGATGCAAGTTGGATAGTATCAAATTCATGTCATTGTCATTTGGCGTTCAAACCGGCTCCGACCAAGGTCGACGATGATGAAGCGGGAACCAGAAATTTGCAGATATGCTCCGATTCGAGTTAAACTTAATGGACGGGAAGAGGAAATGTTAGATGTGCGAAGTTTATGTGGCCAAGTCGTTTTCGGCCACAGTGGGGGGAGTTGAAGGAGTCCCGGTAATGTTTTGGCTCGCCTAGGGATTGAATGAGTGGAGTGATTTGAATGAAACTTGGAGAGCAGAAAGATTGTGTGCCTAAGATGACATATTTGAGGGTCCAGATTGGATCCGAGCACGCTGGGGATGGGTACTGGAATCTCCAGCAAAATGCTCAGATTTACTTTCTCTTTTCTCACACCACCTACTCGTGACAAGTGCCATATGAGCTCGTAGTTCTTGTTGAACTTGGCTGTAATGATGCGCCCTTTAAAAGCGTTAGAAGTTCATCTGTAAGCAAAACCCTTGATAAAAAAAAACAATAATAGGCCCTTGGGGATCATTAATATATATCGTTTGGTCAAAAGTATTTTTTCACTTTTCGGTTAAGATGGGCACTAAGGGTGCTAGAGATAAATTTTGTATGCAGAACCCCTGTGGCACAAATGATCATAGGCCGAAATACATAATTTGGCCTAAAGTACTTTTTGACTTTGTCCTTAAGATTCCCTAGGCCCTAGCTCCCTTTAAGGGAGCTAGAAATTCATTTCTAAGCAAAACTCGGCAAAACCCTTGAGGCAAAAATGAAAATTGTTTATTTTCCTTAAAAGTATTTTCTTCTGCTGGTTAATTCAGATATTTGTGTTTGTAGAACATCGTATGATCTTAATACTGTGACTAAGTCAAAGTTCTGTAAATTCCTAGGCGGTAACTTCTCCAGATCAGCAGTTTTGTGTGTTAATGCTCTTTAGACAATCATAAATGTCGGTGAAGGCCAAAACTGAGTTACGCACTTTTGGTCGGAATCGTCTCTGTAAAAACGACACATCTTAATTTTACTTTCATAAAAACAACTTGAAATACTCACTTATGGTCGGAATCACAACTGCAAAAATGACAAATTCGGTCATTTTCTGAAATAAAGTGATTTTTATGTCCTACGTAGGACAAGAGTGACAGAAACAAAATAGAGTGACAAGTCACACTATCGTGCGACATGTGGCGATGCTGGTTGGAACAAGCTCTCTATGTTCACGCCTTGGCTTGCGAGCTAAATAAGACAGTTACCAGACCAACAAACTGAACAAGACAAAAGGTGTCGATGGGATCCCAAAAATCTAAGGGTCTTGGCTTCGCCAGGCTAATCATCAGAGAAAACCAAGTTCAGATATACCTCTATAAGCAATATCTATTTTGACGATACTGACCGAAATTTCCTGCTTCTGCCCGAATTTCGAGACAACTACTAGTCCAGCAAAAAATGAAAATTCAGAAACGAGTCCAGCGTATCTCCGAAAGAACATCTGATCAACCTTAAATAAAACTTTGACTTGAAAAAAATTCCGGTTACAGCCGGATTCCAGACTAATTATATGTCCGGGTAAACAATCATTGTCTTCTTACCCCTAAATCTGTCATCTAATCAACTTCAGATTAAACTTTTGCTTTTAACATATTTTCCGATTTGGCCGGATTCCGGATAAACTAGCTGTCCGGCTAGAAAATGGTTTTCACCAACGTGTTCAGCATATCTTCTTACCCTTAAATCAAACATTTAATCAACTTTAAATGAAAGTTTTACTTATAACCAACTTTCCAATTTTTGCCGGATGCCGGACGAACTACTTGTCGGGCGAGAAAATAGTTTTCACCGTCGTGTTCAGCATGTCGTCTTACCCCTGAATCGAACATCTAATCAACTTCAGATACAACTTTTACTTCTAACAGACTTTCTGGTTTTTGCCTGATTTTGGGCCAACTACTTGCCCGATGACAACATGATTTTCACCCTCGTGTTCAGCTTCCACCATAATCTTACCGGATAATCTACTATTACATTATCTGTTTAAATATATTTCACGTGCCCCTTAATTCACCCCCTCCCCCCCTAAATGTACGGCTACAGAGCCCATTTACGAACTCGACCTTACTCTTGACCCAAAGAATCCTCACACCAAGTTTCATCAAAATATCTCATTCCCTTCGAGAGTTATAGCGCGAACAGACGGACAGACAGACAGACAGACTACGAGTTGGATCAATAAACATATCTATCTATGTATCAACTTTTGCGGGATACCTATGACGTCGCAAAAGTTGTCCGTCTGTCCGCACGATAACTCTTGAAGGGATTGAGATATTTTGACGAAACTTGGTGGGTCAAATTTACAGGTCAAGTTCCAAGATGCGCTCTGTAGCCCTATATTTGAGGGTGGGGGAGGGGTTTCAGATTAAAGGGCAAACAAAATATTTTTTGAAAGCTATTGAGATAGTTTATTTAGTGTTAAGGAGACATGCTGAATTCAAATATGAAATTTATTTTCTCGCCGGACAAATAGTTAACCCGAAATCCGGCGAAAACCGGAAAATTTGTGAAAAGCAAAAGTTTAATATGAAGTTTAGAGGTTCGATTTAGGGGAAAGGAAACGTGCCGAGTCCGAATATGAAATGTATTTTCTCGCTGGACAATTTAGTTCGGCCGGAATCCGGGCGAAACCGGAGAATTTGTTAAAAGTAAAAGTTTTATTTAAATTTGATAAGATGTTCGATTTGCGGGTAAGAAGACATGCTGAATTCGCATATGACAATCATTTTCTCACCGGACGTATAGATCGCTCGGAATCCGGCTGAAACCGGAAAGTCAGAAGTAAGGAAGGAAGGAGATACGACGTAGGCTATAGGGTGAACCGTCGTAAACCGTATGCTGAATCCGTATCTGAATATTTGACAGCGCAAAACGGATATCTGAATATATCTGAACTTGTTGAAATTCAGCTGGCGTATCCGGTTTGCTCTGTCAAATAAAAACTTGGTCTTTTCCGATTATTACCATTGGCCTTAACCTGTTTGTAAATTTTTAAAGTAAAAATGTATAAGAAGTCTGTTGAAGACCGAATATCTACAAGACCGAATTGTCGGTACCAGATATTAAAATTTTGGGATCCCATCGAAACCTTTGGTCTTGTTCATCGGGATAAAATACTTGCTAAGCTAAGGAGACTATTATTCTAGGAGGTGAAAAATTCTGCAAGCTATGGATCCGCAGTGATGGCGGCCTCTACATTCGAGAACAGAGAAATATTACAGACAGGAAAAAGCATGAAAAAAGTAGATCCGGACCTATCTGCTCGGGAGGTTTGTATCTAATTTTTTTTTTTTGGGGGGGGAGGGGGGGTATAAGGTTTGTGTCTACTACTAATATTCTAAATTTATAGTAGTCTTATAGTGATATGTAGGAAGTTCCTTCCTTGCCATCAGTGAATTAGCAATGAGATTCGTGAGAGTCATCCTTGGGACTATTCTAAATGTTTCCTTTTATTTTATTCCTGTTCTTGCTCAAAAGGTGTTGCTATGTAGGAGACGAGTATTTCATGTTATCTAGTCTGGGTATCGATGGTGATCCAGAAGAGAGGGCACAGGAGGGGTACCCTACCTCTAATTTATATAACCTCGAGCTTGCCCTGGAAACACTACAAGCAAACTTCCATACCGTCCTAAATTTATCCTAGTTCATTCAGGGTGACTTTCTTGACAGTTAGAACCAGGTTAGAACTGCCGTGATTCTTAACCTTTTTAGGCCAAGTTCGAGGTTGTAAAAATTCGACTTTGGATACCCTTCCTGTAGGTTTGTGTCCAGCAGAAGCTAAAAATTGGATAGGATTAACACGTCCAGTTTCTGAGACGGACTTTGAAACACTAAAGCTGATGACTTTGCTTTTGTCCCTGAGACACTTCGTAATTTGTTGAAATGAATCGAATTTGTGTATGAAATAGAGGTACGCTTATTCGAACGTCCGCTAATAGTGAAACATCGGCGAAGAAAAAAATTAACCATACTTGCAACTTTTACCTGGAAAATACTTGCCAAAAACATTGAATTCACATCCAGACATACTCATGTTTCATAAAATATTTGAATTTGTGGGGCTTTGTTTGTCTCTGTTACTTTTTTCAAGGTCCCAAGCCTTCATAATCGGCAACTAGTGTTCAAATATTGAATACGTTTTTGTAATACTCTTGATGACTATGACTATCTCTCCCTTCCGATGCAGAATCTCCGGGTACCTGCGGAAGAAACGAAGAAACGGTGTCACAGCTGCGCTGATTCGGGATTTGAGTCGTTGAGTTTGAGTCATTACGGACACGTTTACTACTTCTTCCTGAGAATCACTGGCGTGTTTTGGACTTAGTCATATAGAGTATGGACGCCCACGCATTATTCTGAGTTTTTCTTTCGTGGATAGGTAGCGTATTTTCAAACCGACAGATGGCTCTGAACTTCTTACCTCGTCGCTAGATCATTCAAACCAGTAGCCTACATGGGAGAAGGAGAAGTTTACAATGTCAAGGTTTGGTTTAGTTTTGCGACAAATCAAACAGTTAACTGTTCACGATATGAAGTTTATTACTTTGCCTTTCCATCTGACAGTTTGAAGCTAAAAGCTTAATTCAAAATGTGATAATACAAAGCTAAAGTTTGAAAAGTTGAGAGGTGTTCAAATAAGCGTACCTCTATACTGACCTCTACAGCTCTACTGCCCTATACTTCACAATGTCAAATTACTCTTTTTGTACTCCTGCCCGTTTTCGTTGGGTAGGCTGCAATCTCTATAGAGGCAAACCCACAAGTTTTGGGGAACAAGAAGAAAACGGTTGACAAGCCTTTAAAAAACTAAAGATTTATTTTCCGTAGGTCTACGAATCATTGGTGCAACGCTATGCTGAAATTGAAGATCTCCTTTTGAATCGCGACACCTAGACAATTGACCATGTGCCGTTTCCCAGCGCACAAGGTAGAGTTCTTGGAAAGCTCTCATGGCATCCGCAGTGGGATGCGTCACTTCACCTGCTCAGGATTCCATGGACTTACCGAGCTGTCAGTGCAGGTCCGTCGTATAAATTAAGTGGACCTTCCACTGGCGATCGTAAGGTGTCGTAAGGGCCATTTTGGTCGTTTTCAGCCAATGAGGGCACGGTTACGACAGACCTGCCATTGCCAGTGGTGGACCCACTTTACAATAGGGGCGTGCCGTAACTATTTCAGGGATTAGGGGGGCTGTCTCACTAGTTCAAAGTGGCCGATTTTTGTCATCAAGATTGTAACTGTTTTATCTTTGTAAAGTATAAACGCGCATTTTGCCGAGGTAACATATTTCTTGTCTCTCACCCCTGTTTCGAATGTAATGGTTCTGATGGAATATGTCTCCAAAGGAAATTGTGTTTAACAACCGAACTCCCAGGAAAAATGAGGTATTTTTGGCTTACGAACGGGTGATCGGATCTTAATGAAACTTGATATATGGAAGGACCGCCTGCCTTGGACGTTCCATTTTAAATCCAGTCCGCTTCGGCCACAGTGGGGGGAGTTGGAAGGAGATTGCCGGAAACTTTGAGGCTTGCATAGGGTTCAAACGGGTGCGTCAATTTAAATGAAACTTGAATTTAGAGAGAGCATATACCCCAGATGACATATTTTAGTGTCCGAACCGGATCCAACAACGGTGGTGGGGGACCAGAATTTTCTAAAAATGCTCAGATTCGATTGAAACTTGATAGATGGTATAAAAAAGATGCTTTAGATGATCCATTTTTTAGTCCGAAGTCCGAACTAGATTTGGCCACGGTAGGCGGAGATGGAGGGAGTACAGGAAATCGTGTAGCATTTCTAGGGATCGAACGAGTGGATTTATTGAGCTGAAACTTGGAAGTTTGAACAGTCTTGTGCTTTTGCTACAGACAATCCGAGACGAGGCCGGAACTGCTCAGAATCGAGTGAAACTAAATATCCTATTTCTGTTTCCGAACCATATTTTTGGATGGCGGGTGTATTTTGTGACGTTCTCGTCTACTTTCTCGTACCGCCTACTCGTAACAAGTGCCATATGAGCCCGTATCTCTTGTCTTCGGTGGAATGTGATCATATCTTTGCGCGCCATGTAACGCATGCCTTCTGACCTTGACGTGGCTGATATCCGTTGAATAGTTTTTGGGATCCCTTCAAGTTCAACGACTTTGTGAAGTTGTCCACCCGTCAGTTAGTACGGTAACTCACAAAGGGGGTTGAGATCTTTAGTTCAAACTTTGTTAGGATCCTCTGGGTCAAAATATAAATGGAGGTGGGTGATTCAAATTACAGTTTGAGGTCTAAAAATATAATTTTCAGATTTAAGATATGAAAAGATTGAGATCTTTTGTTCAAACATTGTGTAAGGATCCTCTGGGTCAAAATAAATTGAGTTGGGGATTCAGCTTATAGTTGATTTAGGGGTAAGCAAGTGTGCTGAAACTATTTTAGAATTTTCTTGGTTCAAACTTCGAGTTAATTTGGGTGTAAAGAGGTGTGCGGAGTTCATTATAAGAAAATTTGTCTGAAGTCGGTTAGGGTGTTGAAATGGCAATGTCTAGGGAACCTGGACCGGACTTTATATCCTACGGGCTACGAAACCGGTAGTTCTCACGGGAGACAAACCATATGAGCTGCGATTCCGGGATCTGACGTCATTGACTAATGGAAACTTCTATGTGCTGGCTCCCGTTCCGGTGGTGATGAAAATAGCTCACGGAAACTTCATCGTACCAGCTTCTCGTCCGGTAGTCTCACGGAATTTTGTACTCAGAACCTACGGAGCCGAGATACCGGAAACTATATAATTGAAGCTCGTGTCCCGGTAGTGTCTACATGGAATTGATGCAAGATAGAACTCATTGAATAGTTTGGAACATAGGAAAAAATCCACTACCGTAACACATATTTTGAGAGCTAAGGTACCGGTAGAAACAACTATTTGATTGAAAATGACCAGCTCACGGACACAGATAAATACAAACTGACGGACACATGTCAATATGGAGTTTGAGTCTGGTACAGCTCACGGAATCTAACATCCATGGGCTAGGGTTCCAGTAGTGCGTGATACTTACTAATATTTCTTACCCCATGAGTTGATAATATTTGCTACGGGACTCTTTCAGTCCATATTGACATGTCTCCGTGAGTTCGTTTTTTTTTTCACTACCGGAACCCTAGCCCATGGGAGTTCGGTCCCGTGCGTTAAAAATATTCACTCCAGGACTCTTAGCCCGCACTAACAGGAGTCCTGAGTTCAAAATGGTAATTTTAAACCAAATAATTGTTGCTACCGGTACCTTAGCTCTCAATATATGGGTTCCGGTAGTGGATTTTTGCCCATGTTATTTTCTCTAAAGGCGTATTCTCGCCGTTCCCCAAGGACTCCTCGGGGAATCAAAGGGAACGGCGAGAATAGAGGGAGTCGCTCCACGCGGACTCCGCGGCGAGAAACAGCGAGAACACGGGGAATGCTTCCAGCATGGATTTTATTCGAAAAATAGATATGCAGTTGACGAAATTAGTCTGGAGCCACTTTATTTTTGGTTTTGTTTACTCTGATTATTTTTAATTAATTTTACATTGCACCAACACCAGCAAAAATTGATTCCCCTCCGAATTTGAAAGGGAGTCCTTTTTTATGATGGTGATGATAGTCAGAGCATTCCCCGTCCGTGGGGACTCGCGAGAATACGGGGAGTGAGTCCCCGGGACAAACAAAAACGCGGAGACTCCTCAAGTGAAGTCCGCGGGGAACGGCGAGAGTACGCCTTAAGTCAATGAAAATCCCGGCATCCTAGCACTCATCCAAACTATTCCGTTTGTTCTATATTCCACGTAGACACCACCGGAACTCAAGCTTACACTATACAGTTTCCGGTATCAGCTACCGGCTCCCTAGCTTCTGAGTACACAATTCTGTTAGAATACCGGTCGAGAAGCTGGTGCGATGAAGTTTCCGTGAGCTATTTCCACTTACTACGGGAACGGGAGCCAGCACATTCAAGATTCCGTTGCTCAATGACGTCTGATCCTGGAAGCACAGTGAGGCGTATTCTCGCCGTTCCCCGAGGACTCCACTTGAGGAGTCCCCGTGTGTTTGTTTGTCCCAGGGACTCAGTCCCCGTATTGTCGCGGGTCCCCACGGACGGAGAATTTTCCAGTTATCATCACCGTCATAAAAAAAGACTCCCTTTCAGATTTCGAGGGGAATCAATTTTTGCTGGTGTTGGTGCAATGTATAATTAATAAAAAAAAAAATCAGAATAAACAAAACCAAAAATAAAGCGGATCCAGACTATTTTTTCGAACAAAATCCATTTTAGAAGCATTCCCCGTGTTCTCCTTGTTTTCTGTAGGCGAATCCGCGTGAAGTGACTCCCTTCCTTCTCGCCGTTCCCTTCGATTCCACGAGGAATCCTATGGTTTGGTTTCCGTAAGAAATACCGGTTCTGATGCCCGTACGACATAAAGTACGGCTCCCAGTTCCCTAGACAGTGCCTCTCGAAATAATGATAATAAAATGAACTGGATCAATATATTCCTTTTCCTGCTGGACCGATATTTGTCCAGAACCCGCCAAAATCCAGAATTTTGGTAGTGCTTATAATTCCTTGATCAAATGAGATTGCCGTTAGTAGGCTGACATTTTGGATCGAGGTATCTGCTTTGTTTTCCTGTTACTGACGGAAACTTGAAATTTCGTGGGCATCGTGTTATATCCGTCGGGAGTCTGGAGTTTCGATCTAGTGATAAGAATCTAAAGGAAATCGATGGCGCCTGTGTAGGCGTTAGTCCGGCCGGATTTGTCGGAATGTAGAGTAAACTGTCGTCAGTTCTAAGAAATGTCTTTGTACAGCTGTTCGTACCGGTATAGAGAAAAGAAGACGGAATCCATCTATCTGCTGCGTAATACTACCTGGTAAATGGTACGATCATTTCATGATGTGAACCGGAAATTTTGGACAGAAAAAGTCCTTCGACAAAGCCCATAAGATGGTGAGTATCAGGGCAAAGAACATTTCGGATTAACGACTAGAAATGTTACGGACGTAGACTGGGCTAGACCGGAAGCTAAAGACAGAAGGGATTAGCTAATGGGTCTGGCTAAGTGACTAGGAATAAATAACATATTTATGGGACCTGCCAATGACCTTAAATCTACAAGACCCGATAGTCAGGTTGAAGATATCCAGTAAACTTTATATTAAAACCAGTTAGTATTCACTTTCGAACGATATTCTGCTAAGAAGTGCCTAAGGTCGTAAACAAAAAAATACATCTGAGGGGTTTGTTTTTAGCCCGGTGCTAGGCTGCCGG
Organism: Branchinecta lynchi; assembly: GCA_023053575.1. Taxonomy (NCBI): domain Eukaryota; kingdom Metazoa; phylum Arthropoda; class Branchiopoda; order Anostraca; family Branchinectidae; genus Branchinecta; species Branchinecta lynchi. Next base: position 6,085,456 of record JAKZAP010000014.1, read on the forward strand.
CTCCGGCTGACAGGAGTTGCCATCTGTTAAAACATCAAAGTAAGCGTGTTTATCGCGAGAATTACCTAATTTATGGCCGGTACCGGCAGTCCCCTTTGGGGTCCAATCAAAACCTTTGCCCTTGTTGCGTCAGCCGCCTGGTGAAGCTGGGGCTCTGAACAGATACAGGGTTGCTGGTGCTGTATGTATTATGAGTTTCCACCTTGTCCTATCACAGAATATTTGTATTCGTTTTCTAGTCAAATTTATACCCGCAGCAGCTTATTTTTCGGAATTTTAGGATCCGGATTGAGATGTTCTTGATATAGGAATTCCGCAAAGGTGTCGAGGAATAATGCCCCGATACAGCGACTGGAGCCGTGATTCTGCTTTAATGACATTGAGGTGAATGAGCCCTATACTTCAGTACCGTTAAAAAATCAGATGCTCCTCACCTCGCATTTTGACGGCTCTGTTTTTGGGGGAACAGATCCTTGCCGGAATTAAATGTGTGTTCACTAAAATCTTGTGGAAACCAAGTTCCTTACAGGTTACTTTCAACAAGATTTTGGAAGATCAAATTAAGCTCCTTTTAAATTTTAAGGCACTGTCTAGGGAACCGGGAGTCGTACTTTATGTCCTACGGGCTACGGAACCGGTAGTTCTCACGGAAACCAAACCATATGAGCTGCGATTCCGGGATCTGACGTCATTAACTAACGGAAACTTGTATGTGCTGGCTCCCGTTCCGGTAGTAATTGGAAATAGCTCACGGAAACTTCATCGCACCAGCTTCTCGTCCGGTAGCCTCACGGAATTGTGTACTCAGAAGCTAGGGAGCCGGTAGTTGATACCAGAAACTGTATAATTGGAGCTTCTGTTCCGGTAGTGTCTACGTGGAATATAAAACTCACGGAATAGTTTGGATGAGAGCTAGGATGCCGGGATTTTCACGGACTTAGAGAAAATAACATGGGAAAAAATTCACTACCGGAACCCATATATTGAGAGCTAAGGTACCGGTAGAAACTACTATTTGCTTGAAAATGACCAGCTCACGGACACAGATGGCTATGGGCTAGGGTTCCGGTAGTGATGAAAAAAAAAAATTGAACTCACGTACCCATGTCAGTGCAGACTAGGAAACCGGAAGCAAATTTTTTTAACTAACGGAACCCAACTTCTGCTGGCTGGGGTTCCGGTAGGGCAAAAAAAAAATAAGATGTATAACTGGATTCAGTGAGCTGTACCGGACTCAAAGTCCATATTGACACCCGTCGATGAGTTTTTAATTTTATTTTTTGGCACTACCGGAACCGCAGCTCGCAAGAGCTGGGTTCCGTGAGTAAAAATATTCACTTCCGGTTTCCTAGTCTACACTGACATGGGTCCGTGAGTCCTATTTTTTTATTTTCGTCACTACCGGAACCCTAGCCCATAGTCACCTGTGTCCGTGAGCTGGTCATTTTCAAGCAAATAGTAGTTGCTACCGGTACCTTAGCTCTCAATATATGGGTTCCGGTAGTGAATTTTGTCCAATGTTATTTTCTCTAAGTCCGTGAAAATCCCGGCATCCTAGCTCTCATCCAAACTATTCCGTGAGTTTTATATTCCACGTAGACACTACCGGAACAGAAGCTCCAATTATACAGTTTCCGGCATCAACTACCGGCTCCCTAGCTTCTGGGTACACAATTCCGTGAGGCTACCGGACGAGAAGCTCGTGCAATGAAGTTTCCGTGAGCTATTTCCAATTACTACCGGAATGGGAGCCAGGACGTACAAGTTTCCGTTAGTTAATGACGTCAGATCCCGGAATCGCAGCTCATATGGTTTGGTTTCCGTGAGAACTACCGGTTCCGTAGCCCGTAGGACATAAAGTACGACTCCCGGTTCCCTAGACAGTGCCAAATTTTAATACTTACCTGTACTGGCCCGACTCCCTCCATCCAGTCGGATTGGAATTAGTGATTCTTTTCCCTAACGTTTACCTCTATGTCCTGTCGCGTTTTTGAAGAATTGGCAATAACTTTGAAACTACAAAAAAACATGGACTTGGCGGACTTTTTTGTAAGCTTTTATTTTTGTTTTATCTTGTGTTAAGTTTTTTTTTCGAGTTAAGTCTGGAATTTGTTGTAAAGCAAATCCTAGGCCTAACCTACTTCAGGGGTATCTAATACTGTAAAAGAAATCTTGCAGTATTTACTACTGGGATTAATCTTCTCTCTACTGAATTATCTCCAATTCGGATTAATCTTCTCCCAGTAGAGAAAAGGTTAATCCCAATAGCAAATACTGTAGTGAACTTTAATCCTTACTCGGAAAACTTTTACAGTGAATCTCGAATTTAGTGCCTAGAATTTGGCCTGACAACCAGTCTAGAACACTAATACACAGCCAATACTGGCTTCCAACAGATACCTGAATGCCCACCTCACATCTATAAAGATCCACAGAGGCAAACGTGTCTGCCTCCCTCAGAATCCCAATGACCTCCGCATCTATAAAGTGGTGCGCTAGTAAACACTGCCTCGCTCGGGTGCCTCACGATCGTCACAATACTAGCATAGTATTAACCTTACTACAAGGAAACGTGATGATGATGTGACGATCGTCACAATACTAGCATAGTATTAACCTTACTACAAGGAAACGTCTGTGCAGTTCAGAACAGGTTTTGGGTTATTCAAGGTTTCCTTCTTGAAAATTAGGAGTATTTATGCGAGGTTTGATACCTGATACCCCTCCTGTCACCTGCCTGTAACGAGAGGGATTACTAGCCAAAATGTTTGGGGGTGGAACGAGGCATTTACCGACTGGGTAGTAGTTTTCACTGATGTTTTCTGCAGAAAAAACGACTGTTTTCAACAACAAAAATGACCATTTTCGAAAAAAATCAACTGATTTTCAGAAAAAACCACTATTTAGACGAAAAATCTACCAATTTTCAGGAAAAACAACTGTCTTCATGAAAAAAATCTACAGAGAAAGATCGATGAATATAGATTTGACGAAAAAAACTCGGTTATTTTTTAATGACTGCCCGACAGCATCGAGGGGGGGGGGCATCCCCCCACCCCCCTAGTTGTGATGCCCCTGCCTGTAACTATGAGGAGGTTCTCGCACAATCTGGAAGAAATCACACACAATCTGGAAGTAATCCCCATGTCTAACCAAAACTGCCATCATGTTGGGATGTATGATGGTTCATGCCCAACCACAAATGAAGATTGAGGTAGATAAAAACCTTTCAGACGTGCTTTACTATGCTGCATTGGGGAAAGAAATAATTTTTCTATTGGGCAAAAGCCCGAAGTTTGTTTCATCAGTGAATCGTCAGGTTTTGTTTTCACACAGAAGGAATCAAATTCTGCAAACCAGTTTAAAGTTGCATTTTTTTCGGATGTAGTTTCACTGTAGTTTGATGTACTTTTGTTCTAGTTATGAAAGTAAAATGTTTCAAACAGACAAATAAAGCGGTACACCGTACTTTTATAATTAAAGAAAAATATGTCAAAACTACAACCTTAAAAAAAATCAGCTTTAAGCACACTTCTCACTACCAACTGTTTATGTTCCAAAATTATGAACTACCGTATCATAATACTGTAAAACAAGATCTTTTTAAGCCTTTTCCCAGGTCCATGATTTTCTAGCAAGAACTCGGCAAATTTTAGATAATGGGTTTTATGTGTCAGTAGCATGATGCAAGGGCACTCTCTCTCTCTCTCAGTTCTGGTACGGCTTCCGATCAGAATTGTCAATTTCGCCTGTTCGCGCTGGGCAGCGTAACCTTGGTTACTTAGATTGACTCAAGTAAGTTAATGATTGTTTTGATGATGGAGGCTTCAGCAGCAGGAGGGAGAGTAGGCTGCGCGAGGGATTCAGTCAAGAGGTGAGATGTTGCTTCTTCAATAATGACACCACCGAGTTCTATGTTTGTTCAAGAGGATTTGGCGATGGGTGCACTGGAATAGGATGCGGTCCAGGGTCTCGTTTCGGGGTTCAGGATCGGCAGAGAGGGGAGGCCGGGGTTGGCTTTCAGGTCTTGGGATCTTGTATGAGTGTGCTGTGTGGGGTACGAGTGTGCTAGCAGGAGCTCCCGCCGAGCTGAGACAGGTTCGATTCCTGCTTCTTTCAATTCCTGCTTCGTTAAGAAGGAATTGTATTTTGGTAGATCTGCGGTACAACCCAGCAATTCGAAATTCTCCATGTTCGCGCGAAGGTCTAAGGTCCCACAGGAAAAGGGCAGAGAGCAAGCAGCTGAGGACACCCCCCTGGGCAGGCCAATTTCTGTTTTCCTTGTTGCAGAAATTTGGAGTTGACCTTGACTGCTAGCATTCTATTGCTAAGAAAGCTTTCTATGAAAGAGACCACCTTAGCCTGGATTCCCATTAGGTAATTTTGGGATTAATCTTCGCTTACGGACTTTGTCATAACCTCCATCGAAATCAAGGAACTCAGCTATTAGGATGAGGCCAAGAACGAGGTGTTTCCTTATTGCTTTTGAAAAGCGAAGATGGTGTCCATGGCCGAATGGGACTTTCTGAAGCCAGTTTGAGTATTGGGAATCAGCTCATTGACCTTGCAGAACCACAGAAATCGGTAGTAGACCATTCGTTGAAGAATTTTGCTTAGTGCTGAGAGGACTGATATCAGGCGAAAGGACGACGGGCTGTCCTTTGATTTGCCCTTTTTGAGGACTGGGACGACAACAGATATTTTCCACGATCTGGGGAATGTTGACTTTTCCCAGCATAGGTTTATTGTGTGCAGGAGGGCTTGGTTGAAAGAGGTAGATGGGTGATGTAGCCATGATGGATGAACTTCTTCGATGCCTGGGGCAGCAGATGGGTTAGATTCTTCAAGGGCACGAGTTAGCTCTTCCATGGTGAATGAGCATGTAAGGTGTTCATTCCCTCAGATTTTGGTAGGTGGAGAGAGGTGTGGCTGGGAGGGATTGTCGGGTCCTGGGTCGTACTGAGTGCCGAACGTGTTATACGAGAGTTTGTCGGGAAAGAAGTCGGCTAGGTGTTCCACTTCCTATTCATTCGTTTCTAGTGGCATTTGGTCCAAAGTAACGAAATTCTTTAATGTGTTGGGTCAAAGCACTTGCCACTTATTCTATTCAGGGAATGGTGGATCGCTTGTTCAGGGATTTCTCTCGACAGGATTTAAGTAAAATTAATCTAGGATTGCTTTTGAGCGGAGCGTGAAGCTCTGTTCATTCGGGCTTCTAGCTTCTGTTTCAGGATGAAGTTCTGTACACACGGGGATCTGTTGAAGATTTTGGTTGTTGCAGCTTTGGATGGCTTGGCAGGCCTCGTTCCACCACGGCTTCGGCGTTCTCTTCTTGTTTTTTCGTGGAAGGAGGTAATTCCTCGACTTGGGGATGGTATGGTTTGCAGCTTGCAGGAGGGTGTTTGTAAGAAAAGCATTTAGCTCGTCGGTGTTGCAGGCATGCAACACCCGTCTTGTTAATTATCATATGTTACTTACCACCACAAGTTAACTTTATCATTCGTCAGGGACCGTGTCTTCCACTGGATTATTGATGTTGCGGAGCTAAGATGTGTGTGCAGGCTGGCTGGTGAAGTAGTTAAGGGCTTGGTGTTTATTCAGTATTTTAACCAGCTCTAGCTCAGCCTTATCCATGATATTTGTTCTGAAGTACTTTTGAGCTACGTCTCTGAGGATGACCGCCTTGGCTGCTTGTGGCATTTTTGCTTGTGAGATGAATGTTGTAGCCAGCGTGTACATGACAAGGCTGCGTATAGCCCTTTGATCTGGGAGTATTCCCTTGCGTGATGTTTTTGATGGGGCTTTGTTTGTTGATAGCCTGGATGATGGACCAGGGAATACATAAGTACCAGGGAGGGTTGTAGGGCGGGTTGGAGATTTGGGTGTGGTTGAGCTTCTTGACGGGGAGGCTGTTCTCGGTGGGGGGGGGGGGGTAGCTAATTGTAGAGAAAGATGTAGTAGGGGTTGTAAGGGGGATACTTGCTCCGCGCGGTGCCCAACTGTTGGTAAGGGTTGGTAGGGCAGGGCTGAGGTTCTGTTGGGGGCAGGTTTAACATTTTTCTATCTTGGGGCCGGTTGAAGATATCGTGCTTACAGACGGTCGGACGGACAACTTTTGCGATGTCATAGGTATCCCTCCACTTACGTCTTGGGATCCCGAAAACTGATATCCAGTTACATCGCTAAGTTCTAATTTTCTTGCTCACCAATCTGACAAAATTTGATGAAATGCACAAATGAAAATACTGTTGCATGTCACAAGACCAAAGGCTTCGATGGGATCCCAAAAATCAAAATATTTGATCCAGAAAATTGGGTCTTGTCTTCGCCAGATCCAGTCTTTGCCAGACTCCTTGAACATTTTTACTATTGAAATTCAGAAACAGATCAAGGCCAAAAAGCTAATCGTGTGAGAAAACCAAGTTCAGAGGCGGAATTTCGGACGCCAAAAAAGAGACAGATAAAAAATGAACTCAGCATGTCTTCTTTCCCCTATATCGAACATCTAATCAACTTCAAATTAAAATTTAACTTATAACACATTTTTCGGTTCCAGCCGGTTTCCGGGTGAACTATATGCCCGGGTAAAAAATGATTGTCATACACGGATTCAGCATCTCTTCTTACCCTTAAATCGGATATCTAATAAACTACAAATACTTTTAACAATTTTCTGGTTTTGGCCGGATTCCGGGCGAACTACTTGCCCGGCGAGAAAATGGTTTTCACCATTACGTTCAGCATGTCTTCTTACTCCTAAATCGAACATCCAATCAACTTCAAATACAACTTTTACCGGTTTTTGCCGGATTCCGGGCGAACTGCTTGTCTGGTGAGAAAATAGTTTTCACCGTCGTGTTCAGCATGTCTTCTTACCCTGTAGTCGACTGTCCTATTAGCTGTTTCAAAATATTTTGCTTGCCCCTTAATTTAAACCCTGTCCCCCACCCCTAAATATAGGGCTTCAAAGCCCATCTACGAACTCGACCTTACTCTTGACGCAAAGAATCCCCACACCAAGTTTCGTCCAAATATCTCGTTCCCTTTGAGAGTTATCGTGCTTACAGACGGACGGACGGGCAGATGGACAACTTTTGCGATGTCATAGGTCTCCCTCCACTTACGTTTTGGGATCCCAAAAACGTACTACATGCGGGCACCTAGAATTCCGCGAATTACCAGCACATAGCGGTAAACAGTTTGCTCGCACCTGAATTCAACACCTCAAAAACTTAAATGGTATTCCTAACTTGAAATAAAATTCACTACCGAAAGACTTTTTAACTTGACTGTAATAAACTGGAATGGTGGTGTGTATTGTCGCAATGCGGATTTTTCCTTAGATTTTTTTTTATAGAAGAACATGAGTTTTTCTTTTTAGTCCGAGGAGGATCTGCCATATGAAGAAGAAATCCTTCGAAACTCATTTTCAGTCAAGCACTGGCTTCGCTACATTGAGCATAAAAGAGAAGCACCAAAGAAGATAGTGAACCTCCTCTATGAAAGAGCACTTAAGGAGCTACCTGGAAGGTCAGTATTTTGATTCAGAGCTAAGCTAATCAAAGCTAATTTAGTTTTATTGATGCATAGTATCTTAGGGCGTATTCTCGCCGTTTTCCGGGACTCCTTGGGGAGTCGAGGGAGATGGTGAAATAGAGAGAGTTTCTTCCTTGGGACACTCCGAACGAAAAAACAACGAGCACACGGGGACTTATTCAAGTGACATAATTGTATGAAGGCTATGGTTTACTGTATTTTCAGTTTCGTTTCTTTTGTTCTCTTTATTGTACATTACACAAAGAAACGAGATAAAAATTATACGGAAAACATTAAGAATATTGGGATTGTCTCCGCATGGATTTGTTCTAAAATACAGCCCATTTTCAGACTTATTCGAGTGACGCAATTAGTCAGTGAAGGCTGTGGTCTTTTTTTAACTTTCGTTTATTTTGATCATTTGAGTGCTGAATATTTCTTGGAGTTCTTCATCCAGGCTACCGGGTCTTGTAGATTTCTAGTCTTTGCCAGATTCCGTAGGAATATAATGTATCCGTTATGAACCACTCAATCATTTCCATTGGCCCGATTGGACAATTCTTTTTCGTCTTTACTTTCCGGTTTAGACCAGTCTACGACAAGAATTAATGAATGAATGAATTAAATTTATTTCCCATTTTTAAGACACAAGTCACAAATGGAGTATGAAAGAAAAGAAAGAAAACAAAAGACAAGAGGACACAACATGTAACACATAGATTTTGATACTCTTATTTACACATGGGGCAACATAGCCCTATACAAAGTATGGCTAGCGTCAAGAGAACGAATAAAACCTGCAATTCGCTCAGATACTGCAATAAACGGATCGGTGACATTATACTTTGCCGACAATCTAGAAATACGGGCCCACGGAGGTAGTCCTAGAAGATATTTGCAATACCTATAAAATGTGGAGCGAATGCATTTTTTATCTTTCATAGTCAGTAGTGACCAGAGTGACGACAGTGCTAGTATGTGCGGCATAGCGAATGTGGAATATAGCCGCTCTAATGCTAGTCGAGAACTGATAGAAAATTCTGTTCATTGATGTTCACACTGATTCATAACCCCTTTTCGACTCTAACCGATTTTAGGTCAGATTTATTGATGTAGGCTATCTTGTCCTACAATTTTTGTGCTGCCGTTTATTTAATTTTGTTCTGATCATTAAGTGGCTAAGATGTAAGTTTAAAATTCAGCAATGAAAATCAGTTAATTAATAAAGCGCCGTATCTGGTGTGACAACGCTCGTATTCAGTTATGCTAGTCATTTCCATTTTTATAAAATTGTACCCTACCTTACCGCCTTCACTTTATTTCTTCCGTTTCAGTTACAAGATCTGGCACAGATACCTGACACTGAGAAAAGGACAGGTGAAGGGACTGTGCATAACTGATCCTGAATATGAAGAAGTCAACAGTGCGTATGAAAGGTCTATCGTCTTCATGAATAAGGTAACTTCCTTTCCCAATCTGGTCGTCATTAAATCCACGCCTGTGGCTACAGTGCAATCCAAAAGCGTTCTAGCATTTCTTATAAAAAAAAAAAGTATTCATACACCCCGCTCAAAAGATAAAATAGTGGAGTACAAACAATGAAGAACAAAACTGAACAAGACACTGAAAAGACTTCGCATAGACTCAGACTTCCAAAATGTAACTTGTATTCGGTTGAAATGAACGCTTGCTTCTTCGCGAGAACCGGTTTACCTTGCTCCGTAATAATACTGCGGACACGATAACGCGGTACAAATACATATCCCCGACCCCCTACAAAATCAATTGAAGAATTCAAGTGAACAGACCTATCAATGAGTATATAAAAAAATTACGCTCGGTTTATACAGTCATCATTGGATGAAAGGTGTGCTTTTTAGCTGTCCGGAGACGGGGGGAACTATTTTGCCCTTACCTTATCAGCCTTGCTACTGGTTTGTTAGTGGTAAGAATCTGGGGTCTACGCCCAGAAGAAGCCCCCCACCGTTAAGGCTGCTCTATAAAAATTTTCCACTGGACGTACGACCATAAAACCCAAAGCCATTGGCGTCAGCAAACTCTGGAAACCAGTGGCAATCCCACAGTCGGGCGAAAAAAGGGTTCTGGTACCTGAGTAGTTAATTACTGCCAAGACCCTGCCATCCCGATGAAAAAATTTCAAGAATTAGTTGTACAGAGTTGTATGTTTCAGTAGAATTCAGTAGTACCTGTTACCACTACATGCTACTATTAGCAAGACTGGATGCTGCTATAGTAAGTAAGTAAGTGTATTTATAACCCACAAAATGTTTTACAACATAAGAGTGTGGAGTAGAAGAGATAAATTGAAATAAAAAGAAAAGAACAAAAGACAACAAGAAAATAACATACAAACAGACAATACGCATCAACTATCAGCCAAAAAGTCTAATCAGTCGGTGATGCGGCAACAGACGTAGACAAGACTTCTGACGGAAATCAGAATGCAAATCTTGCAGCCGTGACAAAATGTCAGTAGCTCCGTAAGATTTAATAATCTTAGAATTACTGTGGGACCGGAGCAGATACAGAAGAAACTTACAGTAAAGGAAATAATCTATCCTTATTCTGGATAGATCCCGTTTATCAAAAATATTAAACAGACCAACCAAGACAGGATGCTACTGGATATTACTGCTTAAAATTGGCCCAGTCTGAGGCACATTGAGTGATAGTATTCCGTAATATTACATATCAATACATGCCAATTTTCCGTACAACTATCATACAACTACACAGGCTAGACATTTTACATCGGGATAAGATAGAGTTTTTGCTGACTCTCCTGAAGGCTTCAACAGGTAAACTTTGGGGTGGTCAGTAGTTTTTCTCTGACCAAAGCAAAATAACCCTAGTGAATAGTGCCAAGACTTGTCAAAATTGACACATTCTCGAATAGCAGCGATACTAGCATCCCTAACGATAGAGAACGTCCTTACTGAAACTTATTGAGTCGTTCACCAACGCTGGCTCCGATAACTTCATGTTTTGAACATTGCGCAAAAATTATAGAGCCTCCATTGTTTCCTTGGTGAGTGTAGACCGCACCTTTGCTTTACTATAAATGTCTTAACCCGCAAGTTTGTCTCGCTTTAAATGCCGAAAGCGTAGTGGGCGGCGCTACAAGTATGGCCCGTTTGCAAAGCATGGAAAGCATAGGTCTTGGCGCTTCTCCCTAGTATTATTTTGCTCTGTCTCCGACATTTTGACCGAATGGCATTCATAATGTCACACTGCGTCATTTGGAGAGCACCATTGTAAGATCACACATGATGCTGCTAAACGGATACGTCAGTCGAGACTTGCTCTAACGACCTTTCCTCCCGTTTTGGCAGGGGTCCTTGTATGATGAGGACCCTTGCTAAGAAAAGCTGAAATAGGTTTAAACTAAAAAAAATGTAGTTTATTCCTGTCCGCCGAGCCGAGCGCGTTTACATTTATGAAATGACCTAGGAACAATCAAATTCTATGTTGGGTGCTAAATCACATGACGTCACTATGAACTTCACGACTGTATGGAATTCTGACACAACTTAGTCGACAAAGTCTCAGCTGACGCACCCGTCTAGACATTAAAGATAATCCGCATAGTTAATTTTGACTGGAGTAATTATGTATGTGTAGGGTTCTCTACGTTTAACGTGGTAGGTGTTTTTGCGCGACCCCACAAAGAGTTTGTGGCTAGGTTGTGGCTCGAAATAGTGTTTCCGCGGTCGTTTGTGTGGCGTACAGGTCTTTCCCGACCAACACGGTTTCTGTGAGCGTGTTCCACCCTACTTACCGTAGTTACTACGCATGACGTCAGGAATTCTGGCTTTTTGGCGTCAAGGCTGGTACGTATTTTCTATTTTCAGCAAAATATCATGCCACGTGCTAATCTGGCCAATCGAATCAGAGAGATTCGAAGAGCACGCTTACAACGCTCCCGAGCGTGGTAAGCAAATAGTTACGATTTCGATAAGGTTGGAGCGGTCAGCGTAGTAAATCACGAGGTTGGAACGAAAGTAGTAACTAGTAGTTACTATTGTAGAAGGGGGGTACACGCTCTGTGGCTCGCTTTCTGGTTCGAATTCGGCGCGAAATTCAAAGTTGGCTGCAAGTTCGTGTCCAAATTATGAAACTATATACTTTATCAAGTATAAGACTCAGGATCCCAGTAGTCTTCACAGAAACGTGAAGAATTTTATCTGAATTTTTATTCTGTCAGACGTTTGATATTCGCGCAAAAAAAAACAAGAGCTAGAAGCTCATATGGCACTTGCAAGGCTAGGTCAGAGGATAAAAGTAGGAATTTTCCAATTCGTGTTTTTTTTCTGATCATTTGTAAGCAAGACCCTCGAGATGGGCCTTTGGAAATCACGAGAATGTATCGTTTGATACGAAAGTATTGTATTTTTGCACTTGGCTGTGATGACGCGCACTTTAAGGGCGCTAGAAATTCATCTGTAAGCAAAACCCCTGAGGCAAAAATGATGACAAGCTCATCAGGATCACGAAAGCTGTATATTTGCTCAACAGTATTTTTTTCACTATAAGGAATTCACTTGTAAGCAAAACCATTGTGACACAAATATATACTCATGGACCCTGAGGGATTATGAAATGTATCGTTTGGTCAAAGAAAGTTTGTTTTTGGGATCTCAAAACGTAAGTGGAGGGATACCTATGACATCGCAAAAGTTGTCTGCCTGTCCGTCCGTCCGTCCGTCTGTAAGCACGATAACTCTCGAAGGGAATGAGATATTTGGATGAAACTTGGTGTGAGGATTTTTTGGGTCAAGGGTAAGGGCAGGTTCGTAGATAGGCTCTGTAGCCCTACATTTGGGGTGGGGGAGGGGGCTCAAGTAAAGGGACAAACGAAATATTTTTAAACAGCTAATGGGATAGTCGATTATGGGGTAAGAAGACTGAGCACAATGGTGAAAATCATTTTCTCGCCGGACAAGTAGTTTGCCCGGAATACGGCGAAAACCGGAAAATTCGTTAAAAGTAAAAGTTTCATTTGAAGTTGATTAAATGTTCGGTTTCAGGGTAAGAAGACATGCTGAAGATGCCGGTGAAAACGATTTTCTAGCCGGACAACTATTTCGCTTGGAATCCGGCCAAAACCGGAAAATATGTTAAAAGCAGTTTTATCTGAAGTTGATTAGATGACAGATTTAGGGGTAAGAAGAGACACAGACTCTGTTTTTGGGATCCCAAAACGTAAGTGGAGGGATAACTATGACATCACAAAAGTTGTCCGTCTGTCCGTCCGTCCGTCTGTACGCACTATAACTCTCGAAGGGAATGAGATATTTTGATGAAACTTGGTGTGAGGATTGCTTGGGTCAAGAGTAAGGTCAAGTTCGTAGATGGGCTCTGTAGCACTACATTTAGGGGTGGGGGATGGGGTTTAATTTAAGGGGCAAATAAAATATTTTAAAACATATAATGCGATAGTGGATTATGGGGTAAGAAGACATGCTGAACACGATGGTGAACACCATTTTGTCATCGGACAAGTAGTTCTCCCGGAATCCGGCCAAAACCGGAAAGTTTGTTAAAAGTAAAAGTTTTATTTGAAGTTGATTAGATGTTCGATTTAGGGATAAGAAGACATGCTGAAAACGATGGTGAAACACATTTGTTCGCCGGACAAGTAGTTAACCCGGAATCCGGCCAAAACCGGGAAGTCTGTTAAAAGTAAAAGTTTTATTTGAAGTTGATTAGATGTTCGATTTAGGGATAAGAAGACATGATGAACACGATGGTCAAAACCATTTTGTCGCTGGGCAAGTAGTTCGCCCGGAATCCGGCCAAAACCGGAAAGTTTTTTCAAAATAAAAGTTTTATTTGAAGTTGATTAGATGTTCGATTAAGGGGTAAGAAGACATGCTGAACCCTTATGGGAACAGTATTTTCTACCAGGACAACTTGTTCGGCCGGAATCAGGCCAAACCTGAAAATTTGTTAAGAGCAAAAGTTTTATTTGAAGTTGATTAGATGACAGATTTAGGGGTAAGAAGACAGGCTGAATCTGTATATGACAATCTTTTCTTTTACCTGGACATATAGTTCGTTTGGAATCCGGTTGAAACCGGATTTTTTTTTTAGAAGTTAAACTTTTATTTGAAGTTAATTAGATGTTCTTTATACGGGTAAAGAGATACGCTGAATTCGTTTTTGAGCTTTTTTTTTTCTGGACAAGTATGGTAGTTCTTTCGCAATTGTCTGGATCAAATATTAGATTTATGGGATCCCATCGAAACCTTTGGTCTTGTTTACCCAGACATATAATTAGTCGGGAATCCGTTTGTAACCGGATTTTTTTTAGTCAAAGTTCTATTAAAAGGTGGGATAAGGAGATACGCTGGATTCGTTTCTGAATTTTCTTTTTTTGCTGGACTAGTAGTAGCTCGGAATCCGAACGAAACCGCAAATTTGGCAGAAGTAAAGCAGTAAGTTTCGGTCCGTATCGTCAAAATAGAGGTGAAGACTGGATCTGTCGAAGACAAGGCCCAATTGTCTGGATCAAATATTAGATGTCTGTGATCCCATCGACACCTTTGGTCTTGTTTCACTTTTCTGCTAAGCTACGCACTTTAAGGGAGCCCCAGATTCATTTCTAAGCTAAACTTTTGAGGCAGAAATGATCGTTGGCTGATGGGATCATGAAAATGTATATTTCTCTTAACAGAATTTTTTGCACTTTACGGTTAAGGTGAGAAGGCCTACTTTAAGGGATGGTCGGATCTGTGAAGTGACTTTACCAAGCCAATCTTGTCGAGTCTTTAATATTCCAGCCACGTTTCGTCCTAGCACACCTGGAAATACCCAACTCCCCACAGTGCCCAAATCCGGTCCAGTTCTGTCACTGATGTACCTAGTTCTTGTGCTTGTTCATTCCCACCAAGTATCTTCCCGGTCGCTCCACTCTAAGCGTGTCAAAAGATTTCCGATTCTCCCCTCCACCCTCCACCCCACAATCATCGGATCTGGTTCGGACTTGAAATACGACATCTGAGACACGAGGTCTTTTCAAGTGTCAAGTTTTATTAAATCCGACCAACCGTTTGAAACTTATACATACCTGAAGATTCAGGATTCCCCCTCCCTCCAGGATAGTTGGATTGGGAAGTGATTATTTCCAAGTTAATCTGGTCGTGTTCTGATATGCCTGCCAAGTTTCATCGGCCTTGCCTACCTGGAAGTACCTTAACTCCGAATCACCGGAATTCCGGTTCCAAATATCAATTTTCATTAAAATTCGGTCACCCTTTCCAAAGTTATACATACCTCAAGAATCCGGATTCCCCCTCCTTCCACTCGGATCAGGGAAGTGACTATTTCTAAGTTAGTTTGGTCGGATCCCCTGATATGCCTGCGAAGTTACATCATCCTAGCACGTCTGGAAGAACCCTGACTTGAGAACAGTGGACCGACCGACCGAAAAGGGATCGGTATATGGCACTTGAGCGAAGCTGCAACTGCCATTAAAACAGACGAAACGGCGTTTCCGCAAGGTTAACCTTTGTGGGTGGAGTGTGTGGCACAGACAATCATAAATGTGTGGCACACAAACATGCTGCTGAAAAACGCCCGATCTTGAGGGGCTGGGGGATTTTTTTAGTGATACATTCCTCTTGGATCTGCGCCAACGAGGTTGGATTTCCCCTACGGATCTTGTCTAGGGGTAAGGGGAATTGTTATTTAAATGTGTGGCATACAAACATGCTGCTGAAAAACGCCCGATCTTGAGGGGCTGGGGGATTTTTTTAGTGATACATTCCTCTTGGATCTGCGCCAACGAGGTTGGATTTCCCCTATGGATCTTGTCTAGGGGTAAGGGGAAACGTGATTGAAAATTAATTCTCGCCAAGAAAATACCAAATTAGCCTATCCTCTTTTTAGATGCCCAGAATCTGGCTGGACTACTGCCAGTTCATGATGGAGCAGCGAAAGATCACACGGACAAGACATCTCTTTGATAGGGCCCTTAGGGCGTTGCCCATCACCCAACATAATCGGATCTGGCCGCTGTACTTGAAGTTCGTCAAGAGTCACAACTGCCCAGAAACAGCGGTTAGGGTGTACAGGAGATATTTGAAGGTAAGGCATTGCTGGGGTAAGGCCTGGAAGGGTTGTGAGATCTTGTGGCGAGTCAAATCAGTTTTTTATGCAATGAACGAAATTGAGTTCCTTCATCCATGGTTGGCCCTTAAAGTTTAACTGAACAGGCAACTTATTTTTACATCTTAGATTCAAACACATTGAATTATTACAACACCCATTAGGGATTTTCATTCTGTCCACAGTAGTCTTCAGTAGGGACGTTGAGAATGTGGACGCTTTCCCATGGTGAATCCGTCCACAATTCGCCCGCGAAAATTTAAAATGTCGACCAAACGTGATTTTTCAAGCGCATATTTTGGTCGAGGTCAGATATGGCAAATATCAGTCGTTGCTCAATCCTTGATTATAAAAACAGCTCAGAAGACTGCCTACTGACAAGGGTAACAACCAGAAGACTTGCCGTGTCAAGGAAATCTTCCAGTGTTCTTCAACGGAGTGGAGTCAATGGAGGAATTTTTATGAAGTTGCATCTGCACATGGTCCTCTTGGAACGACTGATCGACAGAATCTTTACAGGTTTGTAGAATACTCTTATACCAATTTTTCGTAAAGCATCTTCAAATAATACTGAAGAAACAGGACAAACTAGTGATGGACCTAAACTGGCTAAAAATAAACTAGACTTTAGCGTAGCGAAATCAAGTCATCTGCAAATAAGTCACTTTTAATCCAAGTAAATTGCGCACTCAGGGTTCCTCAAAGAGTTGCAAAGAAGAAAGCCTTTTTTACCCTTGTGCTTTTCAAAAAAATAAGGTAAAAAAATGAATAAATAGAAATAAAGCCAAGCAAATACACCACATATGTAGTACCACACACCTATTAATTCAAATTAGTCCTTTCGCTTCTCACAACCTGAAAAGACCAAGTTCATATCATGTTTCAGTATACTACGACAAGAATGACGTTCCGATTCTATATTTCCAAAGAAAAATGACTGGCTTTGTGAAAAAAAGCCATGGAGAATAGAAAGCCATACAGCCTGGAACATACTCAGCCTTAGGTCCTTGCAAATAGCTAGCCTACCAAGAAAATAGTCAATCCCAGAAGCAATCCTTGGAATTTTTTCCTTTGCAGATCCTGTGATTTCTGGGAACAGCCTACACCTTGTTTACAATCTTGTTTGCATGCTTGTTGTTGTTGTTACCAGCTATAATCTTACACACTGCAACAGAGACCTGCCTTCAAATATGAAACAAGCAAGCCTCAATGTACTTTGACGAGAATGTCAGTCCAATTCTGTATTTCTGAAGAAAATGGACTGGCATCGACCTGCCTGTACCATGTGAAAAGAGCCAAAAAGGGAATGGAATGCCAGATAGCCTGGAACATACTCATCCTTAGGTCCCTTGCAAAAAGCTAGCACACCAAGCAAATAATCGATCATCACAGCAATATTTGCACTGTTTGCCTTTGCAGATACCTACTGTAGATTCTGTCCTACACAGTGCATATTCTATATTCTTGTTTGCTTTATTTTCATGAAATCAGTAAATGAACAGGCTTAAAAACAAATCTAACCAGTAAGCCCATAATGACACCATCTGCACAGACAGTATACCAACATAGATCATGCAGAAGCAAAATGTCAACGTGCAGAATCGCAACTCATTGGTAACTGTTGAATATTTTCTTGATAAGAAAAACCCAATAAGAATCGCTTTGTAGTAGGCTAGGTCATCAAAATATACATTACATATGTCAGGTTTTTTATGAGAAAAAAATTAGCAATGGTTGGTTTACTAGGAGGTAATCAAGACTCTCAACCATACAAACAACAGGGATGACTTTGTTATGTATATCTGGTACCATGCTGATTCGCCGCTCCCTGTTTGAGACCAAACCAGTCTTACTGCTTGAGACGTTTTGGTAGCATATAAAAACATGGTCTGGCTCTTCAAAGAAACTATCTAGTCATACTTCTTGGTGAGGCCACATATAAATGTTTTGAGGAACTGTGACAAGATAACTACACTGTAAATGTCTCTCCTACATCGGACTTTGGTGGTTGCACATCACACATCATCAGAGAGTTAAAATCCGAATTCGGAGAGTTAAAATCCGAATTCGTAGGGTTAAAATCCGAATTCGGAGGGTTAAAATCCGAATTCGGAGAGTTAGAATCCGATACAGGTTTAAAACGCTAGAATGCAAAATACTGCAGACTAGGATAACTTAATCTGCAGCATTTCGCATTTTAGCGTTTTAATCCTGTATTCGGATTTTAACTCTCCGAATTCGAAATAAAAATCACCGACTTGGTGATGTGCAACCTCTAAAGACCGATGTAGGAGAGACTTTTTACAGTGTAGTTGGTTAGAAATTCCATCCTTTGAAAACTGTTTCTATTTTAGGTTGAAGTGCAGTCGAGCCTTGAGAAGTTCAGAACACCCTTCCAAGATCAACCCATAGTTACTACCCCCCAGCAATCAGAGGACACAGATGACTAAAGGCAATCACTTTTCTGCGCCGCATCTATAGAAGCTTTGTTGGTAACAGCTGGTTTCAACCAACTTGATGAAGAAGAGTATCACATTAGGTAGGTTTCTAGCTTTTCAGTTGTAGATCTTGCATTGGCATTTGTGACACATGTATTAGGATTCTTTTTTTTTTTAGGTATTCTGGGGGTGTTAGCAGGGGGACAAATAAAATGGGAGGATAGTCAAACAGGCCAATACTGTTGGCTCATTGGTGCGAAAACTGGTTATGCAAATTTTGCCGAGTTTGCCATCCAGGGTGAGGGGCTGTAAGGAGAGGCCAAGAAAAGCTACAGCCTTGTGTAATTTTCTGTAAGGAAAGCTAAGTTGTAAAGTAGTCAAATATCCCAAAACAGCAGAAACACTCTGTAGTGCGAGGTGTCCTTTAAGACATAATAAGGGAATATATGAGAAGAATGCAAAACGAGCTTTAATTGTTTCTGTCAGTGGTTAAAAATGCAACCCCTGTTACAAATGAAACTTCAGTATTCGGAAATTCGCCATATTCCGGTTCACCGCTTCTAAGCGGACTAGTTTCTGTAAATCCCCCTCTACCTCACCACCGCAATTGACAGAGTAAAATAGATCCACAGGTTCATGAGTAGAAAACCTGCAATCTGAGTCCCTAATGGAGGTTTTGCTTATGTCTCAGTAGCAGAAACTGAAAGTTACCCAATACCTTATGAATCCGACTGCTTAGTGTGTCTATACGAGTACTGATTCTGAGACGATGGGGGATTGGCAGAAACTAGTCCACTTGGAGCGCTGAACTGGTGTAAGGCGAATTGCGAGTTGAGTGTTCACACCTCAGAAGCTACTTACAAGGGCTTGGATGTTCAAAAAGCCCTTATTCACCTACGTGTTTGCAGATGGTAATTATCATGCCGGTAGCTAATGGCAAGAATTTGTTAGCTAGGATTGAATCTTTGAAGCTTGTTAATTAGCATAGCCCCTCCCCCCTCCCAGGATGTTAGTTACACCCCTGTCAAGGTGTAAGTCAAAACTAACTCCCCTTCATCCTCACGAAAATCATACATTTCTTCATATTACCTTTCTTGCCCAAAACTAGTATCTACTTTGAAAGCAAATATTCGTTGTATTTTGCTTCCAGTTTTTTTTGGACCAGGTTTGCTTCGTCCTTACTAAAATTATGTAATACTTCTTTCACTTTTACTCCCTTTCTTGCTCTTCCTGGCAATGCTTATTATGCATAACATATACGAGACATATTACACCCATAACGATAATATATTCACCCATAACGAGTTTCAAACACAACATTACATCCAAGGTGTTGTCTGTTGAGTGTTGTCCATTGAACCTGAGCATCCTTGTGTTATCTGTTATGAAACTACTGACAGTGTTCAGTATTTTGAAAATAATATAATCTATATACCAATAAACGGGGTATTTTGGGGGGTTAATTAACTATGTGAGGACTGCTCAGTGCTCAGATAGCTGTGTGTTTGAAGAAGAAGACGGGGAAGCCATAGAGAAACAGTAGCATGAAGCTTTACATTCAAACATAAACTTGCATTCTAATTTTATGATTACTTTCAGGATAATATGGACCTGGCGATTTCAGCCTTGCAGGCTTGCCTTGTGCCAGTTACATTCGAACAGCTGTGTTGGTCATCATCAGTCAAAACTGCACCTGATTGGATGAAATTTAGTGAAGCATAATGGGCTTTACAATGTTTTGAAACTCATGAAGCTAAAGAGATATACGGTTTTATTCTAAGTGCTTCATTGTGTTTTTGGCGTAAAATAGTAAAAAAAAATAGACTGGTCTTTATTCTGAGCAGCTGCATTTCAGTAGTTTGGCCTAAGAAATGGGCTACTTGTCTGGATAAACATAGTTTGTAGACTGATACAATTTTTAGCATCTTGATGGTTGTCAGGGTTTGGACACAGTGGAGCTGAAGGTGAAACCTGGAATGTGCTTAGAATGGTGGGTGCTAAAGGTGCTAAAACATTGTTCAGGTAAGGTGCGTTAAATATTGGTCCTTAACCACAGGGTTAAGAGACACCAGCGGTTCAAATCAAATATCAATACTGCACCCAACGTAACAAAGGAGCCAAAATGCTAGTATATGTACTAATTGCTAGGTTTCATCCAAGACTTGAACAGTTTAGGCTCTGTTGCCCCTTGCTCTGTTTCTTCTTTCAAGGTTCCAAGCTTTCACAAAACAACACAACAGTCTGAAACTCAACATAATTTTGTCAATAGGTAACGAGCGTGTACATACTTTATCAGATTTTTTTTCCTTCACAGATACTTCAAGCACTCAAACCGACAGACAACTCATTCCATTTTTTGGTTTGTTTACCTCACAGTTGGTCGATTTGAACCAGCAAATTAAAGAAGGAAAAATTTAAATTCAAAGAATGTAGGTAAAAAAAACTTTTCATTTTGTGACAGGAAAATTGCTGCAAGAGACTCCTATTTACTGATACGAAATTTGATATTTCACTATATTGTCAACTGTTTTGTAAACAGGGCCAAGATATGGAAAATTTAGAGAGGTGTCCAAATAAGCATGCTGCTACTGTTCTATCTGCATTGTACAGGCAAATCCTAGGGATTACTGAATGGTGGGAAATGGAACAGAAAATTTATAGTATTGGGTCTGAATGGTTTTGACAAGGTTATGCAGTCCCACTGAATATTTTCGGCTCTGTTTTTTTTTCAAAGCTCCAAGCATTCACAAACAAACATATAACAGTCTGGAAATTAACATATTTTTTTGTCAATATATAATAAATCAGATTTTTTCCTTGACTGGTAGGTCAGACACTCAAACTAGCCGACAACTTCGTAAAAATTATTTTACCTTGCTGCTAGTTCATTTAAACCAGCAAATGAAAGAAGGAAGAGTTTAGAATTTGCGAAAAACTTTTTCATAAGCAAGAAAGAGTGGAATACAGCAAAGTTAGGGGAAAAAATAGTGAAAGGCGTTGAATCGCATACTCTGCATTAAAGGAGGGGTTGACAACCTCAGACAAGATTTCAATTTTCCAGAGAAGTCTTGCCTTCAGAATAATCTATCTGGCTAAAAACGGAACCAACAAATATGACAAACACACTAGATCGAAGCTAATTGAATGGCTTACAAAATTGACGGATAAATATTGCTTCAGTATTTCTAGTTAAACATATTTTCTTTTCAGAAAAGATCCCTTCAGTTACCAAAGTCGATGACCCGAAAATACCTTTACAAAGCAGCTTGAAAACAAAGAAAAGGCACAGAATTTGAGTATTTTGAACACATTAATAAGGGTTCGAGCCCAAGAGCCAGAAGTTTTTTTTTTTTATTAAAAAAAGTCATATTTTTACCTCTTGACCGTCAGACAGCATGCACATTTCATTTAAACATTTTCGCTGAAACATTGAGTTAGTGTAAAATGAGGTCAGGTACCCCTCCTTTCCCTGCATTGTACAACAATACAAGCAAATTCTAGTGATTACTGAGATGTCATGCAATTCTACTTTCCATATTTTTGAAAAAAACCTTATTATTAGGATAGAACGGTTCCGTCAATGTTAGGCCATTTAGCAGCCATACAGTCCCCCTCAATCTGCCCTCAATCCTGACTGAATCGGCCATTCTTAGTGATTCAAAGGAATAAGGAAGGATTTACCTCAGATAAGTTACAGGTGGCAAAGGTTTGTCGAATGTTGGTCCGTAACCACAAGGTTGAGAGAGACCAGTAATTTAATTAAACACTGTATCTCCCACCAACCCTGTAATAAAGGTGCCAAGACATAGCTGAAGGTGTTCCATCTGATGCAACAGTTGCTGATGATGAAAATCGGGCAGCCACTATCAATACACAAGACACCTCACTAGCAGAAAGGACGTTCCGCCATATTTAGTTTGTTTTTGGCACTGCAGACACTTTTTTGTTTATTTGGTACATGATCACGCTTGTATGGAATTCCGTCACAATTTAGTCAACACCGGTTTATTTATTTGTTTGCTGCTGGTGTTGTTGCCAAATGTTCCAGACACCATAGAGCTATCACAAAAACGGGAAGAGCGGCAAGCACAATGGTATAATCGCTTATTCGGAAATATCAGAAAAACAAACTAACGCTTTTTCATCGGGTTTTCAAGATTATTTAAGTGAACAAGTGATGGGTAACTAGATTGTCGTATCCTAGACCTTTTCGGTTAAACTTTAAAGCCGGCCACAAAAATGGTCTTTCTACCACACACAGAATGATAACCATCCCTTCTGCCACTATGAATGTTGAAACCGCAAAAAACATCGTCAAACAATGAACAAAAAATCGGGTTTGAAACAATTCGGTCTTAGCCCATTATCCGGGACAGCCGTTATGGCAGGTATGGAGCCAAGGATCAAAACAATAATTTCCATCTAATGCTCCTACTGTTTATTACAAATACAAACAAATTTAAATTGTTATTAATTAATTAGACAATTAATTAGTCTTATAATTCTTGCTAGTCAAACGAGGACAATTTCGTCATCTTGAAAGGAAGACCTTCTGCGTGGGGTTTTCTCGAGCCAAAACAGCAACCCGGTAATCAAAGTTCAAATCTGAATAAACTGGTGGCCTGATCAGTAAGAGAAGGCAAACATAATGTTTGGTCTTTAAGTAAGCGATAGTATCATATTCAGAGGTCATACTTCCTGATACACACACTGTACCAATAATTTTATAATTTTACCATCCATTTATCTAAGCTTGATCCGCCCTCCGAAGCATATCAACAGGGAAAATAAATAAACTTGATTGATTGATTGAATAAACAGGAAAGAAAAATAAGAAAACCGAACAAACAAACAAACCGAATAAAAAGAGCGTACCCCCCCCCCTTCGGGTTTTACAACCTCTCCCATCAAAACCCTCCGGACATGTCTCGCCCCACGTGCCCAAGTGGGGCACCCTAGGTACCCGAAAATATGCGACTTACAAGGCTGAAATTTTATGCCAGTTGAAGGAAGAAGCTTTAGATGAGAATTGGGGGAGGAACTGGGTAGAAATAAAATTCGGGGGATAAAGTGTGAATATTTCTGCGATTCTAAGAACTCAGCTGTGAATTCTTGACGAAAATCGTATAGTAAACAAACCTCATAATTTAGGCATCAGTTTTACCGTAACGGATATCTTCATATTTTTAGTTTTCGCCCGAAGATGCAGAAGATTACATCGAGTATCTGCGCGAAGCCGATAGGTTAGATGATCTCGCGGTCCGTCTAGCCAAGCTTGTAAACAGAGACGACTTTGTCTCGAAACACGGAAAGTCGAACCACCAGCTTTGGAATGAACTGTGTGAGCTCATTTCGCAGAACCCACATAAAGTCAAGTAAGCTCCATATTTCCTATTTTATTTATTTCCTTTTTTTTTATTCACTTCCAATTGTTTCTGCTACGATGTTCTGAGATAGTCGACTACTTTAAAGCTTAGCTATGCCTACAGATAATGTGATAGTCGATTATGAGGTAAGAAGACATGTTGAACACGATGGTGAAAACCATTTTGTCATCGGAAAAGTAGTTCGCCCGGAATCCTGCCAAAACCGGAAAGTTTGTTAAAAGTAAAAGTTTTATTTGAAGTTGATTAGATGTTCGATTTAGGGGTAAGAAGACCTGCTAAACACGATGGTGAAAACTGTTTTTTCGAAATTTTTTAATTTGAAATTTTTTTTCGTTTTTTGGCCCGGAATCCGGCCAAAGCCGGAAAGTCTGTTAAAAGTAAAAGTCTTATTTGAAGTTGATTAGATGTTCGATTTAGGGGTAGGAAGCCATGCTGAACACAGTGGTGAAAACCATTTTCTCGCTGAACAAGTAGTTCGCCCGGAATCCGGCCAGAACCAGAAAGTTTGTTAAAAGTAAAAGTTTTATTTGGAGTTGATTAGATGTTCGATTTAGGCGTAAGAAGACATGCTGAACACTTATGTGAAAACAATTTTCTACCCAGACAAATAGTTCGCCCGGAATCCGGCCAAAACCGAAAATTGTTAAAAGTCAAAGTTTTATTTGTAGTTGATTAGATATTCGATTTAGGGTTAAAGAGATGGTGAATCCGTGTATGACAGTCATTTTTTACCCGGACATATAGTTCGACGGGAATCCGGCTGGAGCCGGAAAATTTGTTATAAGTTGAATTTTTATTTGAAGTTGATTAGATGTTCAATATTTGGGAAAGAAGATACGCTGAGTTCGTTTTGAGCTTTCTTTTTTCGCCGGAAAAGTAGTACCGGAATTCGGCCGAAACCGGGAAATTGGAAGAAGTGGCAGGAAGTTTTCGTCAAAACAGAGAAGACTTATAGGGGTAAACACACATGCTGATTCAATACCTGAACTGATTCAGTCAGAAGTTTAATCTGTTTTTGAATTTTAATAGTAAAAATGTTCAAGGAGTCTGGCGAAGACTGGATCTGGCGAAGACAAGACCCAATTGTCTGGATCAAATATTGAATTTTTGGGATCCCATCAAAACCTTTGGTCTTGTTGTATGTAGCTTTCGTCCGTTGTTTTAAATAAAAAACTTGACCGGATTTTGGTCAATCACAAATTATCCACAGACGCAACCACTACTTTGCTTTGTTTTTAGCCGATTTTAAATCAGGATCCGTTGACCATTCAGGCGTAAATTTTCCTGCGGTACAGCGATATATTCAGATTGACGGAGACAGTGAATAATCTGAGAATAATATGCATTTAATTCGACATTAGTTAGCGAAACAATTACGTAATTGAAGGAGGTGATACAGGACTCGTATTGAACTGAATAGCGTAATAAGAGTAGAAATGTACAGATGCATATTCGCACGGTTCCAGTTGCTGCGAGTAAACCACTTTGACTGATTTCGGGGTTTTGGGGAACCAGGGCAGGTTTTTACGGATATACTGAAAGACAGAGGAAGGTGATCAATATCCCGTACATCTTCATGGACGGAAATAACAGAGGGATTCAGATTTGTTGAACAAATAACATGATCGATGTTACTAACACTACCGGAATGATGCACATATGAGTAATCCAGAGTTTTGTAAATAATTTTGTAATCAGGAAGAGACTCCAATAGAGTTTCACGACGGAAGATTTTTTGTACACATTCGTGTTAAGACCACCGGCCAAAGTAAATTCATAACCACCAGCAACCGCATTGCGAAGAACAGACTTAAGGATCTCACAGGCTTTGGCAAATTTGTTAAGGGCGATCACAGATTTGTTATCACACGAGAGATACGCGTTATTGAGCAGCATTTTTCCGAGGCGTATAATTATAAAATGATCTTCCGAATGGTAACAAGGGGCGCAAGGAAATTTAGGCGGCGCTTGATTATGCACGTGGCTTCGGCATTTGTCACAAAAACAAGATGGTCAGCACTACGCCGAAGGAAATTAACACTTGTCGAAGTTAATAGATGCCTGCTGCTATTGCAGGTATCTATTAAAGTTTAACTGAAAAGCAAACTTATGTTTGTATCATTTAGTTGAATACACTGTGTTATTTAGATTCTGCCAAGAGATTTTTTTATTTTCCACTATCTGCTCTAGTAGTGAGGTTCAGAATATCTACGACTGTCCCCACAGCGCAAATTCTACTATGACGCGGAATATCTGAATCTGAACAGAAACGCGGCTTTTCAGTGGGCGGTGATAAGCTTGGTGAGGACTGCTTAGTGCCTGAACAAAAAAGTTTCAAAATCTTTTTCGTCAAGCATACGACACAGGTATTACCACAAACCTGATAGGGAAATTCCACTATTTGAAAATTGATTATTCGTGAATAGCGGAGCAACGAAGTAACGCATTTTCATCGGGTCTTCAAGCCTCTTTAAGTGAATATGTGAGGGGTAACAGGACTGTCCCATCTCTGCCCTTTTCAGTTAAACTTTAAGTACTTAGCACCGTTTATATTAAAAGAAACTATTGAAAGTAGTTCACTCATTTTGCTTTTTCGGTTGCCACAATAGCCTTGAGAATGGGACAAGTAAGACTAAAGGATACATGGGATCCGCCACAGTTGGCACATTTTGGGGTTTCGGTACATGGGTCGTCCCTAGAGGAAAGATGTGGACCAGCACATCTCGCGCACTTTGGGTCAGGACTTGGGCAAGCTGATTGTAAATGGTT
This sequence comes from Branchinecta lynchi, assembly GCA_023053575.1. NCBI lineage: Eukaryota > Metazoa > Arthropoda > Branchiopoda > Anostraca > Branchinectidae > Branchinecta > Branchinecta lynchi. Next base: position 6,111,716 of record JAKZAP010000014.1, read on the forward strand.
TGTCGTTGAAGCAGCATTGAGGAATGTCTTTGAACTCAGTAACACGTACAAACTCATAACCCAGCTTGATGCCGTCTTTGATGTATCTTGCCTTAGAAGAAGAATCAGCCAATTTCACTTTGATCGAACTGGAACTACCAAGGCGCTTGGCATCTGTAATGCCGGGGAACTGAGTGAAACTTGAAAGATCGTAGTCCACGGGCATACCTTTCAAGAGACCAACAAACTTTTTGCTCATTACTCTAGCTGAGGAGCCGCTGACCAGACTTGCAACAGACGAGCAGAAATCGTTGGCAACTCCCTTTTCGATGTTAACAAACCACTTGTCGCGTACAGGACGAACAGAGGTCACCGATTCAAGCCCATCAATTTTGTCAATCAGCTCTTTCCGTTTGAGTGGATCAGAAAGAGAATCAGGAACTTTCGAAACGATGACAGTGGTATGGGTGTCGCGAGGGCATCCCAAAGGGGTAAAGCTCAATCATTGTTGTCGTATTTTTTTTTTCCGGCGCACTGCTGTTTATAATGGTTTCCATTTTTGAAAACCTCTTGATAGGTCCCTCAACGTCGATGCAATCATCAGGAGCGGTCTGCGACGGTACACCGATCAGCTGGGTCAGCTCTGGAACTCCCTTGCTGATTACTACATTAGAAGTGGACTGTTTGAAAGGGTAAGTCTAAACTATATTGTACCAGAGTACTGTGTCAGTAGGTGTAATGTGTATCTTCCTAACAGCTGGCGCCCAACTGCCTACCAAACATGATAAGTAGATTTCAGCTCACTGTCAAGGTAGCAGGAGGCAAACAGAACCTTCCAGTCGTAATAAAAAAAAACAAGAGCTACGAGCTCATATGGCACTTGTTACGAGTAGGCACGGCTCGGTTATGTCAATGATATATCTAGTGTTTGCTGGGTGTCTTCCCACCAAGTTTCATCTCGATCCCTCCACTCATAGCGTTTTCCAATATTTCCGGTTCTCCCCTCCAGCTCTCCCCAAAAGTCACCGGATCCGGTCCGGATTTTAAGTGGGTCGTCTGAGGCATGAGGCCTTTCCAAATATCAAGTTCCATCGAGATCCGATCACCCGTTCAAAAGTTATAAATACCTCAAGATTCCGGATTCCCCTCCCTCCACCCCCCGACAGTGCCCGAATCGGCTCGGTCATGTCAATGATGTATCTAGTGTTTACTAGGCGTCTTCCCACCAAGTTTCATCTCGATCCCTCCACTCATAGCGTTTCCCAAGATTTCCGGTTGCCTCCTCCAGCTCCCCCCAAAAGTCACCGGATCCGGTCCGGATTTTAAGTGGGTCGTCTGAGGCATGAGGTCTTTCCAAATATCAAGTTCCATCGAGATCCGATCACCCGTTCAAAAGTTATAAATACCTCAAGGTTCCGGATTCCCCCTCCCTCCACTCCCCCCCCCCCCACAGTGCCCGAATCGGCTCGGTTATGTCAATGATGTATCTAGTGTTTGCTAGGTGTCTTCCCACCAAGTTTCATCTCGATCCCTCCACTCATAGCGTTTCCCAAGATTTCCGGTTGCCCCCTCCAGCTCCCCCCAAAAGTCACCGGATCCGGTCCGGATTTTAAGTACGTCGTCTGAGGCATGAGGCCTTTCCAAATATCAAGTTTCATCGAGATCCGATCACCCGTTCAAAAGTTATAAATACCTCAAGGTTCCGGATTCCCCCTCCCTCCACTTCCCCCCCACAGTGCCCGAATCGGCTCGGTTATGTCAATGATGTATCTAGTGTTTGCTAGGTGTCTTCCCACCAAGTTTCATCTCGATCCCTCCACTCATAGCGTTTCCCAAGATTTCCGGTTGCCCCCTCCAGCTCCCCCCAAAAGTCGCCGGATCCGGTCCGGATTTTAAATGGGTCGTCTGAGGCATGAGGTCGTTCCAAATATCAAGTTTCATCGAGATCCGATCACCCGTTCAAAAGTTAAAAATACCTCAAGATTCCGGATTCCCCCTCCCTCCACTCCCCCCACGGTGCTCGGATCGGGGAAGTGACTATTTCCAACTTAATCATTTGGGGTCCCTGATACGCTTGCCAAGTTTTATCGTCCTAGCTTATCTGGAAGTGCCCGAACTAGCAAAACCTGGACAGACCGACAGACCGACAGACCGACGGACGGACAGAAATTGCGATCGCTATATGGCACCTGGCCGAAGGGCAAGTGCCATAAAAATACTAGCCGCATTCGTTTTCGCCGATCGTCGTTGTCGGTACGAAATACATCGTTTTGAATTTTTATGGCACTTGCCCTTCGGCCACGTGCCATATAGCGATCGCAGTTTCTGTCCGTCCGTCCTTCGGTCTGTCTGTCCCGATGAAAAATGTATCTCAAAATAGTACTATGAAGTAGTACGAAAAAGTAGCATGCATTACTAACGATGCTACTACATGCTTCTACTTCAAGGCTACCGTGTTACTGCATACTACTATATGCTACTATTAGCAAGACCGGATGCTACTATGGCAAGACAGGATGCTACTGGATACTACTACATAAGATTGGATCAGTCTGAGGCACATTAAATGATACTATTCTTTGCTATTACATAGTATTACATGCAACGTTTTCGTACTACTACCATACTACTACGCAGGCTGCAAATGTTTCATCGGGGTCTGTCCAGGTTTTTCTAGTTTGGGCACTTCGACATAAGTTAGGACGATGAAACTTGGCAGGGATACCAGGGACCCCAAAACATTAAGTTGGAAATAGTCACTTCCCCAATCAGAGCATCGTGTGGGGAATAGGGGGAGGGGGAATCCGGAATATAGAGGTATTTATAATGATATTTGGAAGGATCCCGTGTCTCATACGACCCAATTTAAATCCGAACCGGACTCGGTGACTTGGGGGTAGCTGGAGGGGAGGATTCGCAAATCTTGAGAAACGCTTAGAATGGAGGGATCGAGATGAAACTTGGGGGGAAGAACAAGCACAAGTCCTAGACACGTCGTTGACATAACCGGACCAGATTCATGCACTGTGGGGGGGGGGGGGGGGGGTTGGAATTTCGGTAATCCTGCTAGCTCGGTACTTCCGGATGTGCTATAACGACGAAACTTGGAACGCGTGTCAGGGACCCGAACAGATTGACTTGGTAATAGTCGTTTCCTGGATCCAACGACCGTGGGGTAGTGGAGGGATGGGGGAGCCCGAAATCTGGCACGCATAGCTTTCGAACGGGTGATCGGAATTGAATGAAACTTGGCAACTGGAAGGAGCTATCTTCTCAGATGTTCCATGTCAAATCATGGTTCGAATCAGATACTTGTGGGGGGGGGGGGATTGAAGGGTGGACCGGAAATCTCGTGAAACGCTTAGAGTTGAGGGATTGGGATGGAACTTGGTGAGAAGAACAAGCATTAAACTTAAATACGTAATTCACAGAACCAGATCGTATTGGGGCTCTGTGGGGGGGGGGGGAGTTTGAGGGGGTTTCCCGGAATTCCGGTTATCGCCAGTTAGGATATTTCCAGCTATTCTAAGAATGATGAAACTTTGCAGGCCTATTAATGACTTAAAGACCCGACATAATGCCCTAGGAAAACTTGTGTTCCTGGATCCGACCATCTTTGGAAAGTTGAGAAGGGGAATCCGGAAATCACTGGCTTCCGTAAGTTGCAAACGGGTTGTCCGATTCGAGTGAAATTTTGTGGGTGATAAGAACTGATTACCTATAGACAAGCAAAACATGCGTCCGAATCACAGCCGGCATGTTTAGGAGAGTTGGACGAGGGAGGGTGGGGGGGGGGGGGGTACAGAATGGAATGCAAGTCGGACAGTTCCGAGTTAATGCGGCCTTGATTTGTTATTTGGTGTCTGGATCGGATCTGGTCACGGTAGGGGAGGGGAGGGGGGTTAAGTGGGAACCAAAATTTGTGGATAGGCTATGCTCTGATTCCAGTCTAACTTGATTAGGACATGTCAGATATGGGACGTTTATGTTTCCGATTCGTATTCAGCAACTGTGGGGGAAGCTGGAAGGGGATTCCCGGACACATTTTGGCTCGCATAGGGGTCAAGCAAGTGGAGCGATTTTAGTGAAACTTGGAATGTAGAGAACTCACATGCCGTAGATGACATATTTTAGGGTCCGAACAGGATCCGACCATGCTGGGGGAGGGGGGGGGGGGAGAATTACGGGAAATTCCCAAAAAACGCCCAGATTTGAGTGAAGCTTGATAGGTGGTAACTGGTAAGAGAGAATGCTTCAGATGATCCATTTAGTAGTCCTAGTCCTAACCAGATTCGGACTCGGTAGGGGACGTTGGAGGGGGGTACCGGGTACCCGGTACCGGCATGTGTAGGGACCGAACGACTAGATCTTTAGGGTTGAAATTTGGAAGGTAGAAAAGTCATTTGCATTCGGTGATCCGAGGCGACGGAAATGCTCAGACTTGAGTGAAACTAGATATCGTATTTCTAGGTCCGAACCGCATTTTTAGATGGCACGGTATTTTGATTTCTTGTGTATTTTTTAGATACCACCTACTCGTATCAAGTGCGATATGAGCTCGTAGCTTTTGTTCATATTAGTGTTTCCTTTGGCACGTTCTATAAACGTCGTGTCACAAACCAAGTTGATACGAAAATATTAAAAGTCGAACTAACTTAATAAATTTTGGCGTAACAGGCCCACTGCTTTTAAAATTGATTTACAACTTTAATTTTTTTATTTCAAGAATTTTGAAAATTCGTGCCTAATTTTTTTGTGTATGTTTATGTGTTTTATTTACTTTCTTCATTTACTCCGCTTTCTGAAAACGGCGGGTTATAAATAAATTACTTACTTACTATTACCGAATCGAGATGTTGAAACCGACTTTCCGCCTCCGTCCGTCATTTCAGGAACGATGCATGAAACGGCGGTTCAACCAAACAAGGAAAAAGCCTTATTTTTGGCAGTTCAACGCTGTTCTCGAACGACGTTATAAAGAAAACGCAAACTACGGTAGGAACGGCTAACCGAACGACAAAAACGAACGCACCTACTGTCGATTGTTTCCCCTCGACCCCCAAGGAAGTTGTTGGTGTTGTTGTTTTGTTGAAGTTTGACGTTAGAGCTTCAGCCCATAACCGCTCGTGCTACTGGGTTTACGTAACCTTGTGTAATTATATATTAAATTATATAATTACAGATATTCTTTTAGCCAATAGGCTATGTCAGTACTTTAAAAGAATTAGGCGTCGTTCTCAAGGCGTCATCTGAATCTGGGTATGTGTTCCTCTCTGTGACTTCCTTCCTTCTCCCACCACTTCCCAATCCCGATATCATTCGTCAATCTGTGGTAGTTTATCAGGTTAGTGTTATTGTTAATAGTGTTATTTGCGTACTGTGCTTTGGCGTGAAGGTTGCCTAAAAAGCAAGTGGGGAGAAAAACGATAGCATGAGTCCTTTGGGTTTCCGGTGTCACCCAATCTGCTTTTTGGGATCCCAAACGTAAGGGGAGGGATACCTATGACATCGCAAAAGTTGTCCGTCTGTCCGTCTGTTAGCACGATAACTCTCGAAGGGAATGAGATATTTTGATGAGACTTGGTGTGAGGGTTCTTAGGGTCAAGGGTAAGGTCAAGTTGGTAGATGGGCACTGTAGCTCTACATGTAGGGGTGGGGGTTCAAATTAAGGGACAAACAAAATATTTTTAAACAGCTGATGTGATAGACGATGATGAAGTAAGAACACATGCTGATCACGAAAATGAAAATTATTTTCTCGCCAGACAAGTAGTTCGTCCGGAATCCGGCACAAACCGGAAAGTTGGTTAAAAGTAAAAGTTTCATTTGAAGTTGATTAAATGTTCGATTTAGGGGTAAGAAGACATGCTGAACACGGTGGTGAAAACCATTTTCTCGCCAACAACTGGTTCGGCCAGAATCTGGTCAAAACTGGAAAAAAGTCAAGGTTTTATTTAAAGTTGATTAGATGTTCTGTGTAGGGAAAAGAAGATACGCTGGATTCGTTTCTGAATTTTCCTTTTTTTCTCGACTAGTAGTTCGCTCGGAATTCGGGCGAAACATTGGATATGGCTTATATAGGTATATCTTGAACTTAGTTTTCTCTGATGATTAGCCTGGCGAAGACAAGACCCAATTCTGTGGATAAAATATTAGATTTTTGGGATCCCATCGACACCTTTGGTCTTGTTATCGTTACAGTTCAAACTCATCAATTTGGAAATTAACCATAATTTTACCTCCTTAGGCTCGCGACATTTACGAAGAAGCAATTCAAACCGTAACAACTGTACGCGATTTCAGTCAGGTGTTTGATGCCTATGCGCAGTTCGAGGAACTGAGTCTCAGCAAACGAATGGAGGAAATCTCCTCGAAACCCACCGTAACTGAAGAAGGTTGGTGGAATTCATTATTTTCCTTTCAGTGTCGCTTCCATTTCAGTATCATAGGCCGAATGGTTAGCACTTCCGTCCTGGGTGCGTTGAACTCGCAAGCGAAGGGTCGCTGGTTCGAGTATCGGCAGTGCCTACCGTCTGGTTTGGAGCGGTGTGACCCTGTAAGACAAGCCAAAGTCGACCCAGCTGCAAATGGGCACCTGGAGAAGTTTGGTGAAGGTGAAAGGAAGAGTGTGTGAAAGCACTAGGATGGCTTGCTCGCAACAGCCCACTGCACTTCCTGGTTGGGGGCAGAGTAGGCCTATCCCATCCCGTCGTCCGTGCGTCGTCCGAGAGGAACACTGGCAATCAGTTTTTGCCGTATCCTGCCAATCCTTAAAGGACCCCTCGCACTATTTACTCTTCAACTTACAGTATTTTAAATATTTGAATACTTTAAAACTATGCTCTGCTTTCTACAAATAACCCACGGTTTTGGCTGTTTTAAGCCTTTTCCGAGATCCATTGACTTGTAGCGAAAACAGGGAAACAATTTACATAACCAGTTTTTCTGATGGAAAAAGTTCTCGCGACAACCGTCGACAGCGTGATACACATCGAAGGTAGCAAAACACGGCAAGTGAGAAAATCAGTGTGGTTTTGTTAGAGTGGTTAGAATGTACCGTACGAAGTTGGGTTCTCCGGGTTTAGAATATATGGAGTGATTATGGAAGTAGGCGGCATTAGTATTATAGGTAAGACAGGTCCCCAAAACACAATTTTTACTCAGTTTCATTTCAATATTTATTTCAGGTCGCATCTTATAAAGTGTATTAGTTAATTTGTTGTCGTTTTCATGTATTTTGTAAATATTTGATTCACCTCTTCTAGGCTTAAGGGACCCGTCGTACATATAATGCCAATGTGACCTAGTTCCCAATTGCAGTAATTAATTCTTAAATCTTAAGACCCGAATTTCATATGTTACACTCTAAACCCGCTGACGGCACCACACTAACCTTTGCACTTGCCAGGATTCACGATTTTCCATGCGCATTTTGCTCCCCACTAGTGTTCGCGCATCCTTCTACTGATGCGTGATACCGGCTATTATATTTTTGCTAGAAGTAGTGGGTCTGGGAAAATGCTTAAAACAGTCGTGAATAATGTCTGAAAGGCAGAGCTTAGCTCTACAGTATTCAGATAGTTTAGAATTTTGGAAAATAAACAGTAAATAGTGCCAGGCGTGCTTTAAGCTATTTGGAAGGAAATTTGATTTGATTGATTGATTAGTTGCCTTTTCGGTCCGAATTCTCCTCGTGATTCTCCTCCAAATTATTCTATTTCTCGTTTTTGGACTATTCAGATGAAGTGAATTCCCCTTTTCTTGCATTTTTGTCAGAATCGAGAAGTAAGTAACGAATTTATTTCAAACAACCACTATCATGGCAATGCCAAATTTGGGTATTACGTCAATTTATTACGTCGTATAATGCACATTTTATAGTATATACAGTTAATCATCAATTCGTCATCACAGACCTATTATAATATATAAATAAAAACCAAAAACAGAACACGGACGTTGGGTTAATATCACAGACAGGTACCACCATCATTATAAATTTTGGTGAAACTCGGAACGAAGCTTTTTTGGTACCGCGTATGTGTTGCAGGTACGGGGGACAACTTTGGAACCTTTGAACTTGCGACCCTCTCCTGTCGGTTTCTTGTGTTTTCATAAGGAGGGGGAAGGATATCGAATAGAACAGGATGGTGGAGGAGCTTATGACCAACCGCTAAGCTCAGCCGCAGTCTCCGACTCTCAAGGGTTTCCATCTTAAACTTTTTTAAGAGAGCAGAATAGGGAACTTTGGGCTCACGACTTATTATTAGGAGTGCACGTTTCTGTATTCTTTCTATTTGTTGTGACTGTTCGGCAGTAAGGGCAAAGTGCCAAGCAGCAGCCGCGTATTCCAAAGTGGATCGAATGAAAGAAACGTAAATTCGGACAAGATGGGAATTAGGTACTTGGAACTTAGCCAGAAGTTTTAACAGCTGTAGACCAGCGTTTGCACGCTTTAGCATTACGTTGGTGTTGTCCTCCCATTTAAGATCAGACGTGATAGTTACACCAAGGAGCTTTAGCTTCTGTACCTGTAAACCAGATGGCAGTATTTCTTCAAAGGAAATGCTAGTTTTGAGGAAGGAAAAGGTTAAAATTGCACTTTTGTCTTCGTTTACCTGCATGTCCAACAACCTGGCTTCATCTTTAATGTCTTCTATTATGCCTGCAGATTTGCTTTTAATATTTCTGTAGCATACTTCGGTTAAGCTTAAATCATCCACAAATTTCCAGCGATCCGGGTGCTCTTGCGCTATGTCATTCATCATGACAAGGAACAGGATAGGTCCAAGTAAAGTTCCCTGCGGAACACCACAGAAAATATCCGATAGTTCAGAGAACACGTTTTTGTACTTCGTTGTTTGTTTTCTATTCTTCAAAAATCCAACTAAAATATTTACAATAAAAGGACTGACCTTGAACTTTTCGATAAGTCTCTTAATCAAAATTGTATGATTAATGAGATCAAAACCTTTTCTAAAATCTATGGTTATTAAGTTAATCCACTTATTAGGGTCGTCCAAATTTTTTAAAATAAAATAAAACGGGGAGAGCCTCACGATTGTGTAGAATCGAGAAGATGGTGAATTCTCTTTTCTCCTCCCTGATTGGTAAACAGAGCGGGTGCTCAATATGCATAAACGCGTATACCGGGTTGCGGACGAGCTGCAAAATTAGTGTTTTTGTCACAAGCGAGAATGGAGAAGTCAGAGGAGCAAAAACGGTAATTTGTACGATCATCGAGAATTCAGAAGCGAGAGTTCGGAACGGAGAATTCCGATCAAAAATGCTACTATTCAGTATCCGAGATCACAATCGCCCAGTGTGGCCCGACACCTTTTTGTGGCCCGACACCGCTACACCTTTTTACCTTACCACGCCGGACTCACAAGCTTGTTCGATTCTTGGTGTGCGATAATCGGTGTCTGTAAGGCGAGCCAAAATGCCACCGAGTGTGCCGAAGTGCCGAATGGTTTGCCCACAACCACGCATAACGCATCACACGTGCGCTCGCTAACCTCACATGGTTTGCAATGCAAGTGAAAGTTTGGTTTCAGTATCACGACCGCCGAGGAGCCAGATGAAAAATTGTTTCAAAATAATAGTATAAAGTTGTACGAGAAAGTAGTATGCAGTACCAACTGATGCTACTACATGCTGCTGTTGCAAGATACGATGCTACTGGAGCAAGGCTGGATGCTAACGACCGCTTAAGATTAGCCCAGTTTGAGCAACATCAAAGTAAAGTATTCTGTTCTACTGCATGTCGATACACGCAAGTTTTTCGTACAGCTACCATACTACTACACAGTCAAAGAATTTTTCATCGGGTGGATCTTGGTTTATTAATTAATTATAGACTTCTATTTCACGGAAATGACGATACATAAAATGAAAAGATAGAAGGTTGTTTCACTTACCATTCATATTGTATTCACCAAACTCCGTCACCAGTCCGCCTATTTTTATGTTCCTCCCCTCACGCAGTTGTTTCCATGCTTTTTTGCGAAATCCAGTCTTCCCACTGGGGGTCTCTTTATAATTAAAGCACAACTCTTACTAGAAATGATCTTTTCCCTATAAAATGGATCAGAGAAAACATTTTCGAAAATACCATTACTTTCCACCCGAAACTAGCGATTCTCTTGTTAGCGCTTGTCGATTATGTCCAGCCTTCCTGCTCTCCGACGCGGCGGCTGGGCGCAAAAGATTTGAAAACTGAACGTGTCTTGGTTAAAAAGTGGAAAACTAAGCAAATAAAAGAAGTAATAAACAGAAGATTATCACATTCTTATGCGCGAAAGATTTGTCAGCGCACAATGAAGATTCCGGCAAACTTTTCGTTGGGTAGGGCTGAAAACTCGGCAAGGATGAAAAAGCGCAAAAAAGTTGTAGTTACGAAACGAAACAATGGAAAAAGGTGGGGATTTTAAAAGCTTATTGTTCCATATGGGAGCTAAGTATATTATCGAAGGCAGAATAAGCAAGAGGGGTCCTTTAAGCCCCGCCCCTCGCGTCGTTCGTGATTGGTGAAATCGGAGTTACTAGCTACAGACCAATCAGATAAAGCTTTCTACGATGTTAATCAAGACTGCTTGTGCTTTTAGATCTTGGTTACACTGGGCTCATTTCCTGGCTTTTTGGGTTGCAAAAGTAGAAAAAAGAACAAGATACAGCTTATTCTGAATGTTGTCGTTTTAAATTCAGGAGATCAAGTAGTGCAAAAGACCATGTATAATTATGTTACAGGAACCCTAATTGCAGTCTGCTCATTATCCACAAGCTGCCACAAAGCTCATCAAATCTCACGTCCCCAAGGGATTTTCAGTTATTTGTTGAATAGGCGGCTTTTTTAGCCCAGTGTGACCAAGCTCTTACAGGGCAGAGACATTCCGAGAGTGGAGCTGATCTTTTTTCTTCTGGGTAAATTTGAACGGGAATGCAACAGTTAGATTCCCGTGACGGGAAAATTGTAACGTCAGGCTCATCAGTTAACCTTTAATTCTTTCTTAACAGAGGAAGCGGACCTGGACCTGCGGATGGCTCGACTCGCGGATCTGATGGAGAGGCGACCCTTGTTGTTAAATTCGGTCCTATTAAGGCAGAACCCGCATAACGTGGCGGAATGGCACAAGCGTGTGAAACTCCTGGAAGGGAAACCCATTGAGGTGAGAGGCCGTTAAAGTTCAACTGAAAAGGGCTGAGAGAGGACGATCTAGTTACCCATCACGTATTCTATTCAAATTCAATTCAATTCAGTTTATTTTCAAACCATTCACGGACTAGCCGAATTTTCGGTTTTTTGTCAACTAAAATAACTGTATCGGTATAAAATGACGTTAAACATAAAGTGAATAAATACAACAACGACAATGAAACAAGATACTCAGACAGCAATATAGGTTAACAAATTCACTTAATGCTTGAATACCCGATGAAAATGCGTTACTTCCTTCCTCCGCTATTCACGCATAATCAGTTTCATAGAGTGAAATTTCCCTGTCAGATTTGTGGATTTGTACGTGTGTTAATTGTTTGCCTGACGAAAGCAATTTACGAAAAATAAGTATTCATGCAGTAAGCTACTTTCCGCATGCTGATCACTGGCCATTGAAAAGATGCGTTGGTATTGAGATTCGGGTTTTCTGCGTCATAGTAGAATTTTGCATTGTGAGGACGGTCGTATATTTTCTGAAGGTCCTAGCAGATAAAAAAAAATAAAAATAAGTTTCAGTTAAACTTTAAAGTAGAAATGAAAGCCTAGGCTACACAGCTCCATTATTTGATTTCTCTATAAGCAGCACTATAGCCAACTAGCGTATTATTGATCTTCCTTTCCCTGTCGTTTCCGTAGTGTAGCACTAAAACAACTAATGATTCTTGCTTCAGTATCTGATTTTGTAAATTTCTTCGTGAAAAGTGCGCGGAGTTAAAGCCGGGTTCTGCATTTTTATTTTGGTCACGGCTGCTGCTTTTGCTGCTCGATTGGGTCGTTGAGACCCAATCTTTATTTGTTTTTCCACATGTTCCTCATCCAGCTTGAGCGGTTTGAAGACTGAAGAGAATCTTTGCCATTAAGAAGGGCAGAAATATAATTATAATAATTATATATTTTTGACCGGCTACACAAAATCAGAGTGGAGTAGCAACAAAAGAAACAAAAAACACTCTACAAAACAGAAAGAAGAAGAAACTAAAGCAAACAAGGCCACTGTGGGCGGGCAGATACTTATAAGTTGAGCTCCAATAAAATGTAGCTGACGTATCCGTTTTGTCGCCAACTCGCCTAGTATTGATCTTCCTTTTCCAGTCGTGTCCGTAGTATAGTAGGCTACTGTAAGGTAGGCTCATTTTCTTTTTCACTAACCCAGCCTTAAAGGACACCTAAATGAAGAGTACCAAGTATAATCCCTATCTTTATGACTTCCGTTAATATTGCCTGCAGAAAACCCAATCCAAATACGAAATAGTGTTTCCATGATTTTGGCTCCATTTTGCATCTGTCCTTATTTCAGTACCAAATAATTTTAGTAATGAACAAATGTCTCCAGTCAACCCTTGTTCTGGAATATTTTTTAACCAGTTTAGCTCAAACGTATATCTAGAAGAAATTCCAATACGGTTCGGCCAGCGCTGTACAAGATTTGAATGAATTGCGCTTTTTGTCTTGGAGTTTGCGTGTGCAAACCTTCAGAAACGAACATCCCTATTTTGAAAACGTCACTCTCAGGAGAAGAATGCTCTTCGTGGCCATGTCTGTAAATGCATTCTCCATGGTGTGTTCAAGTATGGTTTCATTGTTCAGGTGTCCTTTAAACGTCTTAGGAGACAGCAAAGGAAATAGGCTCGTTCCTCATTCCGGGATTTAAAGGTTACTAAAATGGTTATTGGTATAATTTTCCCTCTTTGATGATGGTGATGCACCATGACCACGACAAACAAGTTTCTGATATTTTTGTTAATGGTGAAATTGCAGGTAATGTTGTTTTGGTGAAATTAGTGTTGCTCTTAAAGTAGGAACAATGCAACCGCATACAAATCTGTTGAATTGAGAATATGAAATGTCAGTTTGCTCCTAAAACAGATTTTTATGAGGGCACCATGCCCGTGCCATGCCCAGTAGCATGCCCAAAATTCGAGGATTTGTTTATGACTGAGACAATACTCATGCATTTACCCTCACATTTATCGGTAATTCGGTATGATTTCAACTGTCATCACAGAGAAAACTTGTTTTCACTATTCACTTCTTTGACATATATATTGGAGTAAAAAAAAACAAAAAAACAAGAACTTCTTGTGCTTCTATTGGGGTTCAGCTCAAAGGCAGGATAATAAAAAACAATTAATAAATAACCACTTCTGTTTTCTTTGAAGATTATCACCACCTATACCGAAGCTGTTCAGACCGTCGAACCGAAGCTCGCCGTAGGGAAACTTCATACGCTGTGGGTTTCCTTTGCAAAATTCTACGAAGAAAACGGACAGATCCAGGATTCGCGTATTATATTCCAGAAAGGAACGGAAGTAGCCTATACAAAAGTGGAAGATTTGGCTACGGTTTGGTGCGAGTGGACGGAAATGGAAATACGCCACGAGTAAGTAATTCCTTTTTTTTTTCTCTTTTAAACTAGAAATAAAACACTTAAAGCAACCGTGCCAGTAACTAAACCCATTGACTTGCTGTCAGATTGAAGCCGACCATGCAGACATCAAAAGACTGGAGGGTTTTCTTGAAAATGACATTTGCTTACTTTGTCAGTTTTGTCTTATGTATTTCCCTTGAATCTGAGAAGTAATATTATGTATATATATATATATAAACAAAACTATATCTATATCAACTGATCCATTCAGGACACAAGCGGAGCGCAAAAGCAGCTCGGGAAAGTGAAGCGAAGCCCAAGTCTAAAAACGTTAGCGCATAAAGTGACATAACCTTCCTATCACGACACAAAATTTAGATTACTGTCTTTGCGATAAATTTGAGGTAGTTTTCAAATAGCATATACCTTAAATTACTGTACATGCTTTGCATTAATTCTCCTTTTGAAACCTATTTAGGGAATGAAAATAGTACCAAGATATAGGATTGTGTACCCCTCCGAAGTCTAGATACTGTTTACTCCCCCCCCCCTTCCGAATCGGCTCCTCTGCTTTCCAAACCGCCAGAATCACCCTTAGTCAGACCTTCAGATGATTGTGACATTGACTAGCTCAGGTACATAAAGAGATAATCGTGTTATATTAAGTAAAAAAAAATGCTCATAAGAGCTTCTCGCCAGACAGCTTTTGTTGCCGTAACTAATTGTAAGCTTATTTGTGGTTCTGAACAGATGTTGTTAGAAGCAGCAAAGGATGACGCGTCAAGAACACCGATGACGTCTGAATGACCGGTGACGTCGTTGTTAGACCTCCATTGACGCTGCTACGTAAAAAAAAGGGTCGACATTGCTGCAATTTCGCTCAGATAGAGAGGTAATAGATTCAGAGAGAAGTTATTGCAGTTCCGGATTATCAAATAGGCTGAGTAGGCGCCTGCCTAGCCCCCCCCTCCCTGACCATGACCCCCTGACCACTGACCACTGACCATGTTCGGTCTAAATACAAAATTACTGTCGAGCTTTCTTGAATTGTTTCTGTTCAACTACGTGCAGTCGTAATGGTTGCCCCTACTTATCGGCTGATGCGCATACTACCAGGAGAAATTTCGTGGTCCCGAAACAGAGACTGCCAAGAGGTGTTCACGGGGTCCCGCTTGGTTGACTTTATTCCTTGCAGAAACTACGAAGAAGCCCTGAAACTGATGCAGCGAGCAACCACTCCACCCCCTCGTAAAGTGGCATATCATGACGAGTCCGAGACGGTGCAAGCTCGGTTGCACAAATCCCTCAAAATCTGGTCACTGTACGCTGATTTAGAAGAGAGTTTTGGAACGTTCAAGACTTGCAAGACTGTCTATGACAGGATTCTGGATTTGAAGATAGCAACACCTCAGATTGTTATGAATTACGCACTCTTCCTGGAGGAGAATAATTACTTTGAGGAAGCGTTTAAAGCCTACGAAAAAGGTAAATGAGTAAATTTTCCAAATAAGTTTTTTTTTTCGTTTTTATGGCACTTGCCCTTCGGCCAAGTGCCCTATAGCGATCGCAATTTCTGTCCGTCCGTCGGTCTGTCCAGGTTTTGCTAGTTCGGGCACTTCCACATTAGCTAGGACGATAAAACTTGGCAGGCGTATCAGGGACCCCAAAATGATTAAGTTGGAAATAGTCATTTCCCCGATCCGAGCACCGTGGGGGGAGTGGAGGGAGGGGGAATCCGGAATCTTGAGGTATTTATAACTTTTGAACGGGTGATCGGATCTCGATGAAACTTGATATTTGGAACGAGCTCATGCCTCAGACGACCCACGTAAAATCCGGACCGGATCCGGTGACTTTTGGGGGGAGCTGGAGGGGGCAACCGAAAATCTTGGGAAACGCTATGAATGGAGGGATCGAGATGGAACTTGGTGGGAAGACACCTAGCAAACACTAGAAACATCATTGGCATAACCGAGCCAATTCGGGCACTGTGGGGGGAGTGGAGGGAGGGGGAATCCGGAATCTTGAGGTATTTATAACTTTTGAACGGGTGATCGGATCTCGATGGAACTTGATATTTGGAAAGACCTCATGCCTCAGACGACCCACTTAAAGTCCGGACCGGATCCGGTGACTTTTGGGGGGAGCTGGAGGGGGCAACCGGAAATCTTGGGAAACACTATGAGTGGAGGGATCGAGATGAAACTTGGTGGGAAGACACCTAGCAAACACTAGATACATCATTGACATAACCGAGCCGATTCGGGTACTGTGGGGGAGTGGAGGGAGGGGGAATCTGGAATCTTGAGGTAATCTGGAATCTTGAGGTATTTATAACTTTTGAACGGGTGATCGGATCTCGATGGAACTTGATATTTGGAAAGACCTCATACCTCAGACGACCCACTTAAAATCTGGACCGGATCCGGTGACTTTTGGGGGGAGCTGCAGGGGGCAACCGGAAATCTTGGGAAACGCTATGAGTGGAGGGATCGAGATGAAACTTGGTGGGAAGACACCTAGCAAACACTAGATACATCATTGACATAACCGAGCCGATTCGGGCACTGTGGGGGGAGGGGGAATCCGGAATCTTGAGGTATTTATAACTTTTGAACGGGTGATCGGATCTCGTTGGAACTTGATATTTGGAAAGACCTCATGCCTCAGACGACCCACTTAAAATCCGGACCGGATCCGGTGACTTTTGGGGGGAGCTAGAGGAGGCAACCGGAAATCTTGGGAAACGCTATGAGTGGAGGGATCGAGATGAAACTTCGTGGGAAGACACCTAGCAAACACTAGATACATCATTGACATGACCGAGCCGATTCGGGCACTGTCGGGGGAGTGGAGGGAGGGGGAATCCGGACACTTGAGGTATTTATAACTTTTGAACGGGTGACCGGATCTCGATGAAACTTGATATTTGGAACGACCTCATGCCTCAGACGACAGTAGTATAAGATCGCCGCTCCCACTCCACCCTCCCCCCAATTTCAAAATCCCATTTTATCATCAATTTCTTAAATTTTAACATCCTTTTTACCAAATTATCCCCCTTTTTAAGAACATTTTTATTTTCTTAATTCCAAAATAAAGGATACAAGAAATGAGAAATATTACCCTTTACTACATATAAAATACTACAATATACACTACTTCTTTTTTTTACATTTTTCATTTTTTATTCAAATATTACTGAGTAAACAGTTCTAAATCCACATATGTTTCTTTGTTCTTGTTTTCGCGTACAATCGGTTGCAAAACTAGATTTTTCTTTAAAAGTAATTCGTTAGCAATGGCATTATATTTCTGTGTTATAAACAAATCACAGGGTTTATCATTATGATTAATAACTACAACCAACTTATCACCATATTTTGTCTTAGCAATTCTCATTTTAACGATAGTATATTTCAATCCTAACACTAGTTCTTCTTTCCTGATTGTCTCATTGTATTTATTCATTCTGATTGTATTCAAGACTTCCTTTGTGGACTCCATTTATTAGGGGATGATTTTATTAAATAAAAATCCCAATCGCTTTGAAACATCTGGTAATAGAAACCAACCACGTTTATCACATAAATGCGATAGATACAAACGCAGTACTGAGTTTGCATGATGATATGATGATTACCGATTTTGAACTTTATAAAATATTTTTGCAAAACCCCACACCCCCAGACTTTGAAAATTAAGAGGTGTGATGTTGGTACACCCCGATTGGTGTAGTGTTTGTGGTGATGTGGCCTTAGTCTGGGGGGCCCTGAACGGGGAACCCGCAAGTTTTTATTACCATCCCACTATCGACAAACAGAAAGGTCAGTGGGATTCGAAGGTCTGAATGGTGATGAGTCAACGTTCGGCCGAGCGTTGAGCCATTACACCAAGGGTCCTTGTTCAATTCGCAAAAGTTTCCGAGTTAAGATGAGATTGTGTTAGTCACGCCGGAGACTGTAATTACATCCCAAATTGACGGCGAGACCTTTGAATGACGCAGCTCATTAATGCGCGTATGAAATAAAGGTCTGTTTGACAGTTAGGAAACAATATTCAGTATAGCAATAGACTATATGTTTGGTAATTTCTCTTGACTTTTTATAGATTTATTACAATATTTATAGCCATTCAGACGGACTTGTTTCATGTATTTTTCGCGAGGAAAAAATCGAAAGGTTTTACGCATCTCTGTTTCTCTCTGAATTACCTCCTCAATTGTCCGCATTTTAGCATTGACAACAACTCAGTATAAAAATCATAAATAGTCCTAAATTCTGCTTTTCTATCAGCAATGCTTAAGTGCTTTTCAATTATTTCGATGATAACAGCACCCAAACTTAAAGAAGCTAAAGGTAGCACTAGAAACGCAGACATTCCTGCTGCCGAAAAGAGGAATTTGGATACAAGTAAGCTATTACTTATACGATTGTAGTACTTGTAACTGCGACGGTAAACATACATTTTCTTTTCTAATTCTTCCATTTATTATGTAATAAAATTGTTTCAGAAATTATTTGATTGAATGAAAGGTTCGCGATTCGGAACACATCCGCCACCTGCTAAACTGTACGGAATCTTTCTTGACTGATTGGAGAGAATATAGACAGCGCTTGCTCTGTGAAACGCATACTGAAACCAGTGCTTTTCTTTACGGCTGACAAAACTCAGACGGGAGAAATTTATTAATAAAAATGTTCCCCTATTAAATTATGAATACTACAGAGGTTATTCAGCTTTGTAAAAAGGTTATATCAAACAACAAAGCGGTTATACAAAGATTATCGCTATACACATATAATGAACTGCGGACTTATGAGAAAATTAATAAAATCAAAACAAATGGAGCTAAGAAACATGAAATAACAAATAATATAATAAACCATCTTAATAAGTATATTTTGATAGCTGAAGATAAAATTAAAATTGAACGCAGAAACGAAAGAACTCATAATAAGAACAGACCATCCGACTACAAACCAGAACCGAGATTACGAACCATTCTGGAAGATGAGATAAAAGAAAATAATATCACCATTACAAAACTAAAACAAGAATACAATGATAACAAAGAAAAAGGGACAAGCGAATTAAAGAAATTTCTGAAAAACAAGAACCTATCAACTCGCGGAAACCGAGAAGAAGTACTAAAAAGAGTTGGAGAATACTATAATAATATTATTACCAAACATAAAGATTCCGTACAGAAAAATAGAGATATCATAAGAGATCAAACAGAAAGACGTGATAACAGTAGACAGAAACCAATTGGTTTATCAACTCTCTTCATAAATAAGAAAAAAATCCAAGTAGAAAAATTAATTCCTGATCATTTATTTAGAACTGAAGAAGAAGAACAACCTACTATCTCTAGGGAAAATGAGAATTTGTACACTGTAAACGTATCAGTTGAAAGCAATGGAAGAGATGAACATACTCTTATTGCTTTTACTTTCGCCGATTTACAGCGGCGGATGAATGAACTTTATCAATATAGAGTTCAGTTCGTAACTCGTGTTATTTTCCATCGACAGGAGAATGATGAAGAAGTAGTAGTGTATTACAACAGTACTTCTTGGATTTTAAATAAAAATAGCATTCTTACTCATAATCATTTGAATGATTTGAACAAGAGACTTAGTTCTTTAAGTAATACCCCTCGATCTGGGCTACAATTTAGTCGGTATGAAGGAATTGATTATAGGATGACACGAATAGAATCTTACATGGGAGGAACGTTTAAAATACTGCCAGATTTCGTAAAAAATAAAAGAGCTTGCTTGAATATTGAAAATAACGACCAGAAATGTTTCCTTTGGTCTATCTTAGCAAATCTACATCCAGCTAAGGATCATCCGGAAAGAATTTCGAAATATAAACAATATGAGAACGAATTTGATTTCGAAGGGGTTACCAACTTCCCAATGGATACTAAAGATATACACAAATTTGAAAATAGATACAACATTAAGATTTGTTTATTTCAAATTGAAAAAGAGAAAATTATCAGAAGTCATATACTAAAAAGTACAATCAATGGCAAAACAGCTAAACATGTTATTAATTTATTGTATTTCGATAATCATTATGTACTGGTAAAGGATCTGAGCAGATTAGTTGGTCCTCAAATATCTACAAGACAAAAAAAGACATACCTCTGCACTTTTTGCGGAAGGCATTTTACAAAAGAAGAACAATATGAAAAACATGAGAGTAAAAATAATTGCGAAGATCCTGATATTATAATACCTCCTGAAGGTTCAAGTATACAATATAAAAATATTGCAAAACAAATGAAAGTACCTTATTGCATAATAGCAGACTTTGAGTCTTATAACGAAGAATACAATCAGGTAAACGGGAAGAAAACAATAAAAGTGGCCAAACAGAGACCATTTGCTTACGGATTTCAGGTATGCTGTTCCTTTGATACAAACCAGAACAAATACTATGACTATTTCGGTGAAGACGCTGCAGAACATTTTGTTAAAACCGTTACAAAAGTATCCACAGAAATTGCAAACAAATATGAAAGCAGACAAAGAAACCATACTTATACCAATGGAGAAATTACCGAAAAATGGAAAAATCTAATGAATAAGACTTGTCACATCTGTACAACTGAAATCACTGAAAATCCTCACTTTGATCACGACCACATGACAGGAGAAGATAGGGGATTTGCTCATGCTGAATGTAATATGAAATACAGGATTCCTAGGCATATCCCGGTAGTAATGCATAATATATCAAAATAGGACTCTCATTTATTTGTTAGAGAACTGATACCTGATAACGGAATTTTTGAAAGTGCAGAAAGTTTCATCTCATTCTCGAAATCAATAAGTATTACAAAAGCGGATACGAAAATAAAATATGAGATGCGGTTTATAGATTCAATTAGATTTATGGCTTCATCTTTAGACAAACTATCAGCAAATTTAGCAAAATGTGATTGCAAAGTACCTTGTAATCATCTAAGACAGAATTTCAAATTCACATCTAACAGCTTCAAAAATGACGATGAATTCAAAGAAATAATTAAAAAAGGGGTATATCCCTATGAATTCGTAGACAGTTTCGATAAAATGAAATGTACAAAGTTACCACCAATAGAAAGCTTTTATTCTAGGTTGACGGGGAAAGGTATTGACAAAAGTGATTATAAAAGAGCGGTATCTATATGGAAGCAATTTAACTGTGAAACATTACTTGGTTATACCAAATTATATCTAAAAAGTGATGTTTTAATATTGTCGGATGTTGTAGAGAATTTCAGGAACGTTTGTATACATAATTATGATCTGGATCCACTTCATTACTTCTCAGCTCCAGGACTAACATGGGATGCTTTCCTAAAGCATTCGAAAGTAGACTTGCCGTTATTCTCAAAGGAAGACATGTATACATTCATTGAAAAGGGAATAAGAGGTGGTGTATCCCAATGTATAAAAAGATACGCAAAAGCAAATAATAAATATACAAGTGATTATAATAAGAATAAGCCATCTAATTATTTAGTGTATTTGGATAAAAATAATTTATATGGGTGGGCAATGTCGCAGAATTTACCAGCGAATGATTTCCAATTCATTTCCATACCGGATGATTTGAAAGAAAGGAAGAATACGAATCAATCGAGTATTACAACCATCTGAAAAGTCATATCAGTTCGGTGATTACGATTAAGTCGGTGAGACAAGATGTGGGTGCTATATATGAGGTAGATTTAGAATATCCAAAAGAACTACACGAATTACACAAGGATTTACCATTAGCACCCGAACACTTTAACGGTAAGCTATGTACCACAGTATTAGATAAAACCAACTATGTAGTTCACCACAGGAACCTAGAATTTTATTTACAAAAAGGCTTGATATTGAAAAGAGTACACAGAATACTAGGATTCACTGAAAGTGCTTACTTAAAAGGATATATAGACCACAACACAGCACTTAGAACTAAAGGTACAAATGATTTTGAGAAGGATTTCTTTAAGCTTATGAATAAAGCTTGCTTTGGAAAAACTATGGAAAACGTAAGGAAGCGAGCGGATATGGAAATAATAACGGATGATGCAACAAGAGAAAAAATAATAAAGAAACCCAACTTTAAATCTGAAATAATATTCAGTGAAAACTTTTCAGTAGCAAGAATGTCAAAGGAAAAGATAAAATTAGACAAACCAATGTACATCGGCTTTGCTGTATTGGAACTATCTAAGTTATTGATGTTTGAATTCCATTATGATTATATGAAGCCTAAATATGGAGATAAAATTGATTTGTGTTATATGGACACTGATTCTTTCATATATGATATTAGAACTGAAGATTTTTATCAAGATATCAAACAGGATTTGAATGAGAGGTTCTATACATCTGATTATGCGAAAGATAATCCATATAGGTTTCCTAATGTAAATAAGAAAGTGATAGGAATGATGAAAGATGAATTAGGTGGACAGGTTATGACAGAGTTTGTTGGATTACGATCAAAAGTATATGCTTATTTAAAGGACAACCAAGACCCTTCAAAAGCTAGCAAAAAACTGAAAGGAATAAAAACCAATATAGTTAAAGATAAAATTACGATTCAAAACTATAAGGATGTACTTTTTGGTAAAACGGAAAACCTTTCTATAACCCAGTATAACTTAAGATCATACAAGCACAATATGTTTCTAGAAGAACAGAATAAAAAAGCGTTAGATCCTAAGGATGATAAAAGGATAGTAACAAGCGATAAAATACACACTTTACCTTTAGGTTATAAACATTAAATTCAAGTACCTACTTAATAAATTCAAGTACCTACTTAAAAAATTCAAGTACCTACTTAAAAAATTCAAGTACCTACTTAAAAAATTCAAGTACCTACTTAAAAAATCAAGTACCTACTTAAAAAATTCAAGTACCTACTTAAAAAAATCAAGTACCTACTTCAAAACTTCAAGTACCTACTTAAAAACTTCAAGTACCTACTTAAAAAACTTCAAGTACCTACTTAAAAAAATCAAGTACCTACTTCAAAAATTCAAGTACATAGTTAAAAAAATCAAGTACCTACTTAAAAAATTCAAGTACCTACTTCAAAACTTCAAGTATATACTTAAAATACTCAAGTAAATCTTATAATGAAAAATTCTTCCTAAATAAATGAATGAAAAGGCTCCAATCAAAGTCTATGACTTTAGTGAAAAGAACACTTATCAGAATAAGCACGACCTTGCACCTCAGTGGCCATTTAGACTCTTAATTTGTGGTAGTTCTGGAACAGGGAAAACTAACCTTCTTTTGAATTTAATTTATGAATATCTTTGTTTCAACCGAATATACTTGTATGCTAAAGATCTTGAAGAAGATAAATATCAAGACCTTATAACCAATTTAACCACTTTGGAGTCACAATGCAAATCGAAAGTCTTAACAGTAAGTAACAATCTTGATGATATTGTCGATGTTGACGACTTAGACCCTGAGTACCAAAACTTGATTATCTTTGACGATTTTGTCACTGAAAAAGACCAGAAGAAAATAGAAGATTTATTCATAAGAGGAAGAAAGAAAAATGCCTCAATTATTTACTTGTCTCAAAGCTATCATAAAACGCCAAAGGTGGTAAGGCTCCAGTGCAATTATTTTGCATTCTTTCAGTGTTCTAATCCAAAAGAAGTAAAATTAATAAGACAAAGCCATGTATCCAGTATAGACAATGAAAAATTTCTCAAACAATTCGAGACTGCAACCAAGGGCTACGGTTTTTTCTTCATAGATTTAAAAACAAAAGATAAAACCCTGAAGTACAGGAAAAACTTTGAAAAATTTACCGGATAATTTATTTCTATAATAAATGAATAAATTTGGTAGTGTTGGAAAAAAGGTTAGTAACGAATCGAATGAAAAGAGAGTTACTGATGACAACGGTAATATTAACCTACAAGATAAGAGAATTATTATGTTAGGGGATGCGAAAGCTGACCAGGACGCTATTAGTTTCAGATCTATGACTATTATTTTGAATCAATTTAAAGAAGAAATTACCGCACAACAAGTGGGGGCAAATCAGTATCAACAGATTAACTGCGGTACATGATTCTCCTGATAATTTATTGGTAAGGATTAAAGATAAAGGGTTATTTGTAAAAGAAATAGTTCGAGTTAATGATAAAGAGATTAACGCTGAAAACAAGTTGATAACAAATGTTCAAAACCCTAGAAACAAAAATGATGCTGTTAATTTAGCAACGTTAACTACGAATCTTTTAGATTATGACAAAAAGCTTCTTGGGCAACACACCCATAACGGTATAATTGAAGGAAAGATTGCTGGTCAAAAAACTCGTATCGATAATATTGAAAGAGCAGTAGTAAATATTTTAAAAAGGCTTCTAGAGCTAGAGCTAAAACCTGTTGACAAACCATTCGTTACCAGAATAGAAAAAATGATGGCTGGTAAATAAATTTTATAAGATAAATTAATTCCCTAATAAATGGTTGAAACAATGGAGTATACAGTTTATTTGTCAAAGCTTCAGAAAGGAAAGCTGAAGAAATGCTTTGGTGCTAAACAAAAATGTCAGATACGTGTAAGTCATAGTAGACAAAATGAACGAGAACCAGTTAAGTTACTTTTAAGTAAACGACAAATTGATAAAATTGAAACATGTAAAATGAATAATAAGGGCTGTGATATTGATGTATCATACAAACAGATGAAAGAAGCGATTCAAAAGGGTGGATTACTTCCATTTTTAATACCGCTAGCAATTACCCTTGGTAAGGCAGCTTTAACAAGTGGTGCTGCTGCTTTGGGTACATTCGCTGGTAAGAAAATTATGGATAAAATGACCAACACAGGTGGAGCGCTAAAACTTCCTGGAACACAAAAAGTTGTGGGTAATGGGTTACTTGGGAAGGAAACCGATGATGTCAACATAGGTGGAGCGCTTAAACTTCCTGGAACACAAAAAGTTGTGGGTAATGGGGTACGTGGAAGGCCTAGGAAGGAAAAAAACGATGATGTCAACATAGGTGAAGCGCTTACACTCCCTGGAACACAAAAAGATGTGGGTAATGGGGTACGTGGAAGGCCTAGGAAGTCAAAAAACGGGGATATCAAAAAAGAAGCAAAAGTAAAGTAGGACCTCTAACCAATTTTGATATTATGGATGCATTAGGGGATATACCACAGTTTAGAGGTGTGTTTTCTATAGATACGCTACCCAAACATATAAATAGTATAGAATGCGGTGTCATTAATTATGATAAACTCGGAATGCCTGGAACTCACTGGGTTGCGTATTGTAATCTACCTGAATACCCCCATGTAGAATTTTTTTATTCTTTCGGTATTCCCCCAGGAAAAGAAATAATTAAATATCTAAGAACTTCAAAGAAAAAAATAGCTTATGAAAATCTTGCTGTTCAAAATATAGATGAATTAAACTGTGGACTTCACTGTATTTCCTACATTAAGCGCAAAATGAAGTTGGTAGCTTTTCGTTTATAAAAATTGTTTTCTAATAAATGGAGATTTATTGTATGAAATGTAAAAAGAGCACTGACACTGAATCAATGTTTAAGGCAGTGTCACAAAAAAATAATGTTCCAATGCTGAAAGGGAATTGTGTTATTTGCGGATCGAGGAAAAATCGCTTTTTAAAAAAAACCTCAACGCAGAAACAGATATTTTAAAGACGTATTATTCTAATTATTCAGGTGTGGATGATATATACAGAAAATTAAAAGAAAATGGTGTTAAGGTTTCCAAGGATAAAATAAAAAATGTGTTGCAAAATGAGAATGTGTATACGTTACACAAACCTTCCTATCATAACTTTGAAAGGAGGCGAGTGTATGTTCACTATGTTGATGAGCAATGGCAAGCTGATTTAGTTGACATGCAGAAATATAAAAAAGAAAATAATAAAACAAATTACATTTTAACTGTTATTGATTGCTTTAGTAAATATGCTTGGTGTATCCCTCTGAAAGACAAAACGGGTGCTGAAATAATAAAAGCATTCAGTGTTATATTTAAAGAAAGAATTCCTAAGAAACTACAAACTGATAAAGGTAAAGAATTTGTGATGAGAAATGTTCAACCTTTTTTGAAAAATAACGGCATACACTGGTTTGCATCTGAAAGCGAATTGAAAGCACAAATCGTTGAACGGTTCAATAGAACGCTAAAAGAAAAGCTATGGAAATATTTCACTCACAATAGCACTACTAATTGGATTGATATTTTACCTTTATTTGTGAGTAATTATAATAGCTCGTACCACCGTTCAATACAAATGAAACCAGTTGATGCTAGTAAAAAGGTTAATCAGAAAAAGGTTTTTAGTGCTCTGTTTCCTCCAGTAGATGAGTACAAAATCACAGGAAACGTCAAAGTAGGGGATTTAGTCAGAATTAAAAAAGAAAAAAGTATTTTCGATAAAGGATATTTACCTAATTATACGGATGAAGTATTTCAGATAGCAACCATCAGACCTACCATTCCCATTACTTATGAAATATCTGACAAAAGTGGGGAATTAATTCAAGGAGGGTTTTATGAAAAAGAACTTTCAAAATTTATTATGAAATAAAATTAGTTGTATATAAATGGATTCAAGACGCTTGAGTGATATTTTATCGGATATAGTGAAGAACAGAGAAATTCAGAGAAGAAAGGTTCAACAAAATGAGATGGAGAAGGCAGGATTTCGGGAATATGCTTCAGAATTAAACGCTCCAGTTATTATAGCACAAAAAGAAAACACTAAAGATACCATCAAAAAATTACAAGAGAACGCTGAAACGATAATTAATAAACTACAGGAAGGTGATAATAATTCAAGAAGACGGTTTGTCAGATTAGGTGATACATTTAAAACAGCTTTACAGACCACTACTTCAGAGGAATCGAGTCGAGCTCCCACTCATGCTATAGAACCCAATCTAGAAAAACCATATGACGTAAATCTAAACTTAAATATTGATGTGGAATTATTAAATCAAATTAATTTAAAATATAAAGATGACTGGAATGATACCGATAATTATTTTAAAATGCCTCATTATTACCTTAAGCATCCTAACGAAATAGATGGGGCTCTGAATTATTTAACATCTATAAGTCAAAGTTATGGTGGTCTGAAAAGTAAAAGTTATAGTTCGAATAAGTATGATAAAATTATTTTATTTATACAAGACTATAAGGATAGATTAAAAAAAATTCAATCTAGTATACCCTTTATCAGACAACAAGGAACTGGAATATTTATGAATTGTGATGAAATGATTTCAAAATTATACACTTTGATAGGTAGCAGAGTAAACGGAAATACATCTGATGAGGTGAGAAATGAAGCTATTGATATTTTGGATTCGTTAATGCGAAATAAATTTCTTACGAAGAGAAATTACAATTCAATATATAAAAAATATTTCTAATAAATGGTGTTGTTAACCATTGAAGGTAATGAAAGTATCATTGATATAACATTTAGTCAACCAATCGAATTGAATCGTAATTGGGATTATGAAATAGGTCTGAATCAGTGTACTTTGTGGTATTCATGGCATAATATAAGTGATAAATTTGGAAATAATACATTTCAATACAGGAAAGACGAAGAGGGGGGATGGATGAATGTTACTATTCCTAATGGGATGTATAACGATGATTGTTTGAATTATTTTTTGTGTCAGTATTTTGATACCCCAAAAGATAAATGTCCTATTGTAATTTCATCCAATCCAGCATCTATGAGATTTGTCATACTATTACAAGAAAAATATGTGTTTAGATTTAATAGTGACTTGTGTCAGATTTTAGGATTTGAGAAGGATAGTGAGATATCTACGAAAATCAATGAAGGTACAAAGCTTCCGAATATAACAAGAAGCGTTGATAAAATTCAAATTCACTGCTCTCTTGTAAACAGTTCTATCGTAAACAAAAGTAAATCAGATGTCATTTGGACATTTGTTCCGAATACAGAACCGGGCTGTCAAATTGTTGAGAATCCTAGACAATTAATCTACCTTCCTATTAATACAAAAGACTTTATTTACTCCTTGAGAATGACAATTACTGATCAGTTGGGAAGACCTATCGATTTGAATGGTGATAACGTTGGATACGTGCTGCATTTAAGAAAAGCTTATTGATTAGTGAAATAAAATTATTTACCTATAAATGTTGATTAATAATAAGCGATTACTTTATAAAAAGCAGTATGGAAGTGGAATCGGTAGTGTATTCAAAAACATTGTTAATTCCCAGTTATTTCAAACGTCAGCAAAACAAATAAAAGATGGGGCTATGTCAATGTATAATAATATTATTAAACCGAGATTTGAGTTGTTGAAAAACAGAGCAATAGAATATGGGAAAGATCTGATCGATGTAAACAAGAAGGAACTCATTGATGTAATTGGAAACAAAAAATCGATGAAGGATCTTATCGGTACAAATAAAAGGATTTTAAATCAAAGAAGTCAGGACTTGATCAAAACGTTAATGACTGGAAATGGATTAAAGATTCTGAAATAAGTTTTATTTAATAATTTCTTTCTTATATAAATGGCAGTAAATAAAGTTATCAGTCCGCAATGGAACATATTTGACGAACCGCTTGTAGATGATACAGTGGTTCAATATGAATTTAAAGAAATTCGAGAAACAGATGTGAATGTATCTAATAAATCAGAGTTTGAATTCGTAACAAAGAAATTAGATTCTTGGTTTTATCCAAGTGAAAGTTATCTTGATGTCAGTGTCAGAATAGTAAACGAAGATGGGACTCCTATAGCTGCAACCGATGTTGCTACTATAACGAATAATGGATTTAATTTATTCAGTACCGCTGAGTATGTAATAAACGATGAATCGGTTGAAAAAATTAACCATGTTGGTATTAGAACCACCGTTACAAAGTTGATTGAATACTCTGATGATTATTCTAGAAGTGCAGCAAGAAATCATTTCTGGTATAAAGATTATAATCAAGGGAAAGAACTCAATCCTGTAGTTGCTTCTTTTACTGCAGGGGCTGCCGCAGGGGCTGGAACAGTCAGGTTGACCAATAATGATAATTATAATAAAGGATTTGAAAAAAGATACAACAGAACAAAGAGCAGTAAATTAGTAAATATGTATTTACCATTATCAGAATTGTTTGGATTTTTGAAAGGAAACAAACGATTCTTCAGAGGTGCATCGCATAAAATATTTCTAAGAAGAAATGATGATAACAACATGATTATAAGAAATGGAAATACTAATTTCAAAGTAGTCATCGAGTATTTATCCTGGAAGATCCCTATTGTAGCTCCTAGTATCTAAATGATGAGTAACTTAGAAAAGGGATTGGCAAAGGACAGAAAGCATAATCTGATGTGGGAAGCATGTAATACTTATAAAAGCGATGTTAGTCAGAATAAGGAACACACTTGGAAAGTTATATCTGAGAGAAACAATCCAACAAAAGTAGTTGTGATGCTACAGAAAAATGAAAAGCATAACAATCAATTAATGAATAATATGGTGTTTGATCATATGAATTTAACAGACATAGAACTTAGAATTAATGGGGATAAATATTCTGAAGAACCACTTAAATGTGATTTTAGCGATGATAAATGTAAATACTCAAATCTTTACAATAGGTTTATACATTTGGGTTATAAACAATTAGCATTTGATACTGGTAGTGTTGTTAGTATAGAAGAATTTAAAGAAGTATACCCACTATTCTGTTTCGATGTTTCTAAACACGAGTCAAATATTTATAATGGAACAACTGCTGATATTGAAATAAGTTTAACGTTGAAAGATAATCAACCCGTACCATATAATGTTTACTGTGTTATATATTATGAAAGAAAAGCTACATTAGATATTATCAATAAAAATATGTATGTGAGTTTGTGAGCCTGGATTTTTATTTAATAAAATCATCCCCTAATAAATGGAGTCCACAAAGGAAGTCTTGAATACAATCAGAATGAATAAATACAATGAGACAATCAGGAAAGAAGAACTAGTGTTAGGATTGAAATATACTATCGTTAAAATGAGAATTGCTAAGACAAAATATGGTGATAAGTTGGTTGTAGTTATTAATCATAATGACAAACCCTGTGATTTGTTTATAACACAGAAATATAATGCCATTGCTAACGAATTACTTTTAAAGAAAAATCTAGTTTTGCAACCGATTGTACGCGAAAACAAGAACAAAGAAACATATGTGGATTTAGAACTGTTTACTCAGTAATATTTGAATAAAAAATGAAAAATGTAAAAAAAAGAAGTAGTGTATATTGTAGTATTTTATATGTAGTAAAGGGTAATATTTCTCATTTCTTGTATCCTTTATTTTGGAATTAAGAAAATAAAAATGTTCTTAAAAAGGGGGATAATTTGGTAAAAAGGATGTTAAAATTTAAGAAATTGATGATAAAATGGGGTTTTGAAATTGGGGGGAGGGTGGAGTGGGAGCGGCGATCTTATACTACTGACGACCCACTTAAAATCCGGACCGGATCCGGTGACTTTTGGGGGGAGCTGGAGGGGGCAACCGGAAATCTTGGGAAACGCTATGAGTGGAGGGATCGAGATGAAACTTGGTGGGAAGACACCTAGCAAACACTAGATACATCATTGACATAACCGAGCCAATTCGGGCACTGTGGGGGGAGTGGAGGGAGGGGGAATCCGGAATCTTGAGGTATTTATAACTTTTGAACGGGTGATCGGATCTCGATGGAACTTGATATTTGGAAAGACCTCATGCCTCAGACGACCCACTTAAAATCCGGACAGGATCCCGTGACTTTTGGGGGGGAGCTGGAGGGGGCAACCGGAAATCTTGGGAAACGCTATGAGTTGAGAGATCGAGATGAAACTTGTTGGGAAGACACCTAGCAAACACTAGATACATCATTGACATGACCGAGCCGATTCGGGCACTGTCGGGGGAGTGGAGGGAGGGGGAATCCGGAATCTTGAGGTATTTATAACTTTTGAACGGGTGACCTGATCTCGATGAATCTTGACATTTCGAAAGACCTCATGCCTCAGACGACCCACTTAAAATCCGGACCGGATCCGGTGACTTTTGGGGGGAGCTGGAGGGGACAACCGGAAATATTGGAAAACGCTATGAGTGGAGGGATCGAGATGAAACTTGGTGGGAAGACACCTAGCAAACACAGATATATCATTGACATAACCGAGCCGTGCCTACTCGTAACAAGTACCATATGAGCTCGTAGCTCTTGTTTAGTATCTGGATTTGTTGTTGCAAAAGTGTGGAGAGAAAGTAATCTCGACGATGCTGGGTCACGTGACTCAGGAAATTGGAACCAAAACTTGTCTCCTCCCTTCTTTCGTCTATCTACCGGCTGAAATGGAACTTCTAACTCGTCGATAACAAAGTGTTTAAACACATTCCTTCTATAAGCTTAAACGCCATTGAAATATTTAAACTGCAAAGTTAAATAAACAGCAAGAGCAAAGGAAAGTTAAATTTCCCTGAGGATTGGGAAGGTGAATTAATTATTTTTTGCTGACTTGCAGCAACATACTAGAATTCAATAGTGTGTTCTTTGTACTAGATATTAGGACATGAGGTTGTATAAAGAAAGAGAAAGTAAAAGCACAACAAAAACATGTTTACATTTACACACTGCATGGGAGACTGCGTAGGAAGATACTGGATGATGTTAATCAGGGTTGTAACCAACATGATTTGAGAAGTAGATCTGTTGGTATAGATGCGCTATTGTCTATTCAGGCATATTAAACGAACAGGAGGTATGCCGAAAGTTTTTCGCTACGTTTTTGCACAGAAACCAGCTCTCGACAAAGGCTGGTTATGTCAGTTCTGTTCTATTTAGCGGCGGTTCGAGGGAAGCTGGTGACTCACCCAACATGGGAGTGACTCTACCCAACATGGATCCCCCCCCCCCTCCCATGCATCAGAGAATCGTACGTTTTGAGCTTGTCAGAATAACAGTCGTGTGCTTTGAATTTCTGGACCTCGGGGAATCGTACTCTCAATTGCATATTATGAAACACGCAATTGTATGACACCTTACCAATAGCTGGAATCTATAGGAGAGCACAGCCTGGATTTCCATTCGTTTTTCGTCTTACTTCGTCCTCTGGATTGACCTTAACGAAAACGGAAATCTAAAATCTGGAAGTACAAGAGTAAAATGTCAGTAATGCCACCGCCATTTGTATTGCTCACTTTCCTATAAAATATAAAACGGAGTTCAGATAAAAAAATCAAAAACGAAGAAAAGAAGAAAAGTAACTTGAATGAGAATAAATAATTACACTTTAAGCAGACGGACAAGACCGTGGTGCGAATTTTTATTCCGCCGAAATGACGAGACAAAAAAAGACAAAAAATGCAGGTAAAAACAATTTACAAGACAAATATCGAAATTTTCTGTTCTTAATGCACATCATCCGTAACGTTCAAAATGAGACAACAGATTACAGAGACAAATGAAAATACAAAGTATCAGCGGAATTAAATTTGAACAGGGCAATAACTTTAAGAAGTCCCAGGCTCTGCTCAGATGGTGGCCAAGATGACTGTATTATAGTGGCATTTAATTTATGAAAATTTGTATGTTATATAAAGCTAAACTATACCTAAATGAACTGATCTGTTCAGTGGCAGTTTGCATACTAAAAAAAAAAATACACAAGGTTTGGACAACTAAATTAAAATTATTATGCAGTTTATCGAGTTTGATGGTTATAGGAGTGACTGAAAATTTAATTATTATTATGCCGTCAGCTATTTACTGTTTTGTTTTATTTGTAGGTATTTCTTTGTTCAAATGGCCGAACGTGTACGATATCTGGAATACGTATCTGACGAAGTTTTTGAAGCGTTATGAGGGAACCAAGCTGGAACGTGCACGAGATCTCTTTGAACAATGCCTTGACGGATGCCCGTCACAGTTCACTAAAAGTAAGTAACAACAAGAGATCACAATCGCATGTTGAAGAAGACGTTGAAAGACCTAGCACCCTCTTTCCCAGGGTCATGACGATTCGTTACTTTGTTTTTGTGGCAAACACCAATTGAATCTTCTGAAACATAAGCATGCGCCAGGCGCCAGTTCGTTACTTTGTTTTCATTTAGCGTTAAGCTTTTAGCCGCGACAAGCTAAAAGCTTAACGCTAAATGAAATAATAAATAATATTAAAAGAAGATCCAAAGTAATGAACCCGCTTTAGTTACAAGTTATGAAGTCGTACAAGTTTTAAAACGAATTGTATATATCAATTATATCTTGTTTAAGTTGACAGTCCTATGTCAGTATGTTGTGAAACAGATATTCAGGAATAAATGCGATGGTGATGATGATGATTTGGCAAGGACCTTGGGGGCGGGGAGAGTCTCCGACATCGTCATTTACTTTCTTGGATAGCATTCCCAGAATAGAATTCGTAGCTCTTTTCCTTCCAGCAAACCTTATTTTTGGGATCCCAAAACGTAAGTGGAGGGAAACCTATGACTTCGTAAAAGTTGTCCGTCTGTCAGCACGATTACTCTCGAAGGGAATAAGATATTTTGATGAAACTTGGTATGAGGACTCTTTAGTCAAACAGATAATGAGATATTAGCTCCTGGGACGTCAAACACTCGAGCCAGGAGTAATAAGACATGCTGGACACGAATATGAAAACCATTTTTCTCGCCGGACAAGTAGTTCTCCCGGAATCCGGCCAAAACTGGAAAGTTTCTGAAAAGTCAAAGTTTTATTTAAAGTCGGTTAGATGTTTGATTTAGAGGTAAGAAGACATGCTGAACATTTATATGAAACTCATTTTCTCGCCTGACAAGTAGTTCGCGCGGAATCCGGCCGAAAGCGGAAAATTTGTTAAAAGTGAAAGTTTTACCTGAAGTTGATTAGATGTCCAATTTAGGGTAAGAAGGGATGGTGGATCCGCTTTTGACCATCATTTTCTACCAGGACATATAGTTCGCCGGGAATCCGGCTGAAACCGGAAAATTTGTTAAAAAGTTAAAGTAAGCAAGTAATTTATTTAAGACCCGCCATTTTGAAAAGGCCGAGTATATGAAGAAAGTAAACAAAACACATGAAAACACAGAAAAAGACACTTAATTAATTTTTTTTCAATTAAGTTTTTACTTTTATTAAGTTTTATCTGAAGTTGATTAGATGTTCGATGTAGGGGTAAGGAGATACGATGAGCCTTAGTTTTTCAAGACAAGTTGGCAGAAGTAATTGCAGGAAGATTTGATCAATTTCGTCAAAGTAGATACGACGTATAGCCTGGGGGTAAATATACACATGCTGAATCAACATCTGAACTTGGTTTTCTCAGACTAGCCATTGGCCTTCTTTGTTTCTAAATCTTAGTAGTAAAAAGGTTCAAGGAGTCTCGCTAAGACCGGGTATCTAAGACCCATTTGTCTGGATCAGATATAAATTTTTGAGATCCCATCGAAACCTTTGGTCTTGTTCCTGGAGAACTCAGTACTTCATCTTCAAAAGGGAGAAACATCCATTCAAAATGTAGCATGGGAATAAATAGACCTCCGGTCATAATAATAGTATAGTCATTAGAAATAGTAGAGGATGCACAGCCCTTCGTTGAACCCAAGATGGACGTAGCTTCAAGTGAAGAATTACAGAATCAGCCCTTAAACACACCCTTTTTGGGATCCCAAAACGCAGGTGGAGGGATACCTATGACTTCGTAAAAGTTGTGCGTCTGTCCGTCCGTGTGTCAGGGGCGTCACTAGCCTTTTACCTTTGGGAGGGGGACGTCCGGTTTGTGCCGACGGACTAAAAAATGTGCCGACAAAATTTCCGGCCAGCATGATAGAACAGGTTTAAAACTAACTGCAATAGATCACTTGAGATTGTTCCTCTAATATAATTTAATATATTAAAGTAATTTCATATATTATATTTTGCTTTTCATTTCATCTTTCGCTAAAAAAAAAAAAAAAAAAAAAAAAAAAAAAAAAGCGAGGCTTACAACGACTGTACCCAGAGAAAGTTAAATTAAGCGCCGCAGGCTAAAATTTGTTGATCTGCCTTCTCTCCGGAAAGTTTTTGCTATACCTACCATACAAGTTCTAGCTTTTAAACGTGTTTCAAACCCCCAAGAATTTCAATCCTTAAACGCCAACTAAATAAAACGTCGTTCTTCCAAATAGAGAATACTACACAATGCACCGCAGGCAAAAATTTGTGTAAAACTAACTGTAATGCATCAGTTGAGATTGTTCCTTAAATGTAAATTCGTATATTTAAATTAACATATTCGGATTTTCGTTACAGCTTTCACTAAAAAGCGAATCTTCCAACGACGTTTACTTAGAACAAGTTGAACTAAGGGCCTCAGGCGAATTTTTTTAATCTGTAGTGTTTCCGGAAAAATTTGCGCCCGTCAAATGTTTGCGGAATTTGGTTTCTTAAGTACAAAAAGAATCGGATAGAAATCGTTCAGAATCCGATTTCTCCCGTGTTTTGCCCGACAAGCTTGTAAAGATCTTTATTTCTTACCTGTAAATAGAAGCCGATGTCCGACGAAACTTAAATTGTCGGGATGCGCCCGATAAACATGTACACAATTTGATTTCTTACGTTTAAACAGAACCCGACGCGTCGACAAGAATACCGACGCCCGACAAAACCATACGGCCTTTTATTTCTTACTTGTAAAAAAAACCGTTGTGCCGACGATACTTAAACTTCCCGGGTGTGGCCGACGAAGCTTGTAGAATTTGATTATTACGTATAAATAGATGTGCCGACGAGTCAATCGACGTCCGACAAAACCATAAAAAATTTTATTTCTTCTGTATTCCTTATGTATAAAAAGAGCTCGATCTCCCAACGAGAATACCAAGACCCGATAAAAGAATTCAGAATTCGATTTCTTCTGTGTTATGCCCACATAGATTTGTGTAGGATTTTATTTCTTGCGTATGAAAAGAACCCGATGTGCCGAAGAGTCGACCGACGCCCGACAAAAGCATAACATTTTTTATTTCTTCTGTGTTCCCTATGCATAAAAAGAACCCGATGTGCCGACGAGAATAATGAGGCCCGACAAAAGCATACAGAATTCTATTTCTTCTGTGCTTTGCCTGAGAGATGTTGTAAGGATTTTATTTCTTGCGTATAAAAAGAACCCGATGTGCCGACGAGTCGACCGACGCCAAAAGCATACAAAGTTTTATTTCTTTTGTGTTTCGCCCGACGAAAGTACTTTCTCAAGACCTTTGGGGGGGGGGGGGAGAATCCCCCCCCCCTATAGTGATGCCCCTGCCGTCTGTTAGCTCTCGATAACTCTCGAAGAGGTTGAGATATTTTGTTCAAACCTG
Organism: Branchinecta lynchi; assembly: GCA_023053575.1. Taxonomy (NCBI): domain Eukaryota; kingdom Metazoa; phylum Arthropoda; class Branchiopoda; order Anostraca; family Branchinectidae; genus Branchinecta; species Branchinecta lynchi. Next base: position 6,147,680 of record JAKZAP010000014.1, read on the forward strand.
GTGTGAGCGTGCTTTAAGTCAAAATAGAGGTCAAGTTCGTAGACGGGCTCTGTAGCGCTATATCTAGGAGTGGGGAGAGGTTTCAAATCAAGGGGCAAAAAAAATGTCTTCAAAAAGCTGATTAGGTAGAGGATTTATGGGTAAGGAAACAAATCTGAAACTTGCTCTTTCGCCAGACAAATAGTTCGCTCGGAATCCGCCCGAGACCTGAAAATGTAAAACTTAACAGTTTTATGTAAGGTGTCAACTAAGTTGTACCGGAACTCCATACAGTCGTGACTTATGTGACGTCCTGTGATTGAGGACCCAATATAGGATTTGATTGTCCCTAGGCCGTTTTATAAATGTAAACGCGACCGGCGCCTCGTTGGTCGCCCGGCTCTCTATATATATATTAGAATATATATTCACCGATAGGAATAAAGTACAATTTTTCGTTTCTGTGGTAAAATACATCAAATCGGTGTGCCCTCACGCTGTATGGAATTCCGATACAACTTAGTTTAGACCGTGTTTCTCGAGTTTCGATCCAGTGGTAAGAAGACATTAGAAAATTGGTATTTTTCTCTGTTTTCCTACGAGTCGCTCGGTCGTCCGGGTTCCCCGGAACCAGTTGAAAATTTGAGAATTTGTCAGTTTTAAGAATATATTTGCCCAGCTGTTGATTTTGGTTTAGATATAAGAAGACTACTTTGTAAGATTATCCTTCAAGTGAATTCTAAAATTACGTTTTAATGAAAACTATAAATTTCTGAAAGAACAGAATCCTCCGATAAAACTTACAAGGTAGTGTATGTTTATGCCGAAATATATACAGATAAAGAACACATTGGATCAGAATATGCTCCGAGTTTTCGACGAGCCATGGGACTATGACGTTCCCGTCGTAATCTAGGTTAGACTGGAAATACATACATACATACTCTTTAATCCGGAAAAAGAAATTCCATATTGACTAGCCTAATACAGAAATACAAACAAAAACAGTAACAGTAACATAACTAATATCACCTACCCACCTGGGAAACCAAAAAGATCGGAATTGATCTTATCCCAGATGGGTAATGATAACTGCATAAATGGGGTACTCACTCCCTCGATAAGATTATTCCCACAATAATTATATACAACCCGAAGTCTAATGGATTCCCGGCTCCTGCGAACAACCTCCGCAAAATCAGGCAGTGTAGCATCAGAAAACATTTCCGTAGCGCTACACCAAGATGGCAGAGAATGTAGGAGACGGAACGAATTATTATAACACACACGTATTGTAGTAAATGCCTTAACTGTATGTGACGAGATCATGCCAACACCATACATACAAGTACAGTAACTTCGAAACAGAAGATTCTTAACTTCAGTAGAGCAATTGCTGAACCGTCTTATTAACATATTTGCTCGTATGCAGTGAGATCTGTACAAGTGTTTAAGATGACAATCATCACTAAGATCACTAGAAAATATGAAACCTAGGTACATAAATTCCTCCACAAAACTAACAACATTTCCTGACAAAAATACCTGGGGCGGTTTTATTTTCCGCAGACTTTTCGGGCGAAATAACATGCAGAAAGTTTTTGACGTATTATAAATAATATCATGCTGGTGGGCGAATTCATCACAAATCGCTAGCAGTTTATTTAAAGCTGACACACTTGTGGCTAGTAGAACTAGATCATCTGAAAAACTTAGGTTATTGTAACACACTCGTCCAATATGGCAACCAAAGCCTGACGCTTTCAGACGAAGGTTTAGCTCATCTACATAAAATGTATATAAATACGCAGACAATACACCTCCTTGACGTACTCCGTTTTGCACCGAAAAAGACTCACTGTAAATATCTCCCCAACGAATCTTGAATTTTTGGGTTGTGAACCAATGAATAAGAAGATTCACATAATGATATGGGACACCTCTTGCCAACAATTTCTTTATCAAAATTTCATGGTTAACTCTGTCGAAAGCTTTTCGGGAGTCAATGAAACACGCAAATACATAAGTATTTAAATTCCAGTAGTATTCTATGACACACTTCATGATGAAGATAGGAAATTCAACAGAAAGTCGACGTTTATAAGCAAACTGATGCTCGGACGTTTTTAAAAATTCCCTCAACCGAAAAAGTAAACAATACTCTAATAACTTGGAGAGTGTGGATGCCAGCGCAATCGGTCGGTAATTATCAGAAGACGCAGAATTCCCATTTTTACTTTTACAAATAGGGACTAGGATAACTTCCATTAGCGGCTCCGGTAAACACGAGTGTTTTAACATTGCCGTAAAAAGAGGCGCAAGTACAACCGCTATCGCACTCGCACTATACTTAATATGTTGCGATGAGATAAGATCCGATCCCCCAGCGCGTCCTGGTTTTAATTCACGGATCGCTCGCACCAGTTCACTTTCAGAAAAAGGCTCATACTCTCTTGACAGAGTGCTCATTCCTTCAGTTGCGTTTTGCATATTTCTTGGCACTGAATTAAAAAGCGATTTGAATTTTTCCTTCCACATCTCGCAAATCGGAACATCACCTGTTATACCGTCAAGCATGTTTGGAACTTTTATACGTCCTTTATGGGTACCTATACACATGACCAAAAAGATTTAAAGTTTTTCTTCAAAAAATTATCGGCCATCGCTTCTGCTCTGACAATAGTTTCCTCGCGTCTCACCCACTTTAGAACTTCCTTGAACCTTTTCTTCCACAGCAGTCTCGTTTGATCAAGAATGGAAAGCGAAGACACAAAGAAACTAACTAGCAGCTCTGATTTAGTGCTTGGTTAGCGATACATAATATGTTTACGGGACCTGGTGAAGACTGGAAATCTATAAGATAGTGTAAATATTCCTCTATGGGATCCCATCGAGGCCTCTAGTCTTGTTTCGCAAGCTTCTGTCTGAGGTAATATTCTCTTTTAGAAAAGTGATTGCTAAGGTCCTAGATGGCGCTATTTCCATATTTAATTAGCAGCTTGCAGGCGTTTCCCTCTGATTTGTCCCTAGCGGACCTTAACGGAAAGTGGGTTGTTGGATAACCGATTTATCTTTCTAGCCCTGTACCTACTGTATGCCAAGATGGAAGAAGAGTATGGCCTTGCAAGGCACGCCATGGCAGTATACGAGAGAGCTACTAAAGTTGTTCAGCCAGACGAGCAGTTCGAGGTACATCTTAGCTAAAAGCACATATGAAATCATTTTGACGGAAAAACAGACATATCCATTCCATTTTGGAAGGCTCCCCTCGGAGAAAGTGCCAAAATGAGAACGATTCTATTAACCATATAGATGGCTCTGCCAGTTTTAAAAAATACGACTGAAAATAATAGCCTTATAAACCATTCAATGCTCATATAGTTTAGGTGCCGATCTCTTGTTTCACTCACCTTGGCGGGGAGTGCGATTGTGATCTGCCGCTGGATGCTATCGTGTTTTACCGTAAATTTCTCTCTGTAACCGTTTTACAGGTTACAAGACTTCTGCTCTTAGTCTTACAGAACCGCACCACTGGATCTGTTGATTATCGAGCGCCATACTTGTGTCGTTGAGTATAGAAGAAGTAAGGAAGACAGATTTTAAAGAAATTGAAGATTGGATACCATGATTAACGTTTAACCAAAAATTGCTAAGACTCCGTTTGTCCGCTGTCCACAGATAAAGGAGTTCATCGGATGAACGTAATTTTTTGGATTTGTGGTACCTCTGTACGCCTGTCCCTCTATACTTGAAATATTACCAACTACAAAGGTAAGCATTGCCGAAAAAGAAACCAAAAATGGCAGATTCCTTGCAACACTCCTTGTCAGCCAGCGGACCTTTCCTCGCTTAATCCTGCAAATGTAGACTTGTTTTCTAATGTAAAATCCCGGCGTCTCGATGAATTTTGGGTTGTCATGCAAGCAGCGCACATTAATTGCGTTTTCGCAGATACCATGGTATCTGATACCACGGTGTAAAGTCGTTTTTGCCGTTATCGTGTTATCTGACACCACGGTCAAAAGGTGTTTTGCAGTTATCCTGGTATCTGGCCAGTTAGCGTGGTATCTGATATTCAGATACTACGGTCCGACCGTGGTCACTGGTCGTGGTATCTGAAAAGTCATCTCACTTTCATCAAATTTTGTCAGATTGGTGAGAAAGAAGTTTAGCACTTAGTGATGTGACTGAACATCTGTTTTTCTTCTGGGATGACTTCGAAAAGCGCAATTTCGGCAATTGTCGTTTTTGCAGAGCAACCGTATATCAGATACCATGGTATCTGCAAAAACGCAGCTATTATGAACGTCATTACTAGATCCTCCGGTGAAAATAAATACAGAGTCCCTTAGATGGGGCAAAAGTTTTCAGTGTATTCAGATATCAGAGGAAAAAATAAGCTGCCTTTTCAGTTAAAGTTTTAGTATAGAAAATTTAAAGTTTAACTGAAAAGCAAACTTATTTTTGTATCATTTAGTTGAATACGCAAAGTTATTTAGATTCTGCTAAGAGATTTATTTATTTTCCACTATCTGCTCTAGTAGCGAGGTTCAGAATGTCTATGGCTGTCCCCACAGCGCAAATTCTACTATGAAGCGGAATATTTGAATCTGAACACAAACGCGGCTTTTCAGTGGGCGGTGATAAGCTTGGTGAAGACTGCTTAGTGCCTGAACAAAAAAAATTCATAAATCTTTTTTGTCAAGCATACGGCACAGGTAGTACCGCAAATCTGACAGGGAAATTCCACTATCTCAAAATTGATTATTCGTGGATAGCGGAGCAACAAAGTAACACATTTTCATCGGGTCTTCAAGCCTCCTTCAGTGAATAGGTAAGGCGTAACAAGACTGTTCAATCTCTGCCCTTTTCAGTTAAACTTTAACGAAGCTAAAGATCTTAAAGAAAAAGGAAAATCAGGGTACAAAACCAGTACACAGTAAACCAACATCTAATAAACCATCCAATGCTATTTTTTTTAATCCTGATTTATGCAAGGAATTACTGATTCGAAGCAACCACCGCCTTTTTCTGATCAACGACAGAATCGCCGATTGTTTCCGATTACAGTATCTCTACTCGGATGGTTTACTGGCTGTACATGTGGTCAAGATACTTATTATTATTATTCTTTTATTGCCCTCAAAAGTTGAAGAGTACAAAAATCGAAATAAGACCATAATAAACAACTACAGACAATATATGCGTCTAAATATACACGACGATAAATAACAATACTGGAAACTTTAAAACACTATAAATCAATCATCATAGCGAACAACTATAAATGAGCCTTATCGGTAAAAAAAGGGAAAAGGTTGTGGGTTGGGAGAATATTCTCCGCCTTACTGTAAAAATTCTGAACTTTCTTTTTAACAATTACTAATGGGTCTTTTACTTTAAATTTTGAAACAATCTCAGTATTAATAAACGAAATAGGGAACCCAAGAAGAAATTTACAATACTTAAAATAAGAAACCCGAATAGCTGAGAGATCACTCAGTCTGAAATCGCGGAAAAGGAGGGAAGGAAAAAGGACATGAGGGAGAGCCACTGCGTTAAACAGAGATCCAAGTATGTCACGCCGGTAAACACCGCGAAATCTTATCATCAATCTGAAAGCTTTTCTAATCTTTTCTTGAATAAGTATAATTAAAGCAGCTTTAAAATCGCGAGCTGAGGCAGAGTAAGGGACACCCAGATACTTGTAAGTGGTGTTGGTAATTTTGGTTGTGAACTGACCTTGTGTTCTGGGGCAAAGCGATAGAGATTCTAAACATGGTGTATGATCCACTATAGGACGCGTCGTGTCTGTAATGACAATGCAACCTACTTCCGTAACTGCCTTCATGAATTCTTGAATCCGGAGACCCAAATTTCATATGTTACATTCTAAGCCCGCTGACGATACCTCATTAATCTTTGCACATGTCACGATTCACTATTTTCCCTGCGCGTTATGCTCCCGACGAGTGTTCGCATAGCATGCTATTCATGTGTAAAACCGGTTATCTGAATTTTGCCGAGTTATTGCTAGAAGTTGGAGAAACTTCAGTTAAGTACCGATTTTGTTACCTCTAAATATCCAAACGTTGGGATTTGTTTAATTGGTGACAAAAACGATTTAAATCTAGGATACTTTCTGAAAGGCCAAAGCCTGAAACAGGTTGTTGATTTTCCAACAACGAAAGGTGGAACCCAACTAGACGTCATATGTACGAACCTAGATAATTTTTACAATAATCCAACTGAGCTTCCGCCGCTTGGAGGAAGCTACCATTATATGTTGGAATGGCGACCTTTATCTTCGTTTAAGGTCGATTACACAGTTACAACGGTTACGCATCGACCAATAACAGACAATGGTCTGTTGGAGTTCGGGAATTGGCTTTTAACTGAAAAATGGTTTGATCAAAAAGATGAAAATGGTGTGAGTGAAAGTGCAAAAAATTTCCAAAATAAACTCAGAAATAAGTACGAACAGTGTTTTCCAGAAAAGACTTACAAGAGATGCTCTACTGATCGACCATACATTACGGCTGCCATAAAAAAGCTAATTCGTCAAAAAATTAAACTGTTCAGGGAGGGAAAAACGGAGGAAGGTAAGAAGCTGAGAAATAGAATACGAAAAGAAACTAGAAATGCAGCAGCAAGTTTTTACTCAAATAAAGTTGGAATTCTGTTTCAGTCTAAACCTAGTAACTGGTACAAAAATGTTAAGCGCCTTTGTGGAAAAAGTGAGAAATCAATGGATTTTAATCTTGATCAAGATGATAAAAGCACAGCAAACCAGTTAAATTCCCATCTTTCAAAAATAGTCCAATCACTTCCCCCTCTTGTTGTTGAAAGTATTCCCCAAGAACCAGTTGATGAGAAAGAAGTACCAAGAATTATACGCGACGAAGTTTCAAAAAAGTTAAGTTCTTTAAAACGTACTAGTGTAACCCCTGTTGACATACCCGTCGAGTTAATCAGGGCTTTTCCCAATGAACTGGCAGGTCCACTTACAGATATTTTTAATTCAATTTCCCTTACAGGTACATACCCTGAAATTTGGAAAGTTGGTTATATTACGCCTATCCCGAACAAAGAAGCAAAAAATGATTTTGATGGGACTAGGCCTATAAATCTAACACCAGTTTTTAGCAAAATTTACGAGAGTTTCGTATCCGCATGGTTGAAAGCAGAGATAATGTCGCAGATCGACCCGAGACAATTCGGGAACCGTCCTAAAACTTCTACCAGTCATTACTTAATTAGTCTAATTGATTTTATTTTAAAAAATTTGGACGACCCTAATAAGTGGATTAACTTAATAACCATAGATTTTAGAAAAGGTTTTGATCTCATTAATCATACAATTTTGATTAAGAGACTTATCGAAAAGTTCAAGGTCAGTCCTTTTATTGTAAATATTTTAGTTGGATTTTTGAAGAATAGAAAACAAACAACGAAGTACAAAAACGTGTTCTCTGAACTATCGGATATTTTCTGTGGTGTTCCGCAGGGAACTTTACTTGGACCTATCCTGTTCCTTGTCATGATGAATGATATAGCGCAAGAGCACCCGGATCGCTGGAAATTTGTGGATGATTTAAGCTTAACTGAAGTATGCTACAGAAATATTAAAAGCAAAGCTGCAGGCATAATAGAAGACATTAAAGATGAAGCCAGGTTGTTGGACATGCAGGTAAACGAAGACAAAAGTGCAATTTTAACCTTTTCCTTCCTCAAAACTAGCATTTCCTTTGAAGAAATACTGCCATCTGGTTTACAGGTACAGAAGCTAAAGCTCCTTGGTGTAACTATCACGTCTGATCTCAAATGGGAGGACAACACCAGCGTAATGCTAAAGCGTGCAAACGCTGGTCTACAGCTGTTAAAACTTCTGGCTAAGTTCCAAGTACCTAATTCCCATCTTGTCAGAAATTTACGTTTCTTTCATTCGATCCACTTTGGAATACGCGGCTGCTGTTTGGCACTTTGCCCTTACTGCCGAACAGTCAGAACAAATAGAAAGAATACAGAAACGTGCACTCCTAATAATAAGTCGTGAGCCCAAAGTTCCCTATTCTGCTCTCTTAAAAAAGTTTAAGATGGAAACCCTTGAGAGTCGGAGACTGCGGCTGAGCTTAGCGGTTGGTCATAAGCTCCTCCACCATCCTGTTCTATTCGATATCCTTCCCCCTCCTTATGAAAACACAAGAAACCGACAGGAGAGGGTCGCAAGTTCAAAGGTTCCAAAGTTGTCCCCCGTACCTGCAACACATACGCGGTACCAAAAAAGCTTCGTTCCGAGTTTCACCAAAATTTATAATGATGGTGGTAGCTGTCTGTGAAATTATCCCAACGTCCGTGTTCTGTTTTTGGTTTTTATTTATATATTATAATAGGTCTGTGATGACGAATTGACGATTAATTGTATAGACTATAAAATGTGCATTATACTTGACGTAATACCCAAATTTGGCATTGCCATGATAGTGGTTTTTTGAAATAAATTCGTTACTTACTTACTTACAGAAGTTGATGGACCTTGGAAAAATTCTTGAAACAGCCAAAGCCGTGAATAACTTGTTAAATAGTGCCTAGTTTCAGAGCCTTAAAATAGTTTTGACTATTGGAACATAAACATTAAATAGTGCCAGGTACGCTTTAAGGCCAAAAGTGCAAGGATTGCTCCAGGTGATTGTTTACACTGGTTTGGTACCCTAGGGCCTAGGTGTCACAGTTGTTTCTTTGTAAGGGGAGAAGGGTTTTATAAAAATAAGTCTCAGAGTAACGCCACTCTTGGTGGTAGCTTCCCTGGTGGCCTGTAACAGATATTTTTTAATCATCTCATTTGCTACAGATGTTCACCATTTACATCAAGAAAGCAGCGGACATGCATGGTCTCACGAAAACGCGCCCAATTTACGAGAAAGCAATTGAACAACTTCCAGAAAACTTTTCGAGAGACATGTGCATCCGCTTTGCTGACATGGAGCGAAAACTGGGTGAGATCGATCGAGCCAGAGCCATCTACCTTCACTGCAGCCAGATGTGCGACCCAAGGGTGAGTTCAACTACCCCTTCCTTCCCTCCTGAAAGGAATATACTCAAGCCTTAAAGATGTAATCCAAACATTCTGTTTACTTACTGATCGGAAGCCACGAGCTTATTTAGATTTGAACTTCATTGCCGGTTGCTGTTTTGGCTCGAGAAAAAAACCACGGAGAAGATCTTCTTTTCCAGATGACGAAATTTTTCCACGTTTGATTAGCAAAGAATTATATGACTGCATTGATAATTTTGTGTATGTCTTCAGAAGTACCCCACTGGTCTTGGGCTTTTAATGCTTTCGTGTTTTTGATAAACAGTTGGAGCATTAGATGGAAATTATTATTTTGATCCTTGGCTCCCTACGTGCCATAAGGGTTGTACCCCGGATAATCGGCTGAGATTTAGTCCAGACCGAATTATTTCAAACCTAGGAAATTTGGTGTTTTTTGTTTAATTTGCTCATTGTTTGACTTTTTTTTGTGATTCTAAATATTTATAGTGACAGTAGGGATGGTTAGCATTGTGTGTGTGGTAGAAAGACTATTTCTGTGGTCCGCTTTAAGGTGTAGGTTTGACGGAGATTTTTCCAAAGTAACAAAAGCTAAATAAACAAGAACATCGCAAAATATATACAAACAAAGGTTAATGATGTAGATAATACTCTTAAACGTATACAGACATTAAGGACCGGTCTTACCGAGAATACTAACGGAATCTACTTCCATAATCACTCCATTTATTTCTAAACCCGGAGACCCCAATTTCGTGCGGTAGACTCCAAACCCCTCTAAGAAAACCACGCTGATTTTCTCACTCACCGTGTTTTGCTACCTTCAATGTGTGTCACGCTGTCGGAGGTTGTCTTTTCCATCAGAAAAACCGGTTATGTAGATTGCTTCCCTGCTTCTGCTGTAAGTCAACGGGTCTTGAAAAGGCTTAACACATATTTGACGATGCAAAACGAATAAGTCAGCTACATTTTATTAGAGCTCTAATAAAATGTAGCTGACTTATCCGTTATTAGAGCTCTAATAAAATGTAGCTGACTTATCCGTTTTGCATCGTCAAATATGATTCGCAGTCAGCTTGGGCTGAAAGAATACTTAACACAGCCAAAACCGCGGGTTATTTGTTGAAAGCTCGTCCTAGTTTTTAAGTATTCAAATAGTTTAAAATACTGTAAGTTGAAGAGTAAATAGGGCGAGGGGTCCTCAAATTCGTATCTGTAAACGAGTTTATGTAAGAATTCTCCAACTAAACTGTCAGTAGTTTCATAAAAGATAACACATGGATGCGTGGCTTGTGCATGAAATGGTATGCAGAACAAGTATTGCCAGAAAGAGCCGAAAAAACACCAAAAAAGCATCTGCTGAATTTTCCGATATCATGACGACAAACAAAAAAGTCAGCAGATGCCTTTTTGGCTGTTTTTCGTCTCTTCCTGGCAATTCTTTGTATGCATAACACTTCATGCGTAACATTTGTCGCGCCAACAGATTACATCCCAAGTGTTGTCTGTTGAAACTGCGCATCCTTGTTTTATCTCTTACGAAACTTCAAACAGTGTAGAGCATGTACGTATTGGATTTAGTCTGTTCGTTCACGTACATAGTATGCAGACTCCGAACAGTTATACATCGAAGAAAGTAGGATCATTAAGATCTCACGCCATTTTTGCTATAGCCAAGGTGTCTTGCAGTTATTACCACAATTTATTTATCTATTTATTTAAACTAGATACGACCAACTAGGGTCAAAGAAATTACAAAATAAGGAACACACTGGCATAAATATAACTTATTTTTATATTACCTAAAAAAAAGAAAAAAAAATCACATTTCGTACTTTTTGTGGCTACTCCTCCTTCCCTCAGTACGTTAATTTTAATCTATTTTTACCCACTTTTAACTATTTACGTCACTCTTTTGAAAATGAGCCCGTATTGTATTTACTATTCTTCCCCCCTAAGACTTTTTATCTTTATTTTTTTCTGTCCTACAAACCTCATACCTTCACAACCATACATAAAAAATTCTACTCCCAACCAAACTACTGTAAATTACGAGAAAAGAAAAAAAAACAGAAAGATTTTACCACACCATACATATAAGGGAAAAAAACGAAGAAAGGGACAAATATATCTTTCCGACTATAAATAACTATAAAACATTTCCAACTCCACATAATTTTTAAATTATACTATAATACGTGTAATACATTTTACACGTAAAATACATTTTATATCTATAATTAAAATAAAACAAAATGTCAACAGATCAACCTGGAAAGAACTCACAATATAGTAAGGTACCCAACGGCGGCAACCAAATTGGCAATACCATCTTCACATCCATATTGATCTTGCCAGCTTACACAATTGGTGTCTTACAAGGGGTCCACTTGGTTATCCTTGGTTACAGCGTACTTGGCACTAATACCAAGTAGAGCAGCTCCTTTGGCAACTTTATCGTACATACCGGCAGCAAGATTATTATAAACATCATCTAAAAATGTACTATCTGCTTCTCACGTCCTTTTGATTACTGGCCAATTCGTATGATACGTCGTGTCTACGTGCAAGTTTGTCTAATCCATTCGCTGGATCACCACTATGTATAGAGTGTCCTGGACCAAGATACTTGTATCCCGGTAGTAACCAAGCACAGTCGTGTTTTTCTTGTAAGTTTATGCTTAGGTCATTCCGTTTACGGACTGGACCCATACTGACTAGTGACTAATACAGTTAGACGACCATCCCATTTTGTAGATGCAAGAGAGACGAAAAGGGATATGGGAGAGGGACCCCTGTGCAGTCTCTCGGTATGCATGTCGTATTCCCCTCACACCAAGGACGATGACGACGGGAGTTGAATAAATATTATGAAATAATAATAAATAATTTATAATAATAATAATTTATTTGTGACCCACTAGGCTATACAAGAAAAGAAGCGGAGTAACTTAAGAAAAAAGAAAAGGAACGTAAATTACAAAACAACAACAACACAAAATCAAACAACTCAAAACTCAGTGCGGTGTCGCTACCCGGATGAGCGGATGGTGAACAACCAACGCGGCAAAAATGTTCTTCAGGTGGTGGTTCCCACTTTATAATAAAGGGCCTAGTCCCTGTGAGCCCCAGTCCCTTTTAATTCTATAATTTCGTGGCAGGTCACGGAAGACTTCTGGCAGACCTGGAAGGATTTCGAAATCAAGCACGGCAATGAAGATACGATGCGCGAGATGCTAAGGATCAAGCGTTCTATCCAGGCGATGTACAATACCCAGGTTTGTGTTTTCTTCGGCTCAGCCCCCCCCCCCCCCCCCATACATCCAGCTTGTATTTCCCTAGTTCAAGCTTTAGTGTCTTAAGAAAAGTATTGTGGATTGCCATTTAGATACTCGTTTGCATTTCTTACTAGAACGGTAGCTACATCGGAGACTCTCGAAATTTACGTGCATTACAACAAATAAAAACGTGTTTTTATTTATATTATTAAATAGTAATTTGTCTCTCTACCACAATTCTACAATAGAAAACCGTTGAAATTAAATTAAATAAGAAAGAAACAAAATTAACCAAGTAACGTAGGCCTACTGCATCAATCAACTAATTAGTCAAAATTCAAAGTCTCTGCGAAATCCAATTTCCCTGCTCCGGGGTGTACTTTGTCTTTTGGGGGACGGAGGGGATATCCTGAACATCACTACTAGAGCCCGAGATTGAAAAATAAATAATCCCTTAATCAACTGTAACCAGTGTGTACTTTAAAAAGAAGCAGGCTGCACCTTGGTTCTTTTCAGTTAATCCGCCAGCGAATATTCGAAACTTATTAACGAGGTAGACACTAGCTTCGACGTAAAGAAAGAGTGTGTTAGCAGGCACGTTACTTTGTACAGTTAAGTATGGTTTACAGTTAAGCAGGAACCATGTACAGAATATTGTTGCGTAACAGATAAAATTAACCGCACGTAATAGTAAATAAGATGAACGACATAACAGAGGGTTAAACAGTTCATAATACAAGTCAAAATAGTTCAGTGTATTCAAGTTCAAGGTATAAAAATGACTATCTTTTCATCTAAACTTTAACATAATTCTTGGTGTTTCGAACATCCTTGCCGAACCTTACCCTCATTAATGCTGAATCGATTGTGAAGTATAAATAAGATTTTTTATGGCACTTGAGCTTACTCAAGTGCCATATAGCGATTGTTATTTCTGTCCGTCAGTCGGTCTGTCGGTCCCGGTTTTGCTAGTTCGGGCACTTCCAGATAAGCTAGGACGATGAAACTTGGCAAGCATATCAGGAACTGGACCAGATTAAATTAGAAATTGTCGCTTCCTCGATCCGACCATCTGGAGGGGAGTGTAGGGAGGGGGAATCCGGAAAAAATAGGAAAAATGAGATATTTTTAGCTTACGAACGGGTGATCGGATCTTAAAGCACAATGGACACTTCTAATGCTTTACTTTGTATTAAATGCTTCACAAATAAACATTTCCGACTTCCTTTAGAAGACGCTACGAAAATAGGTCGTTTTCTTGTTATCCCTTGTATTTACCTCTCTGGCATTTCGGCGATCCAAATCTTAGGAGCTGGGATATCGTGGCAGGAAATTCAAAAACTCCCAGCAATGCTTGATAGAAAAGGAAATATTTAAGATGTCACCCAAGTCAAGCCGCAGATGCAGTTTACCTGATTGCTCTAGTGTTTCATTAGAAGTTCCATGGCTTAAAGTGCCTGTTAAAAGTTTTTCTTTGTCGAATAGTGTTGTGAAGCTTGATTAGCTTGCTTTATAAAATGTACCAGAGTATGCAATAAGCTTATAAAAAATAACATAGCTACAAAAATCATTCAAAAACAAATAACCTATTCAAATCTGAATTATACAAGCTGATTTATGCACAAGATAAAGACCTACTAAGCATTATAAGAAACATCACTTTTATCTTTGTCCAAGCTAGTAAACTGAGCATGTACTGGCCCAAAAAATTACGCTTTGAAATATCACGGAGAGGAAACTGTTGAAAAAGCTGCTGATCTAAGGGGTAAGCATTGTTCCTAGGTTGTTACAGAGTGGGATTGGGGTAGTTTGATGTGCCCATTGAACTTTAATGAAACTTAATACATGGAAGGACTTCGTGTCTCAGACCCTCCATTTTAAATCCAGACCGGATCCGGTGACACTGGGGGGAGTTAGAGGGGGAAACCGGAAATCTTGGAAAACACTTAGAGTGGAGGGATCCGAATGAAACTTGGTGGAAAGTACAAGCAAAAGTCCTAGATACGTGACTGATATAACCGAAACGGATCCGATCACTTTGGGGGAGTTGGGGGGGGGGAGAAGTCCGAATTTGTAGTGATCCCGCGAGTTCCGTGCTTCCTGATGTGCTGGGACGATGGAAATTGACAGGCATGTCTGGGACCCGACCAGCTTAAATAGGAAATCATCAATTCCCCGATTCGACCATGTGGGGGGGGGGGGAGTGGAGGGAGGGTGAAGCCAAAATTTGAGGTATTTTTAGCTTGCGAACGGGTGATCGGATCTTGATGAAAATTGATATTTAGGATGACCTCGTGTCTCAGACACCTCACTTTAAATCCGGGCCGGATCCGATGACACTGGGGGGAGTTGGAGGAGGGAACCGGAAATTTTGAGAAACGCTTAAAGTGGAGGGATCGGGATGAAACTTGGTGGGAAAAACAAGCACAGGTCCTAGAAACGTCATTGACATAACCGGACCGGATCAGGGCACTGTGGGGGAGTTAGGGTGGGGAACCGGAAATTTTTAGAAACGCTTAAAGTGGAGGGATCGGGATGAAACTTGGTGGGAAAAACAAGCACAGGTCCTAGACGCGTCATTGACATAACCGGACCGGATCAGGGCACTGTGGGGGAGTTGGGATGGGGGTCCGGATTTCTAGCGATCCCGCGAGTTCGGCATACTTCCTGGTGTCCTAGGGCGATGAAACTTGGCAGGTATGTCAAGGATCCGAACAGATTGACTTGAGAACAGCCGTTTCCCCGACCCGACCATCGTGGGGGGAGTGGGTGGATGGGGAGTCCGGAATCTAGTGGCGTGCATAACTTTTGAACGGGTGATCGGATCTTGATGAAAATTGATATTTAGGATGACCTTGTGTCTCAGACACCTCACTTTAAATCCGGGCCGGATCCGATGACACTGGGGGGAGTTGGAGGAGGTAACCGGAAATTTTGAGAAACGCTTAAAGTGGAGGGATCGGGATGAAACTTGGTGGGAAAAACAAGCACAGGTCCTAGACACGTCATTGACATAACCGGACCGGATCCGATGACACTGGGAGGAGTTGGAGGAGGGAACCGGAAATTTTGAGAAACGCTTAAAGTGGAGGGATCGGGATGAAACTTGGTGGGAAAAACAAGCACAGGTCCTCGACACGTCATTGACATAACCGGACCGGATCAGGGCACTATGGGGGAGTTGGGGTGGGGGTCCGGATTTCTAGCGATCCCGCGAGTTCGGCATACTTCCTGATGTCCTAGGGCGATGAAACTTGGCAGGTATATCAGGGATCCGAACAGATTGACTTGAGAACAGCCGTTTCCCCGACCCGACCATCGTGGGGGGAGTGGGTGGATGGGGAGTCCGGAATCTAGTGGCGTGCATAACTTTTGAACGGGTGATCGGATTTGAATGAAACTTGTCTGGTGAGCTATCGCCTCGGACGTTCAGAGTCACGTCCGAGTCGGGTCCGATACCTGTGGGGATGGGGGGGGGGGGGGTGGGGTGGAAAACTCAAGAAACTCTAAAAGTAGAGGGATTGGGACGAAACTTAATGGATGGAACAAGCATTAGGCCTAGATGACATTGACGGAGCCAGATGGTTTCGGGGCTCTGTGGGGGGAGTTGGAGGGGTTTCATGGAATTCCGGTAGTCGTGAGTTAGAATAGTTCCAGATGTAAAACGACAACGAAACTTTGCAGGCATATTAGCGACCCGAATTATCTTGACTTAAAAACCTGACACAACGTACCCCCGGAAACTTCCGTTCCTAGATCCGAGCATTTTTGGGGGAGCAAGAGAAGAGAAATATGGACTTCTATAAATTGCGAACGAGTGGTCTGATTCGAGTGAAACTTCATGGGTGATACGAATCAATGGCCTCGACATGTAAAACATGCGTTCGAACCATATGCGACCACGATTAGGGGAATTGGGGGTGGGGGGACTTTTGACATGCACAAAAACCAAACGGATGGACCGAATGAGATGCAATTCGACAGTGCCGAGTTTATGCGGCCTAGATTTGTTATTTGGCGTCTGGGCCGGATTCGGCCAAGGTAGGGGGGGGGGGGTACTGGAAACTTGCAGATAGGCTATGCTCCAATTTCAGTCAAACTTGATGAGGGAATTAAGAGATTGGGCCCGAACCGGCTCCGACAACGTTGGTGGGAAGGGGGGGGGGGTACCGGAACTTTCCAAAAATGCTCAGATTCGAGTGAAACTTGGTAGATGGTATAAACGAAGATGCTTTAGGTGGTCGATTTTTTTTTATTCCGAACCAGATTCGGCCACGGTAGGTGGAAATAGAGTGAGTACCGGAAATCGTGTAGCACGTCTAGGGATCAAACAAATGGATTTATTGGGATGAAAGTTTGAACAGTCATGTGCATTTGCAATCGAGACGATGCCGGAACTGCTCAGAAATGAGTGAAACTAAATATCCTATTTCTATTTCCGAACCGCCTTTTTGGATGGCGGGTGTATTTTGTGACGTTTTCATCTACTTTCTTGTACAGCCTACTCGTACAAGTGCCATATGAGCTCGTAGCTCTTGTTATTTTATGCTCAGGGTCAAAAATCTTACCACTCTAAAATCTACCACTCCCAATTTATTCGAGGTATGTAGCCTAGGTGCTCTGTAGAGATTAGATTAAAAAGGGTCATGCCTTTTAATATACAGTCTTATCATTATTATAATTATTGTACTCTGTCAGGATTTATAAACTTGCGGCCGAAACTGAAAATAAGAGCTAAAGCTCCTATGGCACTTGCAAGTTGCACAGTTGGGTCAGAGGATGGCTGTGGGAATTTGTCAACTGTGGGTTTATTATAATCCTTTGTAGCAAAACCACTGAAGTAAGAATGTTCATTGGCCCTTGGCGATCATGAAAGTGCATCGTTTGCTCCAAATTGTATTTTGTACTTTGCGGCTAAGATGAGTGCTTTAAGGAAATTCATCCGTAATCAAAGCCCTTGAGGCAAGAATGACCATGGGCCCTTGGGGATCATGAAAATCTAACGTTTGGTCAAAAGTAATTCTTTTTTTTTTCACTTTGCGGTTAAGATGCGCACATTAAGGGCGCTCAAAAATTCATTGGTACGCAAAACCCTTGAGGCAAAAATTATTATAGACCCTTGGGGATCATGGAAATGTATCGTTTGCTCTAAAGTATTTTTTTTACTTTGCGATTAAGGTGAGTAGTCTGCTTTAAGGAATTCATTTGCAAGCAACACCCCTGGGGAAAAGATGATCACGGGCCCTTGTGGTTCATGAAAATGTATCTTTTGTCCCAAAGTATTTTTATGGTACTTGCAGCCTCTGGCTCATGTGCCATATGCGGAGCAACTCCGTCTGTCGGTGGGTCAGTCGGGCGGTCTGTCCCACGATTGCGAGTTAAGGTACTTCGGTACTAGGTGACGATGAGACTTGGTAGGCATATCAGGGACCCAACCGAACCATGCTGGAATTTCTGTCAAAGTACTCCGAGCGAACTAATTGTCCAGCAAAAATAGAAAATAGAGAAAGAAATTCAGCGTATATCCTTATCTCTATAAAGAACATGTAATTAACTTCGAATAAAACTTTAACTTAAAAAAAAAATCCAGCTACAACCGGATTTCGGACGTATTATATGTCAGGGTAAAAAACAATTGTCATATATAGACTCAGCGTCTCTTCTTACCCCTAAGTCTGTCATCTAATTAACTTCAGATAAACTTTTGCTTTTAACACATTCTCGGTTTTGGCCGGATTCTGGATGAACAAGGGTAGAATTTTTTTTTCACACAAGTGTTCAGCATGTCTTCTTACCCCTAACTCGAACATTTATTCAACTTCAAATGAAACTTTTACTTTTAATTAGCTTTCCTATTTTTGCCGGATTCCGGACGAACTACTTGTTCGGCGAGAAAACGGTTTTCACGCATGTCTTCTTACCCCATAATCGGCTATCACGTTAGCTGTTTAAAAGTATCTCTTTTGTCCCTTAATTTGAACCCCACCCCTAAATATATGGTTACAAAGCCCATCTTCGAACTTACTTACCTCAAAGAATACTCACACTAAGTTTCATCAAAATATCTCATTCCCTTCGAAAGTTATCGTTCTAACAGGCGGAGAGACGGGCAAATTTTGCTATGTCATAGGTATCCATCCACTTACGTTTTGGGATCTCAAAAATACTTTTAAGCAAACTTTACATTTTCATGATCCTCATGAGCCCATGATAAGTTTTGCCTCAAGGTGCCGGACGACTGTCCTTGGGTCTTGAGAGATCTTAAAAATAATCGGTAAGCTAAAAATAATCGGTAAGACGACTGTCCTTGGGTCTTGAGAGATCTTAAAAATAATAGGTAAGCTAAAAATAATCGGTAAGACGACTGTCCTTGGGTCTTGAGAGATCTTAAAAATAATCGGTAAGCTAAAAATAATCAGTAAGACGACTGTCCTTGGGTCTTGAGAGATCTTAAAAATAATCGGTAAGCTAAAAATAATCGGTAAGACGACTGTCCTTGGGTCTTGAGAGATCTTAAAAATAATCGGTAAGCTAAAAATAATCGGTAAGACGACTTGGGTCTTGAGAGATCTTAAAAATAATCGGTAAGCTGATTGCTAACATGCAGTTCTAATCAGATCTAACTGTTTAGTACCTATCTGGGAATAACAGGAAGAATGAGGGAATGGAATTCAGCACGCAGGTCTGACTACTGTTTGATCTAATAGTCTTTTTTTTTCGGTATGAGATAGGATCAGGGATCTCTGTTTGGAACCGTAGGTTCGTGGCCACAGCAGGTGTAAAATGCATCGTTGCCTAACTCTCCGACAACCGAACATGCATACGTGGTAACTAGAGAGTACAAAAGGTCCTCAGTGGGTTTAACCACGTAACGTACTCTTTACGTGTGATGATCTTTAGATCGTGCATTACACAAACTTTTCCCTTTCTTCAAAAAACAACACCAAAGGTTTTGAAGGGACTCAATAACGGAATGGTCATTATTATTATTATTGTTATTTATTTGAATCCTTCAAAACTGAAGAGTAATGTATGAAAGGAACAACAACATGTCAGTCAAACTCACAAACACTTACATACTAATAAACAGTTGACCGTTACAGACAAATTAGCCTACTAAATATACAACGAAATACATGGAAAAAAAATTCAAAATAAACAAACTAATCAGGGCGGTTTTTTGTGAAAAAAGGAAAAAGGTTATGATGAACAAGAACGTTGTCAGACTTTTTATGAAAGTTCCGGATTTTACCATTTAAATTTTTCAAAGGATTCTTCACTTTAAAATTCGAAGTTAGGAAAGAGTTACTCGCAGAAATCGGGAAACCAAGAAGGAATTTAGAGAATTTATAATAAGTAACTTTTAACGCAGGAAGTTCAGAAGGACGGAAAGAAGAAAAGAAAGTAGACGGAAAAAGAATGTGAGCAAGTGCTCATTGGAGTTGATGATCCAGACAAAAGGGTCTTGCAGCTTTCCAGTCTTCGCCAGACCCCTTAAAGGACACCTGGACAGTGAAACCATACTTGATCACACCATGGAGAATATTTACAGACATGGCCACGGAGAGCATTCTTCTCCTGAGCGTGACGTTTTCAAAATAGGGATATTCGTTTCCGAAGGTTTGCATGTGCAGACTCCAAGACAAAAAGCGCAATTCATTCAAATCTTTTACAGCGCTGGCTGGATCGTATTGGAATTTCTTCTAGATATACGTTTGGGCCTAACTATTTAAAAAAATATTCCAGAAGAAGGTTGATTGGAGACATTTGTTCATTTCTAAAATTGTTCGGTGCTGAAATAAGGACAGATGCAATATGGAGCAAAAATCAAAGCTTGGAAAAACTATTTCGTATTTGGATTGGGTTTTCTGCAGGAAATCTTAACGGAAGTCATACAGATAGGGATGGTATTTAGTACTCTTCATTCAGGTGTCCTTTAAAGGACACCTCGGACTATATAACGTTTGTTCTGAGACAGTTGACTCCTTTAAAACTTGCGATGCTGACAGAAAATTGCAGAAGGCGTCGGCTGTTTTTAGTCTCTTTCCATGACCATTGCCTTGGATGTCAAACTTGGCAAAGTTTGCATAGTCGGTCTTGGGACTAATAAACTTCTCCGAAACAATGATTGGGAGCCTGATACGTCAAGTAAAGAAACCAAATTTGACAAGCATGACAATCAGTGTAATGCCAATAGACAAGATAGGAT
Source organism: Branchinecta lynchi (assembly GCA_023053575.1). Classification (NCBI taxonomy): domain Eukaryota; kingdom Metazoa; phylum Arthropoda; class Branchiopoda; order Anostraca; family Branchinectidae; genus Branchinecta; species Branchinecta lynchi. Next base: position 6,168,198 of record JAKZAP010000014.1, read on the forward strand.
ACACTTTTGGATTGTAGAATCTCGGGAACGAGAATGAATGGAAATATTACTCAAGTAGAATGAATCAGTATCACAAGTAAGACCTTTGTCACTATTTCTCCCTAATCAACTGCTTGAAAATGTACAAGGAATGGATTCCGTCGTGTTTTTTTTTGACAAATTACGGCCAGACGGCTGATCAGCTGAGACTTCAGCATATATGTTTGACCCATATCTTATCTCTAGAAAAAATCTTTTCCTTTGACCCAATTCCTTTTTTTTTTAATTCCGGGCGAAATACTTTCAGGCAGAAAAATTCAACTACGGAAAGAATTCTACTTATACTAAATTTTCGTTTTTCTCCGGATTTCGCGAAATACATGTCCGACAAGAAAATAAATTTCAGATATGGCTTCAGCATTTTTTGTTTACCAGAATATCGAATCTATGAAGTATCGTGAGATGTAGTTGTTCGATGCTGAATCCGTCTCTGAACTTGGTTTTCTCAACTGGTTAGCTGTTTGGCCGTAATTTGTCAAAAAATACCTAATTTTTTGTACATTTTCAAGCGATTGATTAGAAAAATAGTAACATGCATAAGGGGTGTGGCAAAGACCGGAAACCTTATCTGGATCAAAAAGTCCAATGAAGACTCTAATGGAACCCCACCGAAACCTTTGGTCTTGTTCTTCTTGACCGGACATTCAATTGGAACCCTGATGAAGTTTTGTTCGTGAGAATAATATTTTGATTATGTTCAGTGGCTTTGCGCTGCCGAACATGCTCACGCTGTACGTGTTGGCCTTCAGGTCTCTCATGGACTAACCTGTGATAAGCAGAGCCATTTCTGTAATTTGAGGTTACGATAGTGCCTACCGGTTGGAACACCTTTGCCCTAGCGTGAAGTAACGTGTGTTTACTTGCGGACTGTACAGTAGAGGACCTATGCTTCTTCTAACACTTCTGTAAACTTTGGACCACCTTGATTTTGTTTTCACCCCTAAACAGCCAATTGGGAATGATAAACAAAGAACTGAATATCAGCTAAGACCCAAGTAGTTCAGCATTCTTTTTATGGCACTTGAGCTTACTCAAGTGCCATATAGCGATTGTAATTTCTGTCCGTCAGTCGGTCTGTCGGTCTGTCGGTCCCGGTTTTGCTAGTTCGGGCACTTCCAGAAAAGCTAGGACGATGAAACTTGGCAGGCATATCAGGAACTGGACCAGGTTAAATTAGAAATTGTCGCTTCGTCGATCCGACCATCTGGAGGGGAGTGGAGGGAGGGGGAATCCGGAAAAAATAGGAAATATGATATATTTTTAGCTTACGAACGGGTGATCGGATTTTAATGAAACTTGATATATGGAAGGACTTCGTGTCTCAGACCCTCCATTTTAAATCCAGACCGGATCCGGTGACACTGGGGGGAGTTGGAGGGGGAAACCGGAAATCTTGGAAAACACTTAGAGTGGAGGGATCCGGATGAAACTTGGTGGAAAGTACAAGCAAAAGTCCTAGATACGTGACTGATATAACCGGAACGGATCCGCTCACTTTGGGGGAGTTGGGGGGGGGAGAAGTCCGAATTTGTAGTGATCCCGCGAGTTCCATGCTTCCTGCTGTGCTGGGACGATGGAAATTGACAGGCATGTCTGGGACCCGACCAGATCAAATAGGAAATCGTCAATTCCCCGATTCGACAATCTGGGGGGGGGGAGTGGAGGGAGGGTGAAGCCAAAATTTGAGGTATTTTTAGCTTGCGAACGGGTGATCGGATCTTGATGAAAATTGATATTTAGGATGACCTCGTGTCTCAGACATCTCACTTTAAATCCGGGCCGGATCCGATGACACTGGGGGGAGTTGAAGGAGGGAACCGGAAATTTTGAGAAACGCTTAAAGTGGAGGGATCGGGATGAAACTTGGTGGGAAAAACAAGCACAGGTCCTAGACACGTCATTGACATAACCGACCGGATCAGGGCACTGTGGGGGAGTTGGGGTGGGGGTCCGGATTTCTAGCGATCCCGCGAGTTCGGCATACTTCCTGATGTCCTAGGGCGATGAAACTTGGCAGGTATGTCAGGGATCCGAACAGATTGACTCGAGAACAGCCGTTTCCCCGACCCGACCATCGTGGGGGGAGTGGGTGGATGGCGAGTCCGGAATCTAGTGGCGTGCATAACTTTTGAACGGGTGATCGGATTTGAATGAAACTTGTCTGGTGAGCTATCGCCTCTGACGTTCAGTGTCACGTCTGGGTCGGGTCCGATACCTGTTTGGATGGGGGGTGGGGGGTGGAAAACTCAAGAAACTCTAAAAGCAGAGGGATTGGGACGAAACTTAATGGATGGAACAAGCATTAGGCCTAGATGAAATTGACCATGCCAGATGGTTTCGGGGCTCTGTGGGGGGAGTTGGAGGGGGTTTCCTGGAATTCCGGTAGTCGTGAGTTAGAATAGTTCCAGATGTAAGACGACAAAGAAACTTTGCAGGCATATTAGCGACCCGAATTATCTTGACTTAAGAACCTGACACAACATACCCCCGGAAACTTCCGTTCCTAGATCCGAGCATTTTTTGGGGAGCAAGAGAAGAGAAATATGGAAATTGACTTCTATAAATTGCGAACGAGTGGTCTGATTCGAGTGAAACTTTATGGGTGATACGAATCGATGGCCTCGACATGTAAAACATGCGCTCGAACCATATGCGACCACGATTAGGGTCGATAATTCGACAATTATTCGACAGTCGACAGTCGATAATTCGACAGTGCCGAGTTTATGCGGCCTAGATTTGTTATTTGGCGTCTGGGACGGATTCGGCCAAGGTAGGGGGGTACTGGAAACTTGCAGATAGGCTATGCTCCAATTTCAGTCAAACTTGATGGACAGGAACAGGGAATTAAGAGATTGGGCCCGGACCGGCTCCGACAACGTTGGTGGGAGGGGGGGGGGGTACCGGAACTTTCCAAAAATGCTCAGATTCGAGTGAAACTTGATAGATGGTATAAACAAAGAAGCTTTAGGTGGTCGATTTTTTTTTTATTCCGAACCAGATTCGGCCACGGTAGGTGGAGATAGAGTGAGTACCGGAAATCGTGTAGCACGTCTAAGGATCAAACAAATGGATTTATTGGGATGAAAGTTTGAACAGTCATGTGCATTTGCTACAGACAATCGAGACGATGCCGGAACTGCTCAGAAATGAGTGAAACTAAATATCCTATTTCTATTTCCGAACCGCAATTTTGGATGGCGGGTGTATTTTGTGACATTCTCATCTACTTTCTTGTACAGCCTACTCGTACAAGTGCCATATGAGCTCGTAGCTCTTGTTTAATATTCTGTTTTTAATATTTCGGACTGTCTTGAAAGCAATTCGTTACATACGAGCTAACTGTTTATCTTATTGTTATGTAGGCAACTGCAAAAATAATGAAGCCACAAAGCCGTTACAAAATTCTTTTAAAACATGTGGTCGTACATTTGAGTAGAAATCGTTTTGTCAGTTTCACTCTTGAATTGGCTCAGTGACGGGCAATACTCTATATGACCAATTCCGGAACACTCCAGTGAACCTCGGGATCCTGTAGAAACCAATCAACAGCGTTTGTTGTCGTGACGTTTCTGGCTCTTCATTGGGCACACGGTGATTCGTCATCCGGACTAAGAGTTAGTCATCAAGAGTATTTGCTGTTTCTTCGGGTAGTCGGTTCCAGTGAAGAGGCACGCGATTTCTGAGGCTCCACCGACCAACATCTGTAGATCCTCTCTCCTTTGTGTTTGAATAGAATACCAGACCTACGTTGCCTGGGCAACGTGAAGTGTTACAGCAACCTTTGTTCGGCTTCGCCGACTAAAGTGTTGCGAGAGCAACACTTTGGTTTTGTTTCTTCGCTAACGGTTAAATGCTCAATTTGTCAACCCATCAAGGTTTTCAAAATGGTATGTTCTAAACCATGTAGAATATCTTTCTTCACATGGTTATCCTCGACGTTTAAGAAAAAAAAACAGAATATCGACTAAATTGACTTTGCAGCCAGTTGAACTTTATCTTTTTCAATCGTAGACATCGTGACTTGTGGAAACTTAGAACATTATCTTATAATAACCTAGTTGGCATTTTAAAGCTGTCCATAGCTTTTTAGTTCAAAATACCATAGATGTCACTCTACTAATTATTTGCGAAACATATCGTTGTTTACATTATCATTTGTATCCGTTGCGTTAACACTTGATTCTGGGTTACAGTGAAAGACCATCACCATAGACCATTCTAGCTCTTATGAAAATGACAATGCTTTAGCAACCGATTATTGAACGACGACATGAACCAAACTTTTCTTATCATCAATTACACCGAAAACAAAATAAGTACACTTACTAGGAAAAGTCGGAAGCCCCTCGTCGCCGAAGATGATATTGGAGTAATCACCGATTGTTAGTTACAAGTCCCTCACTCGTCTCACAGTTGGGTTCCGCTTATTCTTTGTTTGAGTGTGTACCCTACCACTAAAGTTGTCAACCCCTCAAAGACTTAATTCTAAGTTACAGCGATGGACCATGGAGACTAATTTTCTTACTCTCAGATTTATAGAGATCAAATAGAGTGTGCACCAATTTGCAATAGTTTCTAGCCCTTTATGAGCCTCTTCTAGCAACCGATTCCCGACGCTACTGGTTGGAATATTGGGACCTTCGTAGAGACTGCTCGCTCTTGCCTTTCCCTTACACTGTTGTTTTGGGGAGGGAGAAACTCATTGTAGATGGGGTGCGAAATAAGTTTTTTTTTTTTTTTACCGACCTCGAGGCATAAGCTCAGTCTCCGTTTCTCCAGTGTATCAATTGTGTACGTGCTTAGAAGAAGGGAGTAGGGTGCTTTTGGGCCTTTACGGATAATATGGAGAGCGCGTTTTTGGATTCTTTCAATACGGGAGTTTTGATCTACAGTTAGACCAAAATGCCACACTGCGCATGGGTACTCCATTAATGGTCTTATGAAAGAGATATAAATCCTGAGAATGTGAAGACTTGGGACATTATGCTTTGATAAAAGCTTTAACATGTGCAGGCTTGAGTTGGCCTTACGGAGTATTTCGACTGTATTATCTCCCCAATCTAAAGTTTCAGTAATAACTATGGTCACGTAAATTGTTGTACTTGAAAGTGAGGATCTCTTTGAGGGTTCCCCTGTGGAAACGGTATGTCAGCGTCGGAAGTGTAATACCCGGGCCCCACTATAGTCACACCTGAGCCTCTTTTTTGTTGCAATAATGCTGCCGCATCACTGCCTGCACGATTTCTCTTGGTTGAAGTAGCACCTTGCAAGGAAGGACGGACGTGGTTGGTAAGCAAGTCCGCAATTCTCGAGAAGCGCTGCCGTCTTCCTCGGAAGCACTGCAGAGCAAAACGAATGAAGACAGAATCAGCCCGGGAGGGGACGAGAAGTGGACCTGCAGTGTGCAACAAAAACGAGGCTCTGGTAATAGTGCCGCTAATAAGACCGTTTACGGTCGAAACTGAAGAAAAGACGAAGAAAGATAGTAGAGATGCAAAAACCCATCTCCGCCTTTGTGAACGTATCTTTGGACGAATCACAGACCATAGTCACTGACTTTAGCTAGTTTTGTTTACCTTTGCGTGATGATGGTGGTAATATGGTTTGAATTTCTTTGTTCCAAGTGTGACCCGGACGTAACATAAAGAGTGGGTAATAACCAAATTACGGACAGAGGTGACTGAATGTGGCCCGGGCATAATTCTTTCAATCCTCTGCTCGTATGCGATATGTCTCAGCTTAGGCGGGAATTTCGTGAACAGTCTCGAGAGCATCGACGTCTCTGTTGTAAAAGGGTCGAACTGAGCAGTGCCCATTTTCGAGAATGGGCCCTACCAGCGAGGTGTACAGTGTAAAGCATATGCTAGTTGCGAAACTGACAAGCTCTTTCAGGTCGGGCTCCATTCTTGTCTGATTTACTTACGAAGATCTCTTTTAATCTATCCCGGTCGGGATGCTTCCGAGTCGTACCATTAGATGATCTTACGGTCGTACCGAGTCCTGGTCTGAACTGGGACTCGGATGGAGGTGGTCTAGACCTTGCAGGTGTGAGAGCGCTTCCGACTCAACTCCCTTAAAGGACCCGTCGTACCTATGATGCCATTACAAGCATTTCCGTAATCGCCCTACCAATTCTTATACCCCGGGACCCGAATACAGGACGGAACATTCTAACGACAACTCGCCGATTGTCACACTTGCCTTGTTTCGCTACTTTCCATGCGGATCATACTCCCGATTGTTGTTTAGAAGAAGCTCCGTTGCCAGAAAACCGGCTATGTGAAGTTTCCCCGTTTTTGCTTGAAATCAATGGGGCTGGGCAAATGCTTAAAACAGCCAATGCTGTGGGTAATTTTTTAAAAGCAGAGACGATAGTTGTAAAGTATTCAGCTACTTACAAATACTATAACGTAGACAGTAAACAGCACGAGGGGTCCTTTAAGAGATATTCGTATTCTACCCCATAACAGTGTAATTTTATTTTCTCGGCAAAGTTACTTGAGCTACTTCTTTAATCATTGATGCGACTTGCATGTTTGGTTTACCATTCCATGCCGATTCTTAAATAATTGGTTTTACTATTCTGTTCCGTCTTGTATATTGTTTTATTTGCAGGTAAACATGATGTCGGCCCAGATGCTTGCGCAAGCTTCTTCTATTTCTGGAACTGTGTCTGATCTGGCCCCTGGCGCCAACGATGGAATGAGAATGTTGGAAGTCCGTGCTGCAGAGATGGCAGCACAGGAAAGGGCAGCTGTTGCACAAGCAGCCGGAGGTAAGTTTCTGCCGTTCTTGGTATCCTTAACTAAGGCTTAACCTTCGCGGTTTTTTGCGACCGCATAACGTTTCTTGAAACACAACTCTTACTAGAAATGATCTTTTCACAATTAAATGGTTCAGAAATATCTTTCTCGAAAATACCGTTACTTTTGTTACGTCAAATTAGCGATTTTCTTGTTAGGGCTTGTTGACTCTATCCAGCCCTCCCGATCTCCGACGTGGCGGCTGGACGCACGATATTTGAAAACTGAACGTGCCGTGGTTAAAAAGTGGGAATACCAAGCAGACCAAGTCTTAAATAGGAGATGGACCAGATGGTCTCCTTGTCTTCAAAAACAAAACAAAAAACTCTGTGAGGCTTTTCATGTCCATATGTGTGAATAAGTGTCGGCGAACCTTGAAGCTTTCGGCATAGTTTGCGTCGCATGACTGGCAAAACTCGGCACGGCCGAAAAAGCGCTAAAAAACGGAAATTTCATAATTATATATTTCTATAAAGGAGCTAGGGATAATATAAAAGGCAGAATAAGTAAGAGGGGTCCTTTAATACGTCCGTCAAAGCAAAGGCAAGCAAACGACAAACTTGGTAACGGTAAGGTATCACTTGGACTTTTACAGCGGTTGGCTTTTTCTGAGACCTCGAGGCTATTTTTTGCCGCACATTTTTGTCACATTTCTGTGTGTAAACAGAAGTGTGTGCCACACACTCGATCCACAAGTTGAAACTCACGGAAACGCCGTTTTGTCTGTATTTGTCGGTTATTTCAAAATCCCGTAATTTATTTTATTTTATGTCAAATAAGGCCAACAGGGGCCACAATATAACAAAAACCACTCAACAAACAAACAAATGTAAATGCCAGGTCACTTACGTGACTTCAGTCAAAAGCCCTGCGTACAACTCACGAGTCCACGCAAGCCATACATGCAGAGAAAGCCGCATCTGAGGCCCACAAAGGATCCTAAGAAGTGGGCTAGGGGATCAGAGGATCCTGGTTTGAAGGGAAAGAATTGACCGCCTCCGAAGTTCACCAAAAGATGGAAGCCCTTCACCAACAAACATTCCCGATGCACTACAAATTAAACTACAATTAAAATATAATCTCTTTAAATAGAAGGTCGAGGCTACAACCTTACCATTCTGTATTAGAAGGACCCTCAGATGTGTGTGCATATCTGCTTAACAAAGTAGCTCGCCGTAATGTTTGGACTTGATTCCGCTAAATTTGAACTTTCCGCCAAATTTCGAGGCATCAAAATCGAAAATCACCTCGAGAGTTGTTTGTCAAATTCGAAAACCTAGTTGGTCGGCGGAACAGACATACGGGCTACTCAGACAATCGCGGAAACTCTCATTTCGATCCATGACTTGTTTCTGGAATCATTTTTTTCGGTTCCTTTTTGTTAAATTAAAAAAAAAATGAACGATGTAAATGTCGACCACTACGAAGCTCCATGGCACCGTTACATAAAGGTGAATACCAAGCATAAACAACAAATAAACCGTTGTGCAAAGTTATCTTCCCTTGCCCAGGACTTCTCATGTTTCTGCCCTTGACCGTTTTCCCGCATTCCATCTAGGAAGAAGATATTTTAGACCCGATTAGTCCCTTTTTTATGTTTATTTTTTTACCTTGTGCATTTACTCCGTTATTGAAAGCTCAGTGTAGTTTTTTTTTTCCTTTTCTTTCCCTATACTGCGCTATTTCCCTTTTCTTGTGGAGTGCGTAAATACAATTTCAGCATCGTCATCATCAAAAATGAATCGCGGAAAACCTCTTTGGTGAGGGATCGCTTGTATGGGAGGACAACACCAACGTAATGCTAAAGCGTGCAAACGCTGGTCTACAGCTGTTAAAACTTCTGGCTAAGTTCCAAGTACCTAATTCCCATCTTGTCCGAATTTACGTTTCTTTCATTCGATCCACTTTGGAATACGCGGCTGCTGTTTGGCACTTTGCCATTACTGCCGAACAGTCACAACAAATAGAAAGAATACAGAAACGTGCACTCCTAATAATAAGTCGTGAGCCCAAAGTTCCCTATTCTGCTCCTAAAAAAGTTTAAGATGGAAACCCTTGAGAGTCGGAGACTGCGGCTGAGCTCTGCGGTTGGTCATAAGCTCCTCCACCATCCTGTTCTATCCGATATCCTTCCCCCTCCTTATGAAAACACAAGAAACCGACAGGAGAGGGTCGCAAGTTCAAAGGTTCCAAAGTTGTCCCCCGTACCTGCAACACATACGCGGTACCAAAAAAGCTTCGTTCCGAGTTTCACCAAAATTTATAATGAAGGTGGTAGCTGATTATTCCAACGTCCGTGTTCTGTTTTTGGTTTTTATTTATATACTATAATAGGTCTGTGATGACGAATTGATTATTAACTGTATAGATTATAAAATGTGCATTATACTTGACGTAATACCCAAATTTGGAATTGCCATGAATAAATAAATTCGTTACTTACTTACTTACTACTACTGTGGGTCTTCTGTTTTCGAGACCCAGAACGAGTATTGCCTGGTGGATTAGACTGGAAGACCGGAAATACGAATTGCCTTACTAATGATCATGGTGTGAGAAATAAGAGCCCCTGATTTTTTTGGTTAATCCGTAGAACAGTTTGAATGATCCGCATATCTTGGAATTCTTATCCTCGTCATTATATGACAGCTGGTATTCTTCAGCTGGATCCCACGTTCACTTTTTCTGGCAAGAGCCTGAAGAGGCTCCTTGCCAAGAAGCGCAAATATCGCTAAAATAAATCTCAGCTGACTTGTCTGTTGCGGATCTGCCATCAGATATATATACGAAAACGAAACAAAAAGTAAACAATCTTACATGCGCATATACACACTAACACACTCTTAATATTTGTAATTTACACTGAATACTTTCTTAGCACTAAAAACACAATTTCCCCATCAGAAGAAATCTTTCCGGTGTTTAGAAGCTAACCTGAGGAACTTCCCAATAATTCTTATTTCTTTAAAATCTTTACTTCCCATCATTTTAATAATCCATTTCTTATCAGTTCCCCCCACCCCGAAAATCTCCTCCCTTAGCCCCCGTAACTCTCTACAATCACAGAAAAGGTGGCATATATCCTCGTTCATTTCTCCACACATAGGACAGAAGTAGTAAGGACCCGATCTTTCCTCTTTTTTCCCCATATACTTTCTTCTTGCACCGAGCGGCAAACCATCAGCCCTCATACTTATTAACAAACCCAACAAACCTAACAGCTTATGTCCGCTAAGTTGTACAAAAAGAAAGGAAAGTACAAGCACAAGCATGGTTCAAGACTAGCCTATATAAAATTTGGATATGGGAAAGAAGTTGCTCCTTTTGCAACACACTGTAACACTTTACGGTGTTACTGATCCCTTAGTGGCTGTGGCCCAACGCCATGTCGAGTTTGACTCTTCTCTAGATAGGTGCCAACCGTATTATAGTGCGTTTGTATAGTCATTTCGTTTAATTTAGTCGGATCTTTTTCTCTCTTTTGTTCTTTCCTTCAATATTTTTCATATACTCCGTATGGACACGTTCTTTGCCTTTTTTATATGTGTTAATAAAATTATTGATTGATTGATTGAAAATGACCCTCTTTAGTCTTTTGCTTTGACTGGAGTTGTCCTATTTTTAATTTTTTATTGGTCGTGCAAGTCACGACGAAGTACTAAATCATTCTGATTCTAGTTGAATTCCTTCGCATGATTTGTTTGTATTCATCCTTTTTTGTGTCTGTAGCTCGTGGTGGTATTTCATTTATTCGTGGAGAAACTGGAGCGCGTGACGTAGAGGTGTCAGAAGCTGCACGCGTGGCCAATCCGGACGAGATCAATATTGATGAAGATGATGAGAGTTCCTCATCCGAAGAAGAAGAAGAACAAGACGGTGACAATGCAGGTTTGAATTTCTCAGTTTGAATTCCTCCGTCTCCCTATCTCTGTAGTAAGACCATGCGGAATCGAATAGATTCCCGATAACCGGCCCGATGTAAACGAGTGGAGGGTAGGAGCTACAAGGAACACTACAATTCGTAACCTCTTACAAACAGCTATATCGCAGTAAATCAGCAGCCTCTAGTAATTGCCTCATTGATCTTGTATATATTTTTACTCACCTATGCCTTATCGTTTATGATGATAACTATCGTCTTTTTCACTTTCTGAAAAAGGGGATACGCAACCTTTTCGAACCTTGATTAGGGGTACGCGGTACGGAAAAGGTTGGGAACCACTGCTTCAAGGGATAAATAATATAAATGTCTCGATCCTTTCGTTTTATTTTCCTAATTCTTCTTGCTTCTGTGAGAGGCTCGGCTCGCTGCCCAATTCGTTTCAAAGCGGACAGACACACGCACAAACGGGAGTCAAGTCGGCCCTGACCTTTATCGACCGTGTGTCAGGGAGAGAGGGCAACGAGCCCTTCGTTTGAGCGGTGTCTGGTCAGCTGGACCAGTCGGTCCTGCTTTATACACTCTATGTCAGAAAGTATGGGCAATAAACCCAGAGCATTTGCACAGCGTCTGCTGAAGAATCTAAGTGCGCTCGTTGCTTAGATACTTCTAGGATTACATCCCAGCGCGATGAGTAATGTGAGGTAACAAAACGTTCTGGGGAGTGAGCCAGTACTAAGAGGAAAACTAAAAATAATGATCAATGGTAGAAGACCGCAATGGTCGGGAAGCTGTCTGTGAAAAATCAATAGTGCATCAACACAGATACATTATATTCAGGTGCAAGGTACAAAAAAGGTGGCCTTCAGTAAAATTGTATTATTTATCTTTGTTTGGATTACTCCACCAGGCTGTGCTATTCCCTTGATTATCTGTCGCGCTCTGAGATGCCTTAGACCTGTGGATTCATAACGAATATTTCAGTTTCTGTGTCACTCAAAAAAAGTTTTTGATAACTTTTGGCGTGATTTTCGCTAAATTCCGACAGAGCGTGACGAGAGTCTTCGAAGGAAATAACAGTTTGACTGTTGACAACTTAGCCTACCGGAACGGAGCCCATCAACACGAGACGCAAAAATCGCCTGTAAACAAGACCGCGAGAAAAAACGACGTTCTTTTAATGATATATTTCTTTTTTAGGCATTGAGACAAAAGAAGTCCCTCGACAAGTCTTTGGAAACCTCGGCTGAAAATCCAGACAGTAAATATCGTACTATTTTGTGTCAACATTTTCTATATATCAGGAAACCTGGCATTTTTTTTAACGCCCTTCTTCCAACGAGAATTGCTGAAGGAGTGACTAAGCCTTAATGCTTATTATAATTAAAGGAATTATATCAGAAGTATTAGTTGCGTTTTTGCAGTAACCGTGGTATCTGAAATATTGTTGCTCTGCAAAAACGACAATTGCCGAAATTGTATTGTTCGAAATCATCCCAAAAGAAAAACTGAAATTCAGTCACATCACTACGTTCCAAACTTCTTTCCCACCAATTTGACAAAAACTCATGAAAGTGGGATCATTTTTTCAGATACCACGATCAGTTACCACGGTCGGACCGTGGTATGATGATGAAATTTTATTTCAGCACTTAAGAAGAGGAAAATAGTGCAGTACAGCAAAATAAAAGGAAAAAATACATCTGAAAGTGATATCTGAATATCAGATACCATGATAACTGGCCAGATACCACGATAACTGCAAAAACGCCTATTGGCCGTGGTATCAGATACCACGATAACTGCAAAAACGACTTTTTACCGTGGTATCAGATCCCATGGTATTTGCAAAAACGTAACTATTATCAATTTAATTCAAACCGATGCAACGGTCAAGCGTATTTGGTGATTCTTGTCCATATTAACACCGATTGTATACAAAAGATAAATCTATACTAGTTTGGATATAACCAATACTTGTCAAACATAAGACAAAATATTCAAATCTATATACACTTAATGGTGCGAGTTAAAAAGGTTGACGAAAGTGGGAACAAAACTTCTTAGGGAACGAGTCGTTGTGTGTTTAATTGGCCGCAATTTGGGTATTGGCTGGAATGGCTGGGCTATCACTCTCTCAGGCCTTACTTTTACCGATGAAAAATCTGTGGGGAGAATATCACGTAGAGCTGGTATATTCAAGATTATAATTCCAAACAATAACGAAAGTTTTTCACGGCGCTTCAACAGGGTTTCTAAATTATAAGTATTAAGGAGGTCTATATACGGTACTTTGAGGGACCTGGAAACTACAAGGAGGGCTCTAAACTGTATCCTGTCAAGCGAATCAGACTGTTCACGAGTAACGGACAACAGTATTGTAACAACACTTTTCTTTCAACATTTCCAATGTATAAGGAATCCTGACATTTTTACGCTGTCCTTGTCCGACGAAAATTACTGAAACAGGTTTGTCCTTTGTATCAAGGAAGCCTCAACGAATTCTTATCTTCCATGTGATGGTTAAAGCGTAACTGAAAAGGGCTGAGAAAAGACAATCTGGTTACACATCACTTTTTCACCTAAGGGCTTGGAAACCCGATGAAAATGCGTTATTCGTTCGCTCGGCTGTCCCCGAGTTATTGATTTTCAGACAGTGGAGTTTCCCTGGCAGATTTCTAGTACCGCCATGCGCTTAAATCTGTGATGTACGATTGACGAAAAAGATTTACGAAAAGTTTGTGTTCAGGGACCAAGCACTCTTCACCAAGATCACCAATGGCCACTGAAAAGCCGCGTCTGTGTTGACATTCAAATCTTCCGCGTCATAGTAGAATCTGTGTTGTAGAGACGGCCCTAGATATTCTGAACGTCACCACTAGAGCAGATAGTCGGAAATCAGTGTATTCAGTTGAATGATACCATAATAAGTTAGCTTTTCAGTTAAACTTTAAAGGAGTGAAATCAGAAGTATTATTGCATTTATAACTTCTATATCGTCCCCATCTAGGTCGACAGTTCACAGTATGGCTCGGTACGACCGTGGGACAATCTAGGGAACCATGGGAATACTAGACGTTGTTTGCACCGTTACTTTAGCTAATAACAAAATAGCCCTTTTAACTGTAACGTTTCGCGGAAAGATAACACTTTAAGGATCGTGACATAAATCAATCAATCAATCAATCAATAATTTTATTAACCCGTATACAAATGGCACAGAACATGCCCATACGGAGTATATGAAAAACAATAAAGGAAAGAAAAAGATGAGACTAAACTAAACGAAACTAGACCTACGTTGCCCGGGCAACGTGAAGTGTTGCGGCAACCTTTGTCCGGCTTCGCCGGCTAAAGTGTTGCGAGAGCAACACTTTGGTTTTGTTTCTTCGCTGTCGGTTAAATGCTGAAATTGTCAACTTATCGAAGCTTTTAAAACGGTATGTTCTAAAAAGAATAATCACATAATCAAAAGCTGTTCTTTAGCGTTGTAAAACCAACAACAAAACAATATCGGAAGAAGGCTATCCGTAACGTTTCAGGATTAAAATACCATAGATTACACTATTAATTATTACAAAACTACCTTATTGTTTTACATTACCGTATCGTTTGTACCCGTTGCGTAAACAGTTAATCCTAGGTTGTAGCGATAGACCATCGATCCAAACTTTCTTACTGTCATATTTACAGAAATCGAATACAATGTGCACCAATTTTCAAAAATTTCTAGCCCCTCGTGAACCGATCTTACTTACAAGTCCGTCTCCCGTGATTGACATCAAATTTACCGGAAACAAATAATGGATACACCAGCTATCAAAAGTTGCAAACCCCTCATCGCTGAAGATGATTATAGCATAAAAGCCGATTATTACTTACAAGTCCCATGCATGTCTTACAATTGGGAATAGTATTGTTCTTACCATCAAATACACCTGAGACAAATAACAGGTATACCAACTAGCAAAAGCTGCAAACTCCTCGTTGCCGAAGATGATTATGAGCTAACAGTTGACTGTTGCTTACAGTCGACTGTTGCTTACAAGTCCCTTACATGTCTCACAACTGGTATCGCCTATTTTTGGTTTCAGTGTGTACCTTACTCCTGAAGTTGTCAACCCCTTCAAACTTTCAAACTGGTTTATCTCATGAAGGATTTTTGTTCAAAAAAATGGATGGCATATATTTTGATCAGCTCTTCAAGGGCTATCGATTGCCCTAACCACAACAAAAGCATATCGGAAAAAGGGACTAAATTGACTTTGCAGTCAGTTGAACTTTATCCTTTTCAATCGTAGACATCGTGACGGATGAAAACTTGGAATAATATCCTATATAATCTAGTTGGTATTATAAAGCTATCCGTAACTTTTTAGGATTAAAATACAATAGATGACACTATTAATTATTACGAAACTACCTTGTTTGACATTACAGTATCGTTTGTACCCGTTGCGTTAACAGTAAATCCTAGGTTACAGCGATAGACCAACGATACAAATTTTCTTACCGTCAGATTTATATAAATCGAATACAATGTGCAACAATTTGCACAAATTTCTAGCCCCTCGTGCACCGATTCTACTGACAAGTCCCTTTCCCGTGATAGACATCAAGTTCACCGGATAAAAATAATGGGTACACCGACTAGCAAAAGTTGCAAACCCCTCATCACTGAAGATTTGTGTAGCATAACAGCCGATTATTACTTACAAGTCCTTGCTTGTTTTACATTTGGGAACCAAATTGTTCATCAAATGACAGGTACGCCAACTAGCGAGAGCTGCAAACCCCTCATTGCCGAAGATGATTATGAGCTAACAGTCGCCTGTCGCGTACAAGTCCCCTAAATGTCTCACAACTGGTATCGCCTATTTTTGGTTTCAGTGTGTTTTTTTACCAAAAAATGGATGTCATATACTTTGATCAGCTCATCAGCGGCTATCGATTGCCGTCGAAGTTGAACTTTATCCTTTTCAATCGTAGATATCGTGACGGATGAAAACTTGGAACAATATCTTATATAATCTAGTTGATATTATAAAGCTATCCGTAACTTTTCAGGATTAAAATACCATAGATGACACTATTAATTATTACAAAATTACCTTATTGTTTTACATTACCGTATTTTTGTACCCGTTGCGTAAACAGTTAATCCTAGGTTATAGCGACAGACCATCGATACAAACTTTCTTACTGTCATATTTACAGAAATCGAATACAATGTGCACCAATTTTTAAAAATTTCTAGCCCCTCGTGAACCGATTCTTACTTACAAGTCCCACTCCCGTGATTGACATCAAATTCAGCGGAAACAAATAATGGATATACCAGCTATCAAGAGTTGCAAGCCCCTCATCGCTGAAGATGATTATAGCATAAGCTTTTTAAACGGGATGTTCTAAAAAAATTAATCATATGATCAAAAGGTATTCTTCAGCGTTGTAAAAACAACAACAAAATAATATAGGAAGAAGGGACTAAATTAACTTTGCAGTCAGTTGTACTTTATCCTTTTCAATCGTAGACATCGTGACGGATGAAAACTTGGAACAATATCTTATATAATCTAGTTGGTAATAGAAAGCTATCCGTAACTTTTCAGGATTAAAATACCATAGATGACACTATTAATTATTATGAAACTACCTCATTGCTTTACATTTTCGTTTGTATCCGTTGTGTAAACAGTTAATCCTCGGTTACACTGATAGACATTCGACACAAACTTTCTTACCGTCAGATTTATAGAAATCGAATCAATGTGCACCCATTTGCAAAAATTCCTAGCCCCTCGTGAACCGATTCCTACTTACAAGTTCCTCTCCCGTGATATACAGTTAACCGGCATAATAGCATAACAGCCGATTATTACTTACGAGTCCCTTGCATATCTTACCATTGGGAACCAAATTGTTCTTACCATCGAATACACCGGAAACAAATAACAGGTATACCAACTAGCAAAAGCTGCAAACCCCTCATTACCGAAGATGATTATGGGCTAACAGTCGACTGTTGCTTAAAAGTCCCCTATATGTATCATAACTGGTATCGCCTATTTTTGGTTTCAATGTACCTTACTATGAAGTTGTCAACCCCTTTGAAATTTTCAAACTGGTGTATCTCATGAAGGAATTTTTGTACCAAAAAATGGATGACATATACTTAGATCAGCTCATCAGTGGCTATCGATTGCCGTCGAAAAAAAAATTCTACCTGTCTTAGTTCAAAAGTTGACTTTTTTGCCTTAGGCCAACTTTCTAACGTCACGACTTAGAAAGGAGCAAAGGATAAGCTCTAGTTTCTTTATAAATCGAATACAATGTGCAACAATTTGCAGAAATTTCTAGCCCCTCGTGCACCGATTCTACTGACAAGTCCCTTTCCCGTGATAGACATCAAGTTCACCGGATAAAAATAATGGGTACACCGGCTAGCAAAAGTTTCAAACCCCTCATCGCTGAAGATTTTTGTAGCATAACAGCCTATTATTACTGACAAGTCCCTTGCATGTCTTACAATTGGGAACCTAATTGTTCTTACCATCAAATGACAGGTACGCCAACTAGCGAAAGCTGCAAACCCCTTATTGCCGAAGATGATTATGAGCTAACACTCGACTGCCGCGTACAAGTCCCCTACATGTCTCACAACTGGTATCACCTATTTTTGGTTTCAGTGTGTACCTTACTACTGAAGTTGTCAACCCCTTGAAACTTTCAAACTGGTGTATCTCATGAAGGAATTTGTGTACCAAAAAATGGATGACATATACTTTGATCAGCTCATCAGCGGCTATCGATTGCCGTCGAAAAAAAAAATTCTACCTGTCTTAGTTCAAAAGTTGACTTTTTTGCCGTAGGCCAACTTTCTAACGTCACCACTTAGAAAGGAGCAAAGGATAAGCTCTAGTTTCTTTAGCAATGAGAGAACTTCTAAAGTTTAAGAGGTACATCTGATACCATTTCTCTACCGCAAACCCAAGTGCAAAAAAACGAATGATATACTCAGCTGAAATCGCGTACACAAATGGAACCAAATTGTTCTTACCATCGAATACACCGGAAACAAATAACAGGTACACCAACTAGCAAAAGCTGCAAGGCCCTCATTACCGAAGATGATTATGAGCTAACAGTCGACTGTTGCTTAAAAGTCCCCTACATGGCTCATAACTGCTATCGCCTATTTTTGGTTTCAATGTACCTTACTACTGAAGTTGTCAGCCCCTTTGAAATTTTCAAACTGGTGTATCTCATGAAGGAATTTTTGTACCAAAAAATGGATGACATATACTTTGATCAGCTCATCAGTGGCTATCGATTGCCGTCGAAAAAAAAATTCTACCTGTCTTAGTTCAAAAGTTGACTTTTTTGCCGTAGGCCAACTTTCTAACGTCACGACTTAGAAAGGAGCAAAGGATAAGCTCTAGTTTCTTTAGCAATGAGAGAACTTTTAAAGTTTAAGGGGCACATCTGATACCGTTACTCTACCGCAAACCCAAGTGCAAAAAAAAAAAATTATAAACTCAGCTGGAATCGTCACAGACATGGACAGAAACAATAGATGGCAGCACTTTCGGACCCGTGGGAAAAAGCCACTTTTTTGTCTCTGTAGATTTTTCTATTTATCACTCAAAGAAGATATGTTGGCTGTGGGGCCGGGTAACTGCCGCATATATTTAACACTTATAGATTTTAGTCCATCTTCAATTTGAAACTGGTGCCTGCCTGCTAGCGTGCTAGAACGGAGCTTTCCACTCGAAAGCAGAAACATGGTTTGATGAAACGAAAGGTTCGCTACACAACTTGAGATGGTCCTCTCCGACATAGGCTATACAACTCCACTTCACTTCGCAAACCGTAGGCTCTGGCTCGATGACAAGCAAAAACCATCCTTATTGGCCCCAGGCAAGAGTTCTACGGAGCTTTCCAAAATGTAATGTCATATTCATCAATCCGGCCTAAGGTCCACACTTTCCGTAAAAACCGCACAGGTTAGACCCTTCCCAGTTACCAGGAATAAAATGAAATCGGAGTCATAGGAAAAAAAAAAAAAAAAAAAAAAAAAAAACGAGGACAAAACCAAAGTGTTGCTCTCGCAACACAATGACTATACAAACGCACTATAATACGGATGGCACCTGTCTAGAGAAGAATCAAACTCGGCACGGCGTTGGGCCACAGCCACAAACGGATCAGTAACGCCGTAAAGCTGCGTAACTTTGCGGTTACGAGCCCATGGGGGAAGGCCGAGTAGGTACTTAGCATATTTATAAAACAATTTACGAATGGTCCTTAAATCAGTTGTGCTAAATAACTTCCAAAAAGGAGATAGGGCTAGAATGTGGGGGATTGTGTAAGCATTGTAAAGTCTAGCCAAAATAGGTCTACTATAACGGGTTTTAGCACTGACTAATAGACCGTAAGCTGCTCTAGCCTTCGCGCCGAAATGTCCGAGTAGTCCAGCACGTGTATCGGCACACGTCATAACATTTAACACAAGGATGCGCATCCATGTATTATATGTTATCAAACTTCTGACAGTGCGGTTGCTAAATTCCGACTTCTGTGGGAGAAAACATCAAGGGACGACTCATGTTTTTTGCTGTTTTCATACCCCACTGAGACGTACTCTCTTTGTTTTAATTTTTCGCTTCTTTTTGCTAGCCGAGATTTGCCTGAGTTGCCAGACAAGAGCATTGGTTTTCTTGGGTGAGAAGTGAGTAGAAAAGCTCTCTACTGTCTTGTTCACTCGTGGCTTGTGGGTTCACATCGACTGACAAACCATATGTTAAATTTACCTGACCTGACGTTTGTTTTCTAAACCAAATTTTACCTTTCTAAAACAAACGAAGACAAACAAACGATGTCAAACGAAGTCAGCTGTTTTCGAAGTTTCCTAATCGAAATGTTCAATGTTTCGAGGCTCCAAGACGCAATGTTAGGAGCGAAAACTTGTAGATCCTGAATTTGACCGAGTCCAAAATCTGCGGGGTTAACTTTGCGTGGAGCCTGTTTCGAGGCTCCGAGACGCAATGTTAGGAGCGAAAACCAAAATCTGCGGGGTTAACTTTACGTGGGAAACGGAACAGCCAATTTGAGAAAATAGACGGTTTGCAAAAGGAACAGAAGGTTTGGGAAACGAATACGCAATCTGGCAAACAAACAAATGGTTTGTGAAATAAATATTTGGTCTGAGTTGTTTTAAAATGGTAACATATGGTTTGGGAAACGAACATTTGGTCTGGCGAAGTTGATATATGGTTTGTCAGTTGATGCGAACCAAAATGCCCTTCATACTCTGTTCTGTCTGCTCCCGCTCTGACCCTCTCAGCATTCGCGAGAAAAATATTTTGCGCCAAGCCCGGCCGGAGTCGACCAGCGGCAACAAGAAATCACGGTGTCGACTAAATTGTTTCGGAATTCCACACTGTCATGATGTATATGATAAGATAAGATTTATTCCACTAAAAGCACAGAGGCCATGGGAAAAAAATTAACACAAACAAAAGTCAAAAACACAAATCAAATTGCTAACTATTTTACATATTCCTTTACAGGAATCTTTCTCTGTGGTTCATCGAAACCGAAAGTAATCTTCCCAACTTTTCAATATCGCCAAATATTTTGCTTCCCATTACTTTTACCAACCAATCCTCCCCCCAATTACTAACACCAAAAATTTCCCCACGAAGATCTGAAAGCTCAGGACATACGCACATTACGTGAAAAATATGTTCGTCCAATTGTCCGCACATTGGGCAAAAGTAAGGATCAGACAACACTCTTACCTTACCCAAATATCTTCTACGCATTCCTAAAGGTAGACAATCACCTCGTAAACTCATTAACAACCTCAAATGATCTGCTGGAATCGCTGCCTTAAAATAAATTTCCTCCCCCCATGTCTCTTTGGCCCTCGCGTACAACCACAATGAATCAGATACCTCCACCCCACACTGCCACAATTGTATTTCTGGTCATGTAACCTAACCTCCACCTCCTTAGCAATACTCACATCATTTCCTGATCCAGGTCATTTTCTATCACACCAAAAATGAGACAAACCGCTATTATCCAAAATATTTTTAACCTGTTTTGACCACGATTCCTTTGCTCCATCCTGGACGTCGCGTTATTGAGGACCCAACATAGGATTTGATTGTCCCTAGGCCGTTTAAATGTAGACGCGACCGGCGCCTCGATGGCCGCTCGGCTCTATATATATATATGTATATAAAAATATATACTCACCGATAAACACAGTTTCTTGTTTTCGGAGGTGAAATATATCAAACAGGTGTGACGTCACACTTGTATGGAATTACGATACAACTTAGTTTAGACCGAAATCACTAACTTCACGAGGTAAGTACACTGTAAAAAAAATCTTGCAGTATTTGCTACTGGGATTAATCTTGTCTTTATTGAGACAAGATTATCCCTAATTCGGATTAATTTTATCCCAATAGAGATAAGATTAATCCCAGTAGCAAATACTGCATCCTTATTCGGAGAAACTTTTTACAGTGTATGAATATTTCTGAGAAACAGTACTTCCGAACTGTTTTCTTGTGGAAAAGTAATTTTCTAGCAAGAGCTGGGCTTTAAGCTGCTTAAGATGGTTTACGATGCTTAAGATAGCATGTCGTTCCACAAAAATTAGATTACGAAAATAAATGCACGATTTGCATTTTGAATGATCATGAGAACTCACGCAGTTGAATTTTTTTCTTCCTCTGTCCCGATAACGTGCGTCTTAACTTCTAGCTCATGTGCAGTAACGACTGAGAACATCAGAGCCTCGTTTTTGTTGCAATAGCGCTGCCGCATCGCTGCTGCAGCACTTCTTTGCTTTTGCATAATATGCGTTTTTAGATTCACTTTCTTCTTGGTTGAAGCGGCAGCGCTGCAGCATCTTGCAGGGAAGCACGGACTTGGTCGGGGAGCAAATCCGTGATTCTCGAGAAGTGCGGCCGTCTTCCTCGGAAGCGCTGCAGTGCAAAAACGGATGTAGAAAGAATCAGTCCGAAATCGGTCGAGAAGTGGACCTTCAGCATGCAACAAAAACGAGGCTCAGAACTGCTTGAATCATCTAGCCAATTCTCATTTAACTTAAAGCAAAATTAATTTTCACCATGAAATCGCACATTGTACCGATTGTACATACCGAAAATTGTACATTGTACCGATGTTCTATCCAATCGTATAGTTAACTCAGTTTAAAAAAAAAATTCTTCAAAACTGTGCTAACTACATTTTTATCATTTTTGGGCCCAGTTTTGTGTATGCCATCTGCAGGAAGAAAGTAGGAACTCAGAAAGTTAAAACTAATCTACCTGTTAGATGGTACTCATTTCGTCATCTAGCACTTGGCACAATTAAACAGAATACCAAATCAGCGATGTTCTATCCAATCGTATAGTTAACTCAGTTCTTGTTTTTAAATTTCAGTTAGCACAGTTTTGAAGAACACGGTACAATTTTACTATGGCGCAAGTAGTGGTATCGGGCAAGCATCCCCATTAGTAATATTACGAACACACGATAAGGGTCGGTGCTCCCGGGCAGGAATTCCTGCCAGGATTTTCGACACCGTCATCAGTATCGTACGGAAAAGTTCAGATTTTTTAACTCTTTGATGTAGAAAATCTGTCGGGAAATCCTGATCGTGTGTTCGCAGTTTATGATGGTTGACGTGGGACTAGAACTTGAAAAGGCAATTTACTTACACTAAAATGATCCTATTTAGGTCTCCTAATAGTTTATTGATAAAATTTTTAGGCAAATTAATGTTTTTTAAAGTAAATTTTATTGAAATAATAATATAGGGTACAAGAAACAGACAGTGACATTACAAGAAGAGGGGATACCACTAGCTCTCAGCCTAAGGGACCGAAAGAAGAGTGAAAGTGTGAGCAAGTAACTCGCGTAGAAATAGTATCTATAGTCTGGCGCGTTAAGTCGATAGGAAAGGAAAACTAATATTGAATA
The DNA here is from genome assembly GCA_023053575.1 of Branchinecta lynchi. Classification (NCBI taxonomy): domain Eukaryota; kingdom Metazoa; phylum Arthropoda; class Branchiopoda; order Anostraca; family Branchinectidae; genus Branchinecta; species Branchinecta lynchi. The sequence goes on from JAKZAP010000014.1 coordinate 6,190,929, forward strand.
GCGTCTTCGTTTGGAGCGTGTTCCGCCCTTCTAACAGTAGTAACTATTAGCTTGCTATTAGTTACTGCTTTCGTTCCAACTTCGTGAACAGTTACTACGCTGACCGTTCCAACCGTCTCGAAATAGTAAATAATTGCCCACGCTCGGGAGCATAGTGAACGTGGTAACTACGAATCTCTGTGTTGTGATTGGCTGGATTACCCATGGCACAATATTTTGACGAAAATAGAAAAATGCCTTCCAGCATTGACGCGAAAAAGCCCGAATTCGTGACGTAGTAACTGCGGCAAATAGGGTGGAACACGCTCTTGATTGCCGGTTGGGGGCTGAAGAGTAGTTATCAGTAGCAAAAACGCGGGGCCAAGCCACTTCGTTGCATTGTTAGAAGTTTGATCACACAATGACAAAACTTCTGAGCATCCTTGTCTCAAATATAAAGCAACCAAAGTCTACGAGCTCATATGGCACTTGTTACGAGTAGGTGGTACAAGAAAGTAGATGAGAATGTCACAAAATCCCCCCTTCAACCCCCCCCCCCCCCCTAGGATTAGACCTAGAAATAAGGTATCTAATTTCACGTCAATGATGTATGTAGGACTTGTGCTTGCTCTTCCCAACAAGTTTCATCCTGGTCCCTCCAAGCGTTTCCAAAGATTTCCGGTTTCCCTCTCCAACTTCCCCCGAAGTCACCGGATCCTGTTCGGATTTTATGTGGATCGTCTGAGACACGAGATCTTTCCAAATACCAAGTTTCATTAAGATCCGATCACCCGTTCAAGAGTTATAAATACCTCAAGATTCCGGATTCCCCCTCCGGCCACTCCCCCCACGATGATCGGGTCATGCAAACGACTATTGTCAAGTCGGTTTATTCAAGTCCCTGATATGCCAGCCCAGTTGCATCGTCCTTGTGCATCAGGAAGTACCGAACTCACGTTTAATCAGAAATTCGCCCCCCCCAACACCCCCAGATTGCTCGAATCCGGTCCGGTTATGTCAATGATGTATCTAGGACTTGTGCTTGCTCCTCCCACCCAGTTTCATCCTATTCCCTCCACTCTAAGCATTTCCCAAGATTGCGGTTCCCCTCTCCATCTCCCCCCACCCCGGAGTCACCGGATCCGGTCCGGATTTTATGTGGATCGTCTGAGACACGAGGTCTTTCCAAATACCAAGTTTCATTAAGATCCGATCACCCGTTCAAGAGTTATAAATACCTCAAGATTCCGGATCCCCCTCCGGCCACTCCCCCCACGATGATCGGATCATGCGAACGACCGAACTCACGTTTAATCAGAAATCCGCCCCCCCCCCCCCAACTCCCCCCATATTGCTCGAATCCGGTCCGGCTATGTCAATGATGCTTGCTCTTCCCACCAAGTTTCATCCTGATCCCTCCACTCTAAGCAATTCCCAAGATTTCCGGTTCCCCTCTCGAACTCCCCCCAAAGTCACCGGATCCGGTCCGGATTTTGTGTGGATTGTCTGGGACACGAGGTCATTCCAAATACCTAGTTTCATTAAGATCCGATCACCCGTTCAAGAATTATAAATACCTCAGGATTCCGGATTCACCCTCCCTCCACTCCCTCCCCCCCGATGCTCGGATCGGGGAAGTGACTATTTCCAACTTAATCATTTTGGGTCCCTGATATGCCTGCCAAGTTTCATCGTCCTAGCTTATGTGGAAGTGCCCGAACTAGCAAAACCCGGACCGACAGACCGACGGACGGACAGAAACTGCGATCGCTATATGGCACTTGGCCGAAGGGCAAGTGCCATAATAAATCTGTTACGACGCTTTTAAATGTTTTTTTTTGTATTTAAAGGGTCATAACAGGAGTTTTGTTATCAATGTTATCAAACTACTATGTTAACAAACTGTTAAAAGAAGCAATCGCAAACCATGCTTGGTTTTATGTTTAAAAAAATGTAACACTCTTTCTCTACATTCATACATAGTGTGTTGTATGCAGTGGCGTCGCAAGGAGGGTGCTGTACCCCCCCCCCCCCCCACAACTTTTTGGGATTCGGTAAAATTTTTGGCCGGGTTCGGTACATTCATCCATAGTGTTTTGTATGCAGTGGCGTCGCAAGGTGGGAGGTGTACCCCCCCATACAACTTTTTGAATTCGGTAAAAATTTTGGCCGGATTTGGTATAATTGCCAGGATTCGGTAGTTATCACTAATTCTCTGAGGGAATTTACTGAAATTATTTGGTAATTTCTTATGCTAGAACTATTCGGTATATTTATAGAGATTTGTAGTTTCACAGAGTCCCGAATATGCTATCGGTCGAAAATTATTCGGTATCATGGTTGGGATACGGTAATTTATTCGGTATATTTTTCAGGATTCGATAGTTACCACGAATCCCGACTCTTTTTCGAGTTTCGACGATACCAAAACTATTCGGTATAATAGCTGTGATTCGGTACCAGGCCCATATCCAGGAGTTTATTTCGGGGGGGGGGGCTACCTTTCGGGGTTTTTTTTCGCCTGCGGGTCATACAAAAAAGTAAAAAAAAAAGACATAGATCAGGGGGAAAAGCCTATAAAAATGATTATTTTTGTACGTTTCGGGGGGGGGTCAACCCCCTAGCCCCCCCCCCCCCTGGATACGGCCTTGTTCGGTACTATTCGGTATTATATATATATGGAATGGATTTGAGGCTAATTACGTCGAAAATGTATTCGAGAATCCTTCAGATGTCTTCGAGGAATCGGTGTTTGTATTCCAGAATTTTCGAGAAACTACAAAATATTAAAGAAAAGATAAAAGTATTCGAGAATGACAAAAATGTATCCGAGAATTGTTATTTTTAAATTCTCGAATGTATTTTAGTCATTCTCGAAAGATTTTTGTTAGTCTCCTTATTTCAGTTTAAATTTCCAACACATTTTAAGAATGCTCGAATACTTTTATCTTTTCTCGAATGCTTTTTGTAATTTAACCTAAAAAAAATCTCGAATACATTTTCGACATATTTAACCTCAAATCCATTCCGTATATACAGAATCCCGAATAGGCTATCGGTCTAAATTTATTCGGTGTAATAACTGGGATTTGGTAATTTATCCCGTATAATTGCCAGAGTTCGGTAGCCTACGAGCAATGGTCGCAAACAAGAGGACTGATTTATGATTTCAATCGGTAGTACGTTTATTTTTTATCCCAAAAACGCGCTGTAATCATAAATGATTTCGAAAATTCCACCTGCGACGCTTTTCATAATATTCTCTATTTTATGGAAGGGCGAGTCATTTATCTGGTGTTTTAAGCCAGTTTTATAATTGGGATTTCAGAAACAATAAAAGCTCGAACCTATATGGCAGGAAAAAGCGAACTTAACTAAATTGCTTGCTGCGCTCACTTTATGTGATCATGGGAATAATTGACTAGCCTTAAAGCTTGCTTACAGTAGCTGCTGCTGTCGTGACGTCGCTCCATCCTGTTTCTGGAAATTCTTAGGATCTCGGTATTAAAAGATATAATTTGTATGAGAAGCAGTTTTCAAATTCTCGCCTGCGGCTTTCGATTTAATTTTGGATAGAAGCTGCTACTGCAACGGTGCCCGGCAATATATTGACCAAATGGGCTTCGCTAAAACGACGCCCAGTAGCTGGCTAATCATCGTTCATGCTGCCCTTTAATGTACTCTTTGGACGTAACCCTTTCTATTAAATAAATTAAAATAATTTAAAGCTTGAATCCTCTGTTTCTAGGATTCGGCAAAGTTTTTTAAAGATTCGGTAACAATTTTGGCCTTGCACCCCAACGAAAATGCACTTGCGATGACCCTGGTTGTCTGTTATCGCAGAGCAAAATAACACAAGGGAGTAGTGCCAATACCTATGCTTTCCATGCTTTGCAAACGGGCCATACTCATAGCGCCACCCGCCACGCTTGCAGCATTTAAAGCAAGACAAACTTTCGGGTCCACGAATGTCTAGTAAAGCAAAGGTGCGGTCTGCACACACCAAGGAAACAATGGAGGCTGTATCATTTGTTTGCTATGTTCAGAATATGAAGTTATTGGGGTCAGCGCTGGTGAAAGACTTATTCAAACAATGTTTACAACGGATACATCAGCTATGATTCTTTATCAGCGATATTTCGGCCCTTCTTGGCAAGGGTCCTCGCCAGGCAGTCAATCCTCTGGTTCAACTTCGGGGAAGGAAACAAACATGTTATCCGTTGTAAACATTGTTTGAATAAATGTTTCAGAGTCAGCTTGGGCTCAAAGAATATTCATCTACGAAAGACTTATTGAGTTTCAATGGACGTTCTATATCGCTAGTGATGCAGGTGGTGCTAGTGTCCATGCGCTACTCCCCAGTGTTATTTTGCTCTGAAATAACGCAAACTTGTTATGATACTTCTTACAGTGTTGTAAGTGTCGGGTTATGTCGATTTGCAGAAGTCGCGAAAACTTGGTTTAGTCATTTTGCCATCGACTGCCATCTAGAAACTCTGTTTTAAAAAAAAATTAAGCGTTTATTAAGAAAATAAATAATATCAATAAATAATTGGTGAGGTTGTTTAGAGCAGGAGATAATTCACAAAACTTTTTAGTTGGCAGTAAAATCCATAGCACACGTTTCCCATGCGGCTCATCATACCCGGATGTTGTCCGTGATACTGGCTACCCACTGGAATTCGGTGTGGGTTGCGGCCGTACTGCCTTGCCTTTGAATCGTCTTTGCTCGCTTCCGAAAGTTCGTGTAGCACTTTGTCTGTGGGGTTGGAGTGTTCTATTTCATTTTCTTTCGTATTTCTCTTTGACCTGACACTGGCGGGGAGTGGCGCGCCTGAGCCCTCCACTTCGTCAGCCAACGGCAGTCCGACGGCAACTGATGGGGCGGCTTCTTGGGGCGTCTGGACTGGCATGAACTCGACATCGACTGTAGCCGTCTCGTCAAAGAATGGTACGTTGTCTACCGTAACGGTCACCTCGTTCAGACCCGCGTTGCTGGGCCTTGACACCTCAGTCTTTTCGACGGCCTCGCTATCTATGATCGACGGTTTGTTCATGAGGCTCATATCAAATATTGCTGGGAGAAATCCTGCGTCGATGGTGGAAGCGAGGGGCTTCTCCGTCGTTGCTAGTGTCACTGGTTTATTGTTTATCCATTGTACGACCATTGGCATTTGGGCAACTGGGGGGATTACGAACCCCTTTTTGACATCATCATATGATGGCATTCGCATTGGCACGTGAATTACTAAACTGGACTTACTGTTCCTTCGCTTGTATAAGTCTCTAATAGTCGGTTGCGATGCAACACACGTAACTGCGAGCAACAAGACAACACTGAATAATCCGTTCATTTTGAAGGGTTTCGGGCAACACAGAAGAGTTTCGGAATTGTTGCGCGCTTTATTGTTTTAGCATTTGAGGCACTTGAACTTTGCGAATAAACTCGGAAGTATTTTCTACTGGCTGATTTCGTCTTTTGTACTATGAACACAATAGACTGATCTTCGTCTGGTACACTGCCCCTCCGTATCAAAGTAACTAACTCGACAAATCTCTGCAAGCAACTAAAGTTTTTGATACCAAGCTTTTGATTTTTGAGTCTTGTCATGCAAAATGTCCTAAGGAGAAAAAAAAATGATTAGTGAAAGTTCGTATACGTTTTGACGCGTTGTGGTTCAATGTGATTTTTACGCCGCTTGTTGATTGTCCTTTCTGTATCGCGCATGATTGTTAAGTCTTGCTGCTGGCGTCGTGTTCATCAATTAATGTCTCTCTGCTAGTTACAGACCTTGAGACTTGTAGGAAATTTTATTTTAGTCCGCGATAATGAATTATGAATTGTTGAAAAAATAATGTGATTTTAGTCCGCGATAGTGAGTTAATGTGCAGTTTGTCATCTGTGTGCTAGGCTACTTTGCTGGAAGAAAAAGTCAATACTCATCAAAAGAGAATGCAGTTGGTTTAAAGCTTGGTGCATGCCTGGTCAGAAAGGCGTAATCACGGATGGACCATCGCAGTGGCAGCAATTAAAATTTAGTTTAGTTTTTTTTTTCACATTTGTTTCAGTTATTATTTTGAGCCTTTTTGACGGGTCATATTGGTGCTGAAAGAACGCGGATTCGCATTCGCCCTTTCGAATGCAGTGTCGCTAGCGGAAAAAATCACATCGAACCATTCCAACTGCAAAGGCGTATTCTCGCCGTTCCCCGAGGACTCCTCGGGGAATCGAAAGGGAACGGCGAGAATAGAGAGAGCCACTCCACGCGGACTCCACGTACAGAAACAGCGATAACACGGGGAATGCTTCCAAAATGGATTTTATTCGGAAAAAAAAATATGCAGTCGAGGAAATTAGTCTGGATCCACTTTGTTTTTAGTTTTATTTATTCTGATTGTTTTTAGTTAATTTGACATTGCGCCAACACCAGCAAAAATTTATTCCCCTCCGAATCTGAAAGGGAGTCCTTTTTGATGATGGTGATGATAGTCGGAGCATTCCCTGTCCGTGGCTCGCGAGAATACGGGGAGTGAGTCCCCACGACAAAGAAAAACGCGGGGACTCCTCAAGTGGAGTCCTTGGGGAACGGCGAAAATACGCCGATGTTTTTTGCGTCGCGGTAAAGATTCGCGTTCTGTAGCCGTCTTCAAGCCGACCTTGCAAGTGAAAACTTTCTACATGTCAATCAAGATGTTTGAGAGACAGTACTAGCCTTAGCAGTTAGTCCTGGCTACAATATCCGTTTGTGCATGGAAATAATGTTAGATATGTCGGTGAAATACGAAACTAATCATTTTCATTTAAATGCGTGAGCATTTACAGTTTGCCTCAGTGTTCAGCTGTTCAAGCGAATTGGTCCCTGTTTCGTATCTTTTTTCTTCTGATGAAACATAATTAAACACATATCTGTGTGTATTTTTAGTGAAAGATTGACGATGGAGATAATCGTTGGGGAACCAAAAACTGAATGGTGACAGTGAACTAAAATATGGAGAACTGTCAAGGCTTCGCGAAAATCGATTCATTCCAGAATCGAAAATGATCAGAAAGAATTTCAGATGTCGTGATAAAACGCCAATTAATTTTTTAATTAGCGATATTCTATAAATTCAAATCGTATTAAAGATAGAAATTAAGAAGAGGTTTATACCATTGCATGTTGTATGATTATAGTTTATAACTAAAAACCAGCGAAAAAAATAATTGTGTTTAAACCTCATCAGACCTTGATGAAGGCATTGGCGTGGTATGTGGTTATGCAGACGAGCTAAAAGTTCTCACATCCGTTCTATTTTGGTGGATCTTTTAATCTGTTTACATGATTATCAGTAGGTACCAAGCACTATTGATGTTTTGTGGAAGATCCAGCCCCACCCCGCCCCCAACTCGACTGTTGACTCAGTGGTTTTTAGTAGAGTGTTCCTTGGAACAATCCACTATTGCGAGCGCTGTAGCAGCTTTCGGCTTTCGGTTTCCGGTTTTCGGTTTTCACCGTATTTTGCGGAGCTCATAACTCGTGAACCAGTGCAAGTATCAAGTTCAAACTTGGTACATTTGTGGGCATTGGGGTCTAATTGTGCCTTTTAGGGGTCCCACCCCCCACCCCAACCCGGTTCAGGGGCAAATTGCCTAGATTGCCCAGTGAATAAAGGTCATAACTTGACCAGAACTGGACATAGGACGATGAAGTTCCTAGGACGGGTAGGTCTTAGGGCTGGGAATTTGTTTTTAAAGTTGCACCTCCCCCACCCACCGCGTTCATGGGCAACTGGGCCCAGATCGCCCAGGAGGAAAGTTCGTTGCCCTTGCCAGGAATCAATAGGTATCAAGTTGAAACTTGGTAGGATTGTGAGCATTGAGGTTTTTTTTTTACTTTGTGCGGGTCCCAAACCCCACCCTCGCTTGGTTCAGGGGCAATTGGGCCCAGATTGTCCATTTTTTAATGTTTTTAATTAGACAATAACTGGAGATAACGCGATGAAATTCCTTTTTGCTTTTGGATCATAGGGACCGGGGAGAGTTGAACCACCCCCACCCTCCCCGTTCATGGGCAAGTGGGCCCAAAATTGCCCATGAAAAAAGTTTTTGACCCGTGACTGGAATCAAACTCTAAGTTGGTATACTTGACGAAAAAATGTGTAAATACGCATTTTGATGGATCCCGACCCCCCTCCCGTTCATGGGCAGCTGGGCCCAGATTTCCCATGAGTTAAGTTCGTCTATGACAGGTCTCAAGTCCAATTCTTATATATCTGGGGAGATATTTCTATGGATGAGGATTTGGTGTAACATCAACAAATAAGACGACGCGACGTAGGCTACTTTAATCTTTAATGAACAGTTGGAAACTGGACTGTTTTGTTATATGATCGATGATATGCCGTTCTTAATGAATTGTGACAAAGGGGGCATTAGTCTGCTACGAATTGGTTTATTGCACTTGTTACTACCTTGCTAATGGAAGAGAGATTTAAAGGGTGGGACTAGCAGGCAGACCATTCAGTGTTCGAACAAATGCTATTCGTGCAAGATCTTCAACATTTCTTTGGATTTATACTGGCGGTTTGTTTACATTTAAATCTTTTAAAGTGGGATGATTAGAAATTAGGTTATTTCAATACTTGGTGGTTATTGTGGTATAGAAATGTCTTGGTTCTAAAGCTGTTTGTATATAAATGTTATAAACATTTTACTTTTGCACTCAACGTCTGAGCGCTTGCGCACTTGTTTATTTATTTTTATTTTTGTGTGTGGATGGTGTGGAGATCCGTTACGAAAGTGAGAGAAGATTGTGCTTGCGTATCTGATTTTTACCAAAGTACCAAATAAAAATATAAATAAAATGCAGGTAAGCGCAGAAACACTGGCTGTTTGCAGTATGGGCTGATAGCAGTACGGGCTCTAGCGGGCAGGACATGAGAATGGAGAGAGTGTAAACACTGAAGGACACGTCTTACCTAAAATTCATATCTCACTAGAAGTCCTTAATCATTCCGTCTGTTCTGATTTACGAAGTTGTGAACAGAGGTATTCTATCCTCCCCCTCTTATTCCCGCCGAGAAGGTCGTTTGGCTGGAAAAACTGGTACGCATGTTTTACCGTGTTCAACTTGCCAATTGGGGCGCCGACTTTGTTCACTGCTTAGGGGCCCTGCGGCTGCATATCTATGTCCGATCCTGGGGGGGGGGGGAGGGGAGAAAATGAGGCTGAAAACAGCTGGGACGGGTTTGCTATCTTTCAGAAACACTGCAGTATGTGCTTGATATCTTTTGGCTGAATTTGCTCCAAAAGTTCAGATGTTTAAAACAAAATACCGTTAAGGTGCTGACATAAAATCAGGGTTTCTCTGCCGGGCTTTGTGAATCTTCATCATAACATTCGAAAACTGTACTTTTTCGTGCGAAATTGCTGACCCTGGCAAATATCGTGACAGGAACAGAGTCAGCGACCTCCCGCCCTTGACAGTTTCTCCGAACCGTTGGAGTAGAAACGAAAAATTATTCAAGAGTTGACAAAAATGAAAGTAAGTATCACATTTTAACTTACCTTTGTCACTTCTATAGGCGTATTCTCGCCGTTCCCCGAGGACTCCTCGGGGAATCGAAGGGAACGGCGAGAATAAAGGGACTAATTCCACGCGGACTTCGCGTACGGAAAACAACGAGAATACGGGGCAAACTTCCAAAATTAATTTTGCTGGAAAAATGCAGTTGACGAAATTAGCCTGGATTCATTTTGTTTTTGGTTTTGTTTATTCTGACTGTTTTTATTTTATTTTACATTGCACCAACACCAGCAAAAATGATTCCCCTCCAAAACTGAAAGGGAATCCTTTTTGATGATGATAATGATAATCGGAGCATTCCCGTTCGTGGGGAATCGTCAGAATGCGGGGAGTGAGTCCTCGGGACAAACAAGACGCAGAGACTACTCAAGCGGAGTCCTCGGGGAAGAGCGAGAATACCCCTTATGAGTTGAATGCATGTTAAAGGAGTTGTTTGAATGTTCCAGACAGTTCATTGCAAAAAAACAACCATCACATCGAGGACTCGAGAAAAAAATATGTTCTGACTTCTCAGCACTCCCATTTTAAGATACAAGCGACAAATAAACACAGAACTGGAAAATAGCCTGAATTTCTGGCTAAGCTATTCTGGCTAGCCGGAAGAGAAGCGGACAGAGTAGCATTAGAATACTCTACATGACGAAGTCCAAAACACGCCAGCGATCCTCACGAAGAAGGAGTAAGCGTGTCCATACGACTCAAACTCAACGAGCTCAACTCCTGTTTCAATCAATCACCGCGATCTTTGGGAGCAGCTGCGACACCACTTCTGCCTTTCTTCCGCTAGATACCCGGAGAGCCCGGACGTTTTGCATCGGCAAGAGTATCCTGTCCGGTCAACGCACGAAAAGAACTATCAGAAGAAGAAGAAGAAAAACGGATGATTAATCCCGTTAATCCTCAATTTTCTTTTTGTGGTCATATGATTTTACCTTGAAAAGATAAATAGTCAACAGTCGGTGACGGCTGCTTTTGACGTTTGAGTTGGAGGATTAATTAAGCTTTCAAAGCTGCATTTGTTCCCATCTTGTAGTGTGCTGCTGCAGAGGCTTGGCAGGTAAGACTGGAGACCTGCTGGAGACAGAGTATTTCTTGTTTAGTAGGCTACTGGGCTAGGCTAATTATAACTCTAGTGTAGCATTCCAGTGACTTATTAGTTACATTTTTTGTCTCTGTTCTGTTCGCTGTTTTCTCTCTGTTTTATATTTTTCGCGTTTTTGTCAAAACACAGAACACTCTGTTTCTCCTTTTCTCGTTTTTGTACGCTGTTCTGTGTTCTGTCTTCCGCTGTCTGTTTTGCAAACACGGAACTTCTTCCTAGCATGTTTTATCAATGTTCAGATAGAAAATTGCAGAGAGATTCACAGATAGAAAAGAAAGAATCGCAGAAGTTTGAAGGATAAAGGTGAAGCCTAAAGTATGGTGGTTTTGGAATTTAATTTGCAATTTAACAGATTTTCAGCTTAAGACATGCTCAGGGTTCTAAATTTGTGTTTTCGCCAGAACAGCGACAAACACGAAACACGGAACAGCGTAAGCAAAACACCGTTTTTTACCCAAACCAGACAACTGTGAACACAGAACACGGAACAGGAACCAGAGAAAAAAAAAAAAACTATTACTAGCTATGATGGTTACTTTGTTGTTATTGCAGTACCAGAGACCTGGCAGAGACCTCCATAATTAGTAAACTAGCTCCTCTCTCTTATTATTTTTGTCCCACAACTGTACCAGCTGGAAAGTTTTGCCCACCGCCCAACCACCCGAAAACATCCAATACCAATTTATGGGGCATTGGGCGGTAATGTGTGGCAGTGCTTAAAATGGCAAAGATTTTTTTTAGAAATGTCCACCAAATCAACACCCACATTAAAATCTGTGAAAAGTCAAATGACCTAATGAAGTCTGGGCATTGGGCGGTAAAGTTCTTGTAACGCCCAGGCTAAAAATGGAGAAACGCCCACCAAATCACCGCCTACATTAAAATTCACGAAAATTCAGATGAGCTGATTTTTTCCAGGCATTAGGTAGTAAGGGCGACAGTGCTTAAAGTGCACAGGTTAGAAGTGGGCAATATCCACCAAATCACCGCCCGCCTTACAGTCTGCGAAAGTTTGGATTTGCTAAGTATGTACGGGTGCTGGGTGGTAAGGGCGGTTCCTGAAACATTCAAGCAAAAAAAGGAGAAACGCCCATCAAATTACCGCGCACATTCAGATTCATGAAAAGTCAAATGAGGTAAATATGTCCAAGTGTGGGGAGGTAAGCGTGGCAGTGCTTAAACAGCCAGGCGAAAAACGGAGAAATGTCCACCGAATCAACGCCCATGTTAGGTTTGGCGAAAATTCAAATGATTGTTACAATTTACTTATGAAGGTTGGGAGCATCATAATAAGTGATAGCCTAGTAACTATCTTTTCTGCAGGAACTCTCATAAGAGGGATGACCTGGTTTTTACACTAGCGTAGGCCTACCTCAAATTTTGCTTTTGCTGTGAAAATGTTTAGATGAAATGTACATGCTGTCCTGAGAATCATGAGGCAAAATATGACTTTTTTCAACAGCCATGTGTCTAAAAGTATTCAAATTCTGTGCCTTTTCTTTGTTTTGAAGCTGTTTTGAAAAAAAAAAATCTGGCTATTGACTTTGCTAATTCTACGTTTTTCATCATTTTGTAAGGAAGTCAAGGTAAGGTTAGAACAGCCTACCACAAATCCATGATTTTTGGATACCCTCTGGCAAACGCTGGATACCTGTTGGTAACCTAACCCTGTCCTAACTCAATATAAAGGAGTTTTCATTGGTTGATTTTTTAGCTTCACTCAAAGTCAAATCATCAGTATTTTACTAGGCTACTGTATCCATCACCGGGCTTAGTGGATCTAGCGTTAGGCACAGGGTATGCTAAAGGCTAGACATATCCAGTGTTTGGCATATGGTATCCAAAATCAGGGGTTTGTGGTTGACTGGGTTAGAATGAGGGGATCTTGTTTGAGAAGAAAAACATATTTAACTAGAAATATTGAAGCAATATTTGTTTATCCAATACAGGATCAGTTGGTATTTCCATCATGTTTTCAATCTAGTAATAACAATCTCAGACTTTGAATGTCCTTGTGATACTTCACAGTTGTCCAAAAATGAACAAGCTATGATTTCCCTCATAGCTTGTTCACACGGGGCTGAAACAGCGGCCGATTCTCGATCAGCGGCTGATTTACGCGCGTAAATAGCGGTTGAAAAAATTCCAAAAATCAGCCGCTGATTTTCCAAATAGGCGCTTATTTTCGTCGTGGTCACCGATCGGTATAAACTAAATCCTTTGGAATGTGACCTTTGATGACTCTAGGGACTGTAAACAGATTGTAATTAGGGGAATTAGCCAAGCTCTGCAAGTTTTAGGTCAATCCAGTTCAAATTCTGTCAGAGCAATGTGAACATAACATGATTTTTACGTTTAGCATACAAGGATTACTAAATGATTTCGAAAAAAGGGAGAATAATTTTCTAATTTCAATAGCGTATGCTCTGTTTATGTCTAATATTTTTTAAAATGTTTTTCTTAGATAATACAGTAATTTGAATAATTTTTCAATTCAACCTTCACTGAAAAGTGACTGAACAACACTAAATGACTGCATTCTGTTCTCGTATTATTTATATTTATTATTAGTTATATTTGATGTTCAGTTTTAAAAACAAAAATATTTAAATTAACTTTAATTGCTTTTTAACTTGAAATTTACCTAGTCACCTGAAATCTGTCAATATTCGATTTATGGCTTTTATCTACTCTAAAGACTACAAATCAACTATATTTGACTTTGACAAACTCACAAGATGTTTGTGTTAATTTTATATATTTTGTTACAAACAAAAAGAACATTCAGAATTAGGTTTTTCTTTTTAATTCTCCCGTCAACCCCAAACAGTTGATCCGTCGTCTGAACAGATCAGCCGCTGTTTACGCGCTTTCCCGTCTGAACAAGCTATCATAGCTTGTTCACACGGGACTGAAATAAGAACAAGCTATCATAGCAGATTTTCTTACTGAAAATTCTGATTTCTTGTTCAAAATAATCTTATCCCATTGGCTACTTAAAAGTCTTGAATCTGATTGGCTGGTTTTCATCTTTTTTTTATTCAACAGCAACTTGTTCAGCACCACCATCAATACCATGTGCTTTCAAATTAGGTACGGAATTCAAAACAGACGGAAATAGGGAGTGATCCTGTATGCAAAGCTTCAACCAGGTTTTGCAACTCTGCCAAAAAGAACAGAGAAAACCTGCTAGCTTACCATCAAGTTGATTTTGTAGCTCACCTTGATTGTATCTGCTAAGAAAAGCAGTAAAATGACTAAAACTGTCAGCTGAGTGTCCCATTTGCATGTCTGATCGAACCTAAACATTGCACCACCACAATCTTTTAGAAGTCTCAGCGGCTTGGAGCATGCAAATATGATGCAAATGAACATAGGAATATAGTTGTGAAAAGTGAACAGAAAGACAATTGGAGATGAAATTTACACAGTAGGCTACAAAAAATATTTCAGTAGGATTTTTATTGCAGGTCACTCTTGATTCAACATCAATATCTCTATCTGAATAACAACATAAGCCTTTTCACCTTGAGCAAAATGTCTGCTGAGAAACCAAAGGTCATATTTGTCCTAGGAGGTCCTGGAGCTGGTAAAGGGACACAATGTTCAAACATTGTTGATGTAAGTTAGCTTTGGTTTATAACTCTAGTTTCGTTTCAGTTAAGAACTCTAAGTGGCATCCAGGTTTTGTCTAACCAGAAGGTTGGAGAATGCAAGGTTGGCAGTTGAGTTGTCAACTTCTCAGAACTAGCAGGTGTCACCTTTCAACTGCATGAAGAAACCTTACTTTTTTGGGGACAGTATATCTGTAGGCTAGGGGTCTATACTTATATTCACTCTTAACTTGCATTGAGATTGCTGCTTAGCATTTGGGACTTATGCTGGCCGACCAGCGGGTGGGGATTCCTTGGTTATGGGTAGGCTATTCCAAACTTTGTTTATACCCATCTGTGTCACAACTTTGTCAGGTTGCACCAATGGTTGGGTCACCCTGATTGTGAATATTATTCTGGGTCCACCCTAATGTTTGACATACCCTTACAGGCGTTGGTATAGGATATAAAGGAAAAAGATGGAGTGAGGTGAGGGCAACTCCTCTTCCCCCCAATCTGAATTCAGGTCTGTTCGGTATGTACTAATGTCTGTTTGTAGCAAAGTTAAAGCACAAATTGTGAATATTATTCTGGGTCCACCCTAATGTTTGACATACCCTTACAGGCGTTGGTATAGGATATAAAGGAAAATGATGGAGTGAGGTGAGGGCAACTCTTCTTCCCCCCAATCTGAATTCAGGTCTGTTCGGTATGTACTAATGTCTGTTTGTAGCAAAGTTAAAGCAGTAATCACCAATCTAGCTTAAAAATGTTTGCTCTGATGGCTGAATTGCCATTTGACCCTGTTTGCTGTAGAGCTCCCTTCAAAGTAGATCTCTGGATTGTCCAAAGGGTCTTCTTCAGAATCTTCTCTGTATCCTGCTGCTAGTTCTCTTGAACAACAGTCCGATGATTTTAGTGTTTTGGGACATAGTATCCATATTTCTAGAGGATCTGTAGTAAAATAGATCTGGAGTGAAGAACTGTATTTAGCTGCATTGCTTGATCTTGTCCTGGTCTACTTTTGTAGGGTAGGTCTCATTCTAACTAGTCTCTTTGGCTGTGATTGGTCGGTTGAGATTGAGTTTGTCTTTGCCTATAAAGATCATGTAATCTATAGTGTGTTATGTCTTCGTGTGAACAATATGGAATATAAAGACCATGTTCAGTTGGTATTATATCTTCCCCTAACATAATAGTAGGTATATTGCAATTTTTACCCTGAAGTGTCGAAAATGTAGGAGAAGCAACCTAAATAACCATACAATACACTGAAAAAAGAACAGGGAATGAGTAGGGGTGTGGCTGTACTGAAATAGGCAAGTATCATTATACTTTTGACAAATTATAATTACCACTTCGTCTTTTGGCCGGCGCCCCTTCCAAGTAGTTCCGAGGATGGGGCTCTAGGCTACCATAATTAGCTACATATATTTACCATAACAGTCGCGAGCTTTTCTCTCGACATATGACGACATAAATTGATACGAAACAAATTGTCACTTCATTCACTTTAGGAACAAAAATTAAGAAAACTAGCAAACTGTCGTCCGTTTGTCCAGCCGGTAAACAACTACAGAGTCGTTACGTGATTAACTCTGACTGAATAATCAAGGTCTTTTATTCCACCCTAGATTGACCAGTTCGCCAACTCATGGGTGGCAAGGGAGTTCATGACAATGACCGTCTATGAACTCATTTGTCCATACTGGTTATCAGATCATTCCTTGTGCAATTATTGCTGTTTGAATTTAAGAACCATTAGATTTGTTTTGATTTACAAAAAAAATGATATATTTGTGTGTTGTATCCATCACCTTTAAGTTCATTTATAAGTTTTCTTTGTGCTTGAGAGTTGGGTCGAGCATCCTCAGCGATAGGAACTGGATATGTATTGCCACTTATGGCGCAGAAAGCTGAAATACTTATTTTAAGTCTTCATTATCTCTTCTTTTCAGGAGTATGGATATGTTCATCTCTCTGCTGGTGACCTGTTGCGGGAAGAAAGAACAAGCCCTGGATCCGAATTCGGGGAGCTGATTGAGACTCACATCAGAAATGGCAGCATTGTCCCTGTGGAAATAACCTGCAGTCTTCTAGAAAAGGTAATTAGCCTGTTTAAACTGGAGATGCAAATTTCTGTTTCTGTTTAAGATTATTTAAAGCAAAATTGAAGGTCTACGCTGTTCAAGTTTGATTGAATTATTTCAGTTGATTTGAATACCTCAGTGTCTCAGAAATTTTATGAAAAGGAAAAGGGTGGAAAGATTCAAGGTGTAAAACAATACTGTTTGTAAAGATAAAAATTGCGTGATTAAAAGATTGGAACCATGTTATTTAAGAATTTGTGTTGAAATTTCATGAAGGAGCGAGCGAAACATTGCTCGTACCGTACACGAGATGCACCTAAAGGATCTGTCTTAGCTATAATACTAACGCAAACCTACTTCCATAATCACTCCATATATTTCTAAACCCGGAGACCCCAATTTCGTACAGTACATTCTAACCCCTCTAAGAAAACCACGCCGGTTTTCTCACTTGTTTACTTTCGAGGTGTACCACGCTGTCTACGTTAGTCTGCGAGAAGTTTTTCCATCAGAAAAAATGGTTGTGTAAATTTTTTCCCTGTTTTCGCTGTAACAACGGGTCTCGGAAAAGGCGTAAAACAGCCTAAACCCTGTGTTATTTTTTGAAAGCACAGCCTAGTTTTAAAGCATTCAAATATTTTAAAATACTGTAAGTTGAATAGTAAATAGTGCGAGGGCTCCTTCAAGGATTGTATCCTAGGAAATGGCTGCGCTGTTAGACTTTGGGGTATTGTACTTGTGCGGTCGGGATATGGGGGGGGGGGGGAGGCTATGTACCGATTAATGTGGTCTTCCAGTAGTTTATAACTAAACTCAGTGCAATGCAGGAGTCTACTGGCTGACAAAGGTTTCAGGCAAAACTCGTTCAGAAGGGACGTAGGCTATTGGATTTTGATATTATCATATCAGTAAAGATTGGTCCATAAATGCATGTGAGCCAAATTTTATTTTATTAGCAGGTTTCGTTCCTCCAGTTTGAGCCTGAAGAAAAACCTTGCCAAGCAAGGGCGAAATATCGCTAGATCAAAACATAGAGCGTGTTCCCCCTTTAGTAACTGTAGTTTAGTTACTATTTTCGTTCCAACCTCACTAAAAGTTACTACGCTGACTATTCCAACCTTCTCGAAATACAAACTAATAGTTACTATTTGCTTACCACGCTCGGGAGCGCAGTTATCGTGGTTGCTACGATCTCTGTGACGTGATTGACCCGATAGCTTGGCCCGAGGGTGGAACACGCTCATAGCTGACATATCAGTTCAATGCAATCAAATAAGATTCGCAGTCAGCTTGTCCATCACCCATTCCAATTGAATGGGTGATGGGAATGGGTGATGGAAATGAATGGGACATATGGTGTTGGACATCCCCTGGCCTTCGCAAGTCAGGGAGACCCACAATGACGATTGGCAGGTCGTTAGAGAATGAGGCGAAGCTGGCGAGGTCTTCGATGGAGGAGCTTTGGTCGGTGGCTCAGGACAGGTCGTCATGGCGAACCACTTTTACTGCCTTCTAAGCCTCCAGGCGTAGGAGTACCTCAGTCCAAGTCTTAGTTGTCAGTTTGTACTGGAGGAATAATTTTACAGATTTCTATCTTACCCAAATGACCGTATGAAGGGGGCGCTTTTTCTCTTCTCTTGTTAGAATGTGTATATCCTTTTAGGCAATGGTGAACAGCGGGAAGCCCAAATTTCTAATCGATGGGTTCCCCAGAAATCACAACAACCTCGAAGGATGGGAGAAACAGATGGGGGAAAAAGTGAATTTGCAATGTGTCCTGTTTTTCGACTGCACAGACCAGGTATGTGGATATGTATTTATGATCATCAGAAGTAGCAAGGCAAAAGGCTTGTCACTAATATACATTGTATAAGTTTTCTTAAATCGAAGCCATCGTTCACTTCTCCGGTACCAAATGAAATAAATACAACAAAATCTAAACATTTGGGGATCACGCTGACGAATAATCTGAAGTGGGAGGCTCGTATTTGTTCGATAGTTAAACAGGCTACCGAGTCTCCCAAAATCAGATTTTCTCCTCCTTTACATTGCTTTCGTCCGTCCACTGCTTGAGTATGCTTGTCCAGTTTGGCACTTTGGCGTGACGGTAGATCAGTCTGGTAGGCTTGAAACTATTCAGAAGGGAGCCTTGAGAAACTCTACTGCCAGGGCAAACTGCCTTATATCCTCCTCCTTAATGAATTCCGCCACTTTCGCTCTTTTTTTTTTTTCTTTTTTTTTAAATACCAATCTTAATACTTATTTATTCTTATTTTAATACAATTATAAACTTTTTTTCTACGAATCACCACCTCTGCACATAAAGAACTTATAAAAATAAAAACGAATCAAACACCACCAGACAGAGTCCCCTATAAGCTAAAAATAAACTCCAAAATCCATAATTGCAAAACGACTGTAGCCTATTTACTTTAATCTGTAGCCTACTGTAAATTTTAAAAACAAACACAAAAGCTTCCAATCTGCCCCTAAACCATATTTATTTTATTTTCTACATTTTCTAAACAATTGACTTTAATTTTTATAATTCATTTCTAAAAGATTTCACAATAAATTATTCTCTAAAACCTGTTTATTTTTTCTTATACTTTATTATGTTTTAATTATAGCAGCGAAAAAGCAGAATTTTGAATCATGTACCCTACAATAACAAACAAACAAAACAAATAAATAAATACAAATTCTTCCGCAGGAAGTGTGCCCTTCTGCCCTAGGGAACCCCTCATTACGGTGGCTTTTATTTAACACTTCAATTAAACAATCTTTTAACCTAATTTTCAAGTCCACTTAACCAAAAGATCCTACTTTTACAACAAGAAGAAGGATTTTTTGAGCGTACAAAAAAAAATTTAAAGACCAAAAAAAACAAGAAACATTTAAACCATGAAATTTTTTACTAATTTAGATTTAAACGACACAACTACTTTCGCTGGTATAATATTACAACCCAAATAAACTAATAAACTATTACGTAATTAAAAATGAAAAAAAAATTAATAATTTTAATTTAAACTTTAAAACACATAATTTTGATACTTCAAATACTAATTTTTCAGTTCTTCAACATTTTATTCATAGAGTCAGATTAAAAAAGTCCCGATTCTGAACCCCATCTGTACAAGAATCGATCGTTACAGAAAGAGCTTTGGACCAGCGTTTGTCGAACTTTTGAACAAGTGACAAACGTATCGCCCATAAAGTTTTACTTTTTAATGTTTTATTTTGATTGGCTATGACTCTTGACCTTATTATGTATTATCACCGTATTATGATGTTATGTAGTTATGATGTACCTGATAAA
The DNA here is from genome assembly GCA_023053575.1 of Branchinecta lynchi. Classification (NCBI taxonomy): domain Eukaryota; kingdom Metazoa; phylum Arthropoda; class Branchiopoda; order Anostraca; family Branchinectidae; genus Branchinecta; species Branchinecta lynchi. Next base: position 6,210,581 of record JAKZAP010000014.1, read on the forward strand.
AGCGACAAGTTCGGCAATCCAATGCTGTGTTCATTGTGCAATGAAGTATCGTATCGTATGCTTGGAGCGCAAGAAAACCTAATGATGGCAAAAATGGCAAATAATTGAATCTCGCTTTGTAGGCAAAAACGAGTCTGCATAAATGCTAGAATTAAATGTAAATGAAACATGGATATGAAACATGGTATTGCATATGGTCGTTTCTGTCCAGACAAAGGTCGCTACGAACGGAAGGCACTTGGGCGAATTTATACCGCTTTCTGCCCTCCTTACGTCTTGTATTGTTCCGGTGTTAATCACGCAAATAAAAAGACACTAAAGCTTTGAAGACGTGATATTATAATCATTGTAAATTTTTGATATACCTTCCTCGTTCCTGCCGCAACCACAAATTAGTTCAGAAGTTCGGCGTCCAAGATGTCATTCATTCACTAGAGAAAACGTCAGCGTCACTACCATGTACATCTCGTCATCCTGGTCATCGAGTACATGATGTTTTTCATGAATTTTTCAGGCCCATTATAAGTTATGTTTAAATTTTGTGTTTATACTGTTACTTTTTCGTTGTTTTCTTTACTCCGCTGTCACCTTGTGTATTTGGCGGGTGACAAATAAAATATATAGAATTTTTCGAAGATACCTGAATTTTCAGACAAGGTATGTAGACATAGGTAGTGAGGATTTTTTTTTTGCTTCTAGTTACGCCCAGGAACAAGGAAAAGTGAACAGGCATGTAGAATTTACTGTTTCGATCCACGGAGGATAGCCCCTGTAGACAGGTTGCGGGGGGGGGGGGGGGTATTGGGGCTAACGAAAATACAGGAGAAATGTCTGTACTGGAGAATGGGGTAGACATGAGTGAGATGTAGAATTGACTACTTTGACTTGTGATAGATAGCCTATTCGAGTCTTTTTCGAGTGGAGAGGGGCGAATATTCCTTCAGCCCAAGCCGATTGCGAATCATGTTTGACTCTGGAAAACGCAGACATCAGATACATTTTATTAGAGCTATTTTTCGGCCCTTCTTGGCAAGGGTCCTTTTAAGGCTCAAGCTGGAAAATGTACTTAAAATTGGTTTTGGAGTTAAAGCTGGTGTTTCATTTTTGGACACGGCTGCTGTTTTTGTTGCTCGATTGGGTCGCTGAGAGGGTAGAGATTTTACCGCATTTGGTCGTGAAATCACCCGAAGAAAGTCACATAACCAAATACTTAAAGTCAGAATTTGTAGTTGTTTCTCCACAAGTTCGTTTTCCACCTTGAGCCTGAAGAAGACCCTTGCCAAGAAGGGCCGAAATATATGTCTTATAAAATGTAGCTGACGCATCCCTTTCGCAGTGTCAAATATGGAGAGGGAGGGAACTATTGAGGCGAGAGATGAAGTTGGAAAGACATATGTCATAGGGGAATTGGAAAACGAACAAGTATGCAGAACTGACAAATTGATTTGAGCATGTACTGTATGTAAGAGTTGTGGGGGTACGGAGGTACAAAATATATTAAGGTATAAAAGGCAAAGTACACCTCGATAGGGGCGAACACTGAACATAGTTCGTTAAACCCAGTCTTGTTATTTCATCAGGCTGCTGTTCTCTTAGTCCCGTAACGAAATCATCGGCCAAAATAACAAAGAAAGAAACGAGAAACGGTACTTTGTGGTTTTCCGAATATGGATCGAGTCCAGTTGCTGTCGTTTTCCATGATTGTCAAGTTAGGAAGGAAGCAAATAACCTACTTCTCGCTGTAAACAAATCAAAGAATCCTAATTTGTTCCTTTTGCTTAAGATAGGGCACTAATGCTTTGGTGCGTAGAGTAGAATTTATTCATAAAGTAAGAGTGACGACGCCGAGTTTGACTTTGTGGTGAACTTAAAAATACTCTCTAGCCTAAACATGTATGATAAATTTCTCGCAAGTTATCGAGAATTGTCATAAGTTTGGAATTTTAATAGAGCACTAAAATACAAGATAAAAAAAAAGTGACTAGGCTACTGTTGTTAATTTATTGTAACGGTGCGTTAATTGTAGCGATAGTGGGAGCAGTACATTTTACGTTCATTTCAGCTGTAAGTCATAAAACTGGAAGCAGGCAACCCTGGATGAAAATCTGAACAGACAATAGTTGCGTTTTTAGTGGAGTGTTCCTTGGAACAATCCACTATTGCGAGCGCTGTAGCAGCTTTCGGTTTTCACCATATTTTGTTGAGCTCATAACTCGTGAACGAGTGCAAGTATTAAGTTCAAACTTGGTACGCTTGTGGGTATTGGGTTCTAGTTGTGCCTTTTGGGGGTCCCACCCCCCACACCCAACCGGTTCAGGGGCAAATGGGCCCAGATTGCCCAGTGAATAATGTTCATAACTTTACTAGAACTGGACATAGGATGATGAAATGTTTTGGACGTGTAGCTCCTGTGGCTGGGAAATTGCTTTTAAAGTTACACCTCCCCACCCACACCGTTCATGGGCAACTGGGCCCAGATTGCCCAGGAGTAAAGTTCGTTACCCTTACCAGGAATCAACAGGTATCAAGTTGAAACTTGGTAGGATTGTCAGCATTCGGATCTCTTTTTACTTGTTGCGGGTCCGAAACCCCGCCCCCACTTGGTTCAGGGGCAATTGGGCCGAGATTGCTCATTTTTTAATGTTTTTAATTTGACAATAAGTGGGGATAAGGCGATGACATTCCTTTGTGCTTTAGGATCATAAGGACGGGGGAGAGTTGAACCACCCCCACCCTCCCCGTTCATGGGCAAGTGGGCCCAAAATTGCCCATGAAAAAAGTGTTTGACCCATGACTGGAATCAAACTGTAATCTCATATTCTTGAGGGATAAAGGTGTAAATACGCATTTTGATGGGTCCCGACCCCCCCCCCCCCCCCCCCTCCCGTTCATGGGCAGCTGGGCCCAGGTTTCCCATGAGTTAAGTTCGTCTATGACTCTTGTATATTTGGGGAGATATATCTATGGATGAGGATTTGGTGTAACATCAACAAATAAGACGACGCGACGTACTTTAATCTTTAATGAACAGATGGAAACTGGACTGTTTTGTCATATGATCGATGATATGCCGTACTTAATGAATTGTGACAAAGAGGGCATTAGTCTGCTACGAATTTGTTTATTGCACTTGTTATTACCTTGCTAATGAACAAGAGTTTTAAAGGGTGGAATTGGCAGGCAGACCATTCAGTGTTCGAACAAATGCTATTCGTGCAAGGTCTTCAACATTTCTTTGGATTTATACTGGCGGTTTGTTTACATTTAAAGCTTTTAAAGGGGGGTTGATTACAAGGTTATTTCAATACTTGTTTGGTTATTGGGGAAGAGAAATGTCTTGGTTCTAAAGCTGTTTGTGTATAAATGTGATAAACATTTTACTTTTACACTCCACGTCTGAGCGCTTACGCACTTGTTGCAGATACCATGGTATCTGTTGCCACTGTAACTAGATCTGCAATTAGTCTCTTTTCAGTAACCGTGGTATCTGATCTACGGTTGCTCTGCAAACACGACAGTTGCCGAAATTGCGCTTTTCGAAGTCATCTCAAAAGAAAAACTGAAATTCAGTCACATTACTAAGTGCCAAGCTTCATCCCCACGAATTTGACAGAAATTGATGAAAGTGAGATGATTTTTTCAGATACCACGGTCCGATACCACGATAACTGTCCGGATACCACGATAACTGCAAACACGCCTTTTAACCGTGGTATCAGATACCATGATAACTGCAAAAACGACTTTATAACAGGGCATCAGATACCATGAAATCTTCAAAAACGCAACTAATAGTTTTGTTGATCAGGGATCCGTAGGCTATAAAACAGAACAGGCATTTTTCCGTGCTATTTGTAGCTTTGGCCCTCCTTCACCCACACATGTTACTAGCGAAGTCGATCCTCAGCGTTAGGGAACTTTGTACGGTAAATTAAAACCGCAATAGAGTTATAATGTTTTTTTTTTCTCAGACCTGTATCGACCGGTGTTTGAAGAGAGGGGCCGCTGGCAGTGGCCGTTCTGATGACAACGAGGAAAGCTTGCGGAAGAGATTGCTGACGTACCAGAATGAGTCACTACCTATTATCAAGCATTACGAAGCGCTAGGCTTAGCGCGACAGATAGATGCCTCTAAAGCCCCTGAAGAGGTAGGATTTCAACTTTTTCTTTTTTCTTCCTTTTTTTTCTTTCCCTCCGCTCTGTCGCCTCTATGGTCTCATACATTGTTATTTCTTCATTTTGGCAGCAGATTGGTACTAGCCACTCGGTCAATTGTGAATAATCCTTGAAGCACACAATTCTGTAAATAATTGATCAATCAACCGAATTACTTAGCCAAATAGCTTACAGATAAGAGAGGCAGTCAAGGTCGTATGAAATATTTGCAATTTGCAGTAAAACTGAACGGATTAATACAGTTCAAGAGAAATTGTCCCGAAATAAATGCTGGTAAAAAATAATACATTCATACTAGACGGATGCGCAGCACACTGCAAAAAATTGGCTCCCATCGTTCTCCTCAGACCGACGCACGGACGACGAGAGGGGAAGAGAGAATACATCTGATGACAACGCTCGTATTCTCTCAAAATATGTCGAAAGTGTAATACGTACTTGAGCATTCATCACTAACTATATGAATCTTCAAGTTCAGTATCCAATGGTACAATACATGTTCCTGTTGGGCAGCTCATACAATTTTTTTATATGTTTTTTAAGACCGTAGCAACTTTTGTAATCTAACTTATTTTTGTGTAATAAAAAAAAAAAAAAATCACATTTCTTACTTTTTGTGGCTATTCCTCAGTGACGTTATTTTCATGTGATACAATCCAAAATGAATTCATGGTAGAACAAGACCAAAGGTTTCGATGGGATCCCAAAAATTCAATATCTGATCCAGACAACTGGGTCTTGTCTTAGCCAGATCCAGTCATCGCCAGACTCCTTGAACACTATTACAGTTAAAATTCAGAAACAGATTAAGGCCAAATAGCCAATCATCTGAGAAAACCAAGTTCAGATATGGATTCAACATGTGTATTTACCCCTATAAGTCATATCTGTTTTGACGAAAACTTCCTGCCACTTCTGCCAACTTCCCGGTTTCGGCCGAACTCAAGAACTACTTGTCCGGCGAAAAAAGAAAGCTCAAAAACGAACTCAGGGTATCTTCTTTTCCCAATAATGAACATCTAATCAACTTCAAATAAAAATTTAACTTATGACAAATTTTCCGACTCCAGCCGGATTGATTGTCACACACGGATTCAGCATCTCTTCTTACCCCCTAAATCGATTTTCTAACAGTTTTCCGGTTTTGGCCGGATTCCGGGCGAACTACATGTCCGGGTAGAAAATTTGTTTCACAAAAGTGTTCAGCATGTCTTCTTGCCCTAAATCGAACATCTAATCAACTCTAAATAAAACTTTTAATTTTAACAAACTTTCCGGTTTGGGCCGGATTCCGGGCGAACTACTTGTCTGTCGAGAAAATGGTTTTCACCATCGTCTTCAGCATGTCTTCCTACCCCTAAATCGAACATCTAATCAACTTCAAATAAAACTTTTACTTTTAACAAACTTTCCGGTTTTGGCCGGATTCCGGGCGAACTACTTGTCCGATGACAAAATGGTTTTCACCGTCGCGTTCAGCATGTCTTCTTACCACATTCTCGACTATCACATTAGCTGTTTCAAAATACTTTGTTTGCCACTTAATTTGAACCCCCACCCCTAAATGTAGGGCTACAAAGCCCATCTACGAACTCGACTGGTCTGACGACCCAACAAATCCCCACACCAAGTTTCATCAAAATATCTCATTCCCTTCGAGAGTTATCGTGCTTACAGACGGACAACTTTTGCGATGTCATAGGTATCCCTCCACTTACGTTTTGGGATCCCAAAAAGTGGCAGGTGGAACTCCGCCGTGGTTAGGGTAGGGTATCATATCCCAATCAAATACAACCCCCCCCCCCCCCCCCCTTAAAAAAAAAATTGAAAAATAAAATCTAGGAATAGCTAGGACTAAGCATTCCTCCCTAGTAATTCCTACCCCGAAATAATTACTTCTAAGTCATTCAGACCTTCATATTTAACCACTACCATTTGAGAAGCATAAATCATCGTGTCCCTTTTTCAAAACAGCGAATACAAGTAGAGAGAACCAGTCTTGGTGACAAGATTATACACAGAGGATAAAGTCGTGTCTCCAGTCCGGAAAATCCGACAAATATAAATTCACTAGCCATAGCCCCCCAAAACCTGTTTCGATAGCGTGTATTACATCAGGCCTGCTGAGCTAGCTAGCTAGACTTTTTTTTTGTATTTTTCATCAGCGCCGCCGACGAAAGTCCTTTCAGATAGACGTGAATTCCTTTCGCCTTGAAAGGAATTGTCTTCTTTTTAGTTGTCTTCACAAACGGAATCCTTTCAAGTCTATCAGAACTTCTTTGCCACTCGACGGGATTCGTTGTCCGTTTAAACAACCAATCAGTCAATCGTAAGGCTAGATGAGGAACAAAATATTTACAAAATACACAGAAACGAAACAAATTAACAAACACACTCCCAAGATTTGACCAGAAATAAATGACGGGATAAAACTATGTAAAAGTCGAGCAGAAGAATTAGCAGGATTTGGAGAAAACTGACGGCCGGTGTTCCTCTGGGACGGACGACGGAAGGGGAGGGGGAATCGACGGCCTATCTGAGGGCAACACACTATCTTTGCTCCAAAAATTTTTGAGAGAGTATTTATACGGTCAGTTAATTTAGGAACGTCCAGTTTAATGACAAAAGAAGACTCCATATATAGCGTAAAGCATAAATCATCGTGCCTTTTTGGGATCCCAAAACGTAATTGGAGGGATACCTATGACATCGCAAATGTTGTCCGTCTGTTAGCACGAGAACTCTCGAAAGGGTTGAAATATTTTGTTCAAATTTGGCACGATGACTCTTTAGGTCAAAGTACAGGTCAAGTTCGAAGATGGGGTCTGTAGCTCTACATTTAGGGGTGGGGGAGAGGTTTCAAATTAAGGGTCAATTTTTTATTTTTAAAATCTACTGAGATAGTTGATTTAGGGGTAAGGAGACATGCTGAATTCGAATATGAAAGTTATTTTCTTACTGGACAAGAAGTCACCCGGAATCCGGCGAAAACCAGACACAAAATTTGTCGACCATGTTTTCGGCTATAGCAGTCCTACCCCTTTATTCTCAAACTCGTATAGCTCTGCGCGTTGCTACTGGCATTCATTTGTTTATTCTATGTGACGAAGGAGAAACCTAGTGTAATCGAAGTTCGAAGGGGTTGATATGTAATGTTCAAGCGAGGATGTTGTTCAATGAGGATTCACTGGTCAAGTTCGTAGATGGGTCCTTTAGTCCTATCTTTAGAGGTAGAGGAGGGGTTTCGAATTTACGGTAAAAAACATGTATGTTTTATAAGCTAATAAGATATTCGTTGAGGGGGTAAGGAGTCCGCTGAATCCATATCTGAACTTGGTTTTCTTGCTGGACAAATGGTTCATCACGAATTCAGCTGATATTGGAAATTTGGTTGAAGCTCAAAGTTGTCTCTGAAATCGATTAGAGATTCGGTATCGGGGCAAGGAGACACGCTGAATCCATTTTTTAACTTTATTTTAACAGTAAAAATATTCAAGGAACCTGACGAAGACTGAATGGCGAAGACATGACCCAATCATTTGAAACAAATGCTAGATTTTTTGGGATCCCATTGAAACCTTTGGTGTTGTTTTTTAACGCGCGAACTTCTCTGCCTATGAAGGATAGTTTTTTGCTAGTCGAAAAGGGAAAGCTTAACTACATACTATTTTAAGTTCCGGAACTTCTGCTTTCTTCTCTTCCCCGCCCACAACTTCAATCGGTAATTCCGACTTCAGCGGCTGTAATCTCTAATCGGTTGAGAACTCTCCTAAGCTTTCATTAACGATCCCAAAATATAAACAAGAACATGTCTTCATCGCGGGCCGCAATTTGCGGTTAGCGCATGTGGTAAACTATGATTTTCCTAAGTTGACTGTATGACTATGTGTGGAATTAATGCGGCTGGTTCTGGCTTGTTAATATATCATCAGGAAGTGAAGCATGTATCATTTAGATTGTTTCCACTCACTTTCTTCGATCCAAGGTCGTATCTAATTGGTTGTGACTTTTCGATCTTTATTCTTTTGTGATGTGTGTTTTGCATCGAGATCTCACACCCTCGCCGTTTTATAATTTCACATTTGGGAGGTACGTGTTTGAGAGATGAACGTGGGATTTCAAGGGAAACAATCTTCCTTTCAGTTCACTGTTTCTATGTCAAGGTCGTTCTTTGGCTTCCTTTGGATGCCTCCTTAAGTTCTTCGATCAGGGTCCTTATTTAAAAGGCTTTTGTTAAACAAAATGACAAGAGAAATAAAACATTCGGTATAATAATAAAACATTCAAAGATATACACGTATAAATTGTGTATTTCTATACTGCTATACACGTCTGCGAGACTTTTATGTTGGGATCAAGGCTTTTTAATTTGCGACAGTAATTTATTTAGATCACTGATTCGGTGTTCTAGCATAACCTTTGCCAAGAAGGGCCGAAATATCGTCGGAATAAGTCTCAGCTGACTTGTCCGTTGCTGTGGTTGGTAGCCAGTTTGGACTGCCAACATGTTCAGAGCATATCTTCGTTTTTTATGACACTTGCCCTTCGGCCAAGTGCCATATAGCGATCGCAATTTCTGTCCGTCCGTCCGTCGGTCGGTCTGTCCAAGTTTTGCTAGTTCGGGCTTCATAAACTAGGACGATGAAAATTGGCAGGCATATCAGGGACCCCAAAAGATTAAGTTGGAAATAGTCACTTCACCGATTTGAGCATCACGGGGGGAGTGGAGGGAGTGGGAATCCGAAATCTAGAGGTATTTATAACTTTTGAACGGGTGGTCGGATCTTAATGAAACTTGATATTTGAAAAGACCTCGTGTTTCATACGACCCGCTTAGACCGGATCCGGCGACTTTGGGGGGAGCTGGAGGGGGGGGGGGGACCGGAAATCTTGGAAAACCCTTAGAGTGGACGGATCGGGATGAAACTTGGTGAGTAGAAGAAGCACAGGTCCTAGATATATTGTTGACATAACCGGACTGGATTAGAGCACTGTGGGAGGTCAAGGGGGAGGGGGGGGGGGGGAATTCCGGTGATCCCGCTAGTTCGTAAAACCGGATGTGCTAGGACAATGAAACTTGGCAAGAACATCAGGGACCTTAAATGATTAAGCTGGAAATAGTCAATTCCCCGATCCGAGCATCGCAGGGGGAGTGGAGGGAGGGGGAATCCGGAATCTTGAGGTATTTATAACTTTCGAACGGGTGATTCGAATAGCAGTGAAATTGGATATTTAGAGAGATATTCAGACGACCCATTTAAAATCCGACCGGACCCGGTGACTTTGGGGGGGGGGGAGCTGGATGAGGAAACCGGAAATTTTGCGAAACGCTTAGAGTGGAGGGATTAGGACGAAACTTGGTCTGAAGAACTTGCTCAATCCTAGATACATCGTTGACATAACCGGGCCGGATTTGGGCACTGTGGGGGGAGTTGGGGGGGGCGGAATTCGGTGATCCCGCGAGTTTGGTACTAGGACGATGAAATTTGGTAGGGCATATCAGGGACCCAAACAGACTGCCTTGAGAATAGTTGTTTCCCCGATCCGACCATCGTGGGGAGCGTGGAGGGATGGGGAATCCGGAATGTAGTGGCATTCATAACTTTTGAACGGGTGATCGGATTTGAATGAAACTTGGCAAGTGGAAAGAGCTATCGTCTCAGACGTTCCATGTGAAGTCCGGACCGGATCCGATACTTCTGTGGGGGGGGGGGCACCGGAAATCTCGCGAAACGCTTAGAGTCGAGGGATTGGGATAGAATTCGGTAAGAAAAAAAAGTATAGCCCTGTAGGCACGTCTTGATAGAACCAGATCTTACCGGGGCTCTTTGGGAGGAGTTGGAGGAGGTTTCCCGGAATTCCAGTGATCGCGAGTTATGATGAGTCATATGCCCTAGATGACATATTTTAGGGTTCCGACCGAATCCTAGCACGGTGCTCGAGCGATTTGCCGAAAAATGCTCAGATTTGAGTGAAACTTGATAGGCGGTACGAGAAGATGCTTTAGATGATTAATTTATGTGTCCGAACCAGATTCGGCCGTGGCAGGGGGAGTTGGAGGGGGGGGGGTTCCGGAAATAGTGTGGCACTTTTAGGAACCAAACTAGTGGATCTAAACTTAAAAGGTAGAAAAGTAATATGGCATAGATGATCCGATGCAATGCCAGAAATACTCAGACTCGAGAGAAACTAGATATCCTATTTCTAGGTCCGAACCTAGGGAAGGTGAAGGTGGTATTTTGTGACGTTCTCATCTACACCTACTCTTAACAAGTGCCGTATGAGCTCGTAGCTCTTGTTTTTTTTACTTTACGTCGATATATTTGCAGAGATGGGCGAATCTGAATCCGGATTCAGATTCGAATCAAGCATTTGCCCTTCCGGACGGATTTGAATATTCTGTTTGTCAAAGTGGTTTCCGATTCCGACCAAACCCCCATTCTTACGAATCTGCTCAAAGTTCTAGTCCAAATCCTTCCAGTTTCCTTTTTCTCAATGTTTACAGTGTCCAAATTTCGGGTTTCCACCACCAACCATCCTCAGTAATCTATCACGTTGTCTGATTACCTTAGATATCTGTGCTTTTTGTTACCTCAGATTTCCAAACTATAACCTATGTACATGATTTTTTATGGCACTTGAGCTTACTCAAGTGCCATATAGCGATTGTAATTTCTGTCCGTCAGTCGGTCTGTCGGTCCCGGTTTTGCTAGTTCGGGCACTTCCAGATAAGCTAGGACGATGAAACTTGGCAGGCATATCAGGAACTGGACCAGATTAAATTAGAAATGGTCGCTTCCCCGATCCGACCATCTGGAGGGGAGTGGAGGGAGGGGGAATCCGGAAAAAAATAGGAAAAATGAGATATTTTTAGCTTACGAACGGGTGATTGGATCTTAATGAAACTTGATATATGGAAGGACTTCGTGTCTCAGACCCTCCATTTTAAATCCAGACCAGATCCGGTGACATTGGGGGGAGTTGGAGGGGGAAACCGGAAATCTTGGAAAACACTTAGAGTGGACGGATCCGGATGAAACTTGGTGGAAAGTACAAGCAAAAGTCCTAGATACGTGACTGATATAACCGGAACGGATTCGCTCACTTTGGGGGAGTTGGGGGGGGGGAGAAGTCCGAATTTGTAGTGATCCCGCGTGTTCCGTGCTTCCTGATGTGCTGTGACGATGGAAATTGACAGGCATGTCTGGGACCCGACCAGATTAAATAGGAAATCGTCAATTCCCCGATTCGACCATCTGGGGGGGGGGGGAGTGGAGGGAGGGTGAAGCCAAAATTTGAGGTATTTTTAGCTTGCGAACGGGTGATCGGATCTTGATGAAAGTTGATATTTAGGATGACCTCGTGTCTCAGACATCTCACTTTAAATCCGGGCCGGATCCTATGACACTGGGGGGAGTTGGAGGAGGGAACCGGAAATTTTGAGAAACGCTTAGAGTGGAGGGATCGGGATGAAACTTGGTGGGAAAAACAAGCACAATTCCTAGACACGTCATTGACATAACCGGACCGGATCAGGGCACTGTGGGGGAGTTGGGGTGGGGGTCCGGATTTCTAGCGATCCCGCGAGTTAGGCATACTTCCTGATGTCCTAGGGCGATGAAACTTGGCAGGTATTTCAGGGACCCGAACAGATTGACTTGAGAACAGCCGTTTCCCTGACCCGACCATCGTGGGGGGAGTGGGTGGATGGAGAGTCCGGAATCTAGTGGCGTGCATAACTTTTGAATGGATGATCGGATTTGAATGAAACTTATCTGGTGAGCTATCGCCTCGGACGTTCAGTGTCACGTCTGGGTCGGGTCCGATACCTGTGGGGATGGGGGGGGGGGGGGTGGAAAACTCAAGAAACTCTAAAAGCAGAGGGATTGGGACGAAACTTAATGGATGGCACAAGCATTAGGCCTAGATGAAATTGACGGAGCCCGATGGTTTCGGGACACTGTGGGGGGAGTTGGTGGGGGTTTCCTGGAATTCCGGTAGTCGTGAGTTAGAATAGTTTCAAATGTAAAACGACAACGAAACTTTGCAGGCATATTAGCGACCCGAATTATCTTGACTTAAGAACCTGACACAACATACCCCCGGAAACTTCCGTTCCTAGATCCGAGCATTTTTTGGGGAGCAAGAGAAGAGAAATATGGAAATTGACTTTTATAAATTGCGAACGAGTGGTCTGATTCGAGTGAAACTTCATGGGTGATACGAATCGATGGCATCGACATGTAAAACATGCGTTCAAACCATATGCGACCACGATTAGGGGGGGGGGGGACTTTTGACATGCACAAAAACCTAACGGATGGACCGAATGAGATGCAAATTCGACAGTGCCGAGTTTATGCGGCCTAGATTTGTTATTTAGCGTCCGGGCCGGATTCGGCCAAGGTAGGGGGGGGGGGGGGGTACTGGACACTTGCAGATAGGCTATGCTCCAATTTCAGTAAAACTTGATGGACAGGAACAGGGAATTAAGAGATTGGGCCGGAACCGGCTCCGACAACGTTGGTGGGAGGGGGAATACCGGAAATACCGGGATACCGGAACTTTTAAAAAATGCTCAGATTCGAGTGAAACTTGATAGATGGTATAAAAAAGATGCTTTAGGGGGTCGATTTTTTTTTATTCCGAACCAGATTCGGCCACGGTAGGTGGAGATAGAGTGAGTACCGGAAATCGTGTAGCACGTCTAGGGATCAAACAAATGGATTTATCGGGATGAAAGTTTGAACAGTCATGTGCATTTGCTACAGACAATCGAGACTATGCCGGAACTGCTCAGAAATGAGTGAAACTAAATATCTTATTTCTATTTCCGAACCGCATTTTTGGATGGCGGGTGTATTTTGTGACGTTCTCATCTACTTTCTTGTACAGCCTGCTCGTACAAGTGCCATATGAGCTCGTAGCTCTTGTTTTTGTTAAGGTCGGATTGGAATCCGGATTTGATTCCGGATTTGGATCCTCAGCAAGAAATGGTGGATTCGGAATCGAATTCGTGTTAGCCTTTATTCGGATTCGGGATCGAATCCATTCATGATCGGATTCGCCCATCTCTGTACATTTGTATTCTACCTATTTGTTTAACCTAATCACTAAGTTTTGTGTTTACTGCCGTCTATTTGTTCAACTGGTAGGGTTAGTTGATTAACCCTTAAGACTCCCAACATTCCGCAACATATCACTGCATCAAATCAAGCTTAGAGCTGTATAGGCGTACTACCATCCCTTCACCTGTCAATAAATTTCAGCACTCCTTTTCAGAAACCACGCACATATCAGTTTCTTTCATTAGGGTTTGCAGCGCAAGTCCTTATTAGTTTGTTTAGTTGTTCAAAGTATACGTAAATAAAATGTTAGATGCTGTTTAAAATTCAAATAAACGACCCACGTACCTACATCTTTTTGGTAAATTCATACTAGTTCCACTGTTCTTTTTTTGTGTTGTTCTTTTTTTATTTGTGTCCTTTTCTTTCATTTTATCGTGGTATAGTTTGTAGCTTGGCTCCTACGAGTTTGTTCTCCTTGTTGGCCAGTAAATGAATTATTTTTTAATTGTATGTCAAGTTTAGTATCTAAGTAAATACCTAAATTTTTACCTAGCTTTCTTTTTTAGGTTTTCGAGGATGTAAGGAGAATATTTGCTGTTTTGCAATAATCCGGCTGATCAGCGGTGCACCAGATTTGACCGAAATATACTGCCGTAAACCAGTTTTTATGCATTTCATGTAACTCTTAGAGGTAGGCTCTAAGCCTTTTCTTTGCTCTATTAGGGTAGTTATTTTAGTATTTCTGCTCGTTTAAGATGTCAGGCGTGAAAATTCAGGAGAGCATTAGCCTTTCTTTACTGTTGCTTGGATTGATTTGCTGCTATAGCGAGGCGAGGATGACTCCTAATCACAACCCTGGGCCTTACCACATGCTTACGATAGTAGCAGTCAGTCTTCTATGGAAATAATTGGGCTAATGAAGGCCTCAGGAAAATACGACAAAAACAATTTAGCAATCATTTTTCTTCTGAGTGAAAGTTGCCAAGCAAATTTTCAGCTCGTTGGGATATTGGCTGCAGACTATTTCTCAAGGAAAGCGAAGATTGTATATTGAAAATACCACTGTTTGAAATGTTCTTACTTTGCTCAAAGTTTTTTACATAACCGTAATCCTACCATATGCTTGGACAAGACAAACTGTCATCGCAAGAATATGAATAAAAGTTCAGGCGAAAATCTCTAAAAATCTAAAATAAAGGGATACGCCAAAGTAGGACTAGTAATCCCAGTTAAGGCCCCTGCCCTACACGGTAGCTGGGGGTGGAGGGGATCCTTGTCACGAGGTGAAACCTTCGAGACTGCTCGATTCAGGGGAAGTTTAGAACAGGAAGTGCAGTGTAGTATCATAATCAGTCTCGATTCAGTTGCAGAAGCTATAGTAACGTGTGGTGGTTGGTTTCCACGACTGGATTATATTTTTTTTTTTTTTAATGGATTACTAGTCGTTTTATTTTGAGAAAATCGGTGGTTGAAATGCTTATCAAAGTGGATCATGTATTATATTGTGTTTTCACTGCTTTTACTTCTGTGTCGGTTGGTCGAATAAATTGGACATGTTGCAACACTAAGTTAGTAGTTCATAAACTTCGCGAGGTACCCATCATCACTTCGTTTAGTTTCTAGTTGTGTAAGAACAGCCTAATGTTTTTCGAAAGTTCAAATTGACAAAATCGATTACGACCTCGGATGTTAGTTCAGGGATCCTATTTAGCACAGTAGCTTTATAAGGGAGTCGACTGTTTGACTTTAAAATCCGTACGTGATCTTTGTTCAAGCCGGCGTGAGCCAGGTTAGTTTCTACCCTCAGGTCTGATTCTTTATAGCAGTACGGAAGGACCTTTCGTAATCTTACCATCTTGCCAGATAAATGCACTAGATTTAAGATCTGAACATAGGATTCTGTGAAGAACCGATGATGTGACAGATCTGGCGTTCACAGCCGCTTAAGCATACAGTGTAAAAAAAAATCTTGCAGTATTTGCTACTGGGATTAATCTCATCTTTATTGAGATAAGATTATCCCTTCGGATTAAATTTATCCCAATATAGATAAGATTAATCCCGATATCAGATACTGCATCCTTTTTCGGAGAAACTTTTTACAATGTACATTCCCTATCATTTGCGTGGGTGGATGTGATGCTATATTATACATTTGAACACTGTCTTAAGGCGTTTTTCCGTGTTGTGGGTCGATTGTGGCTCGAAAAGTGCGTTTCCGCGGCTTTGCGACCCACAAGTGTGTTTCCGCGACCAACAAGACTTTCGTGGCTCGCTTTGTGGCTCGAATTCGACAAACAGCTGCGGAGGTGATTGTCGGTTATGTGGCTCGATTTTGGCGGGAAATCAAGATTTAGCAGCAAAATAACGTCAAAACCATAGAATTAAAAACTTTGTCAAGTACTTAGATATAAAACTCAAGATCCTTTTTGCACGGAATGGTAAGGATGAAAGCCTGGAGTTCTGTTTATTGAGATTATTACATGATTTACATTTAAATATTCAGACATACGAAAGTATCGCCAAAAAAATATACAAAACGGCGTTTCCGCGAGTTTCATCTTGTGGCTCGACTGTGTGGCATACAATCATGTTTCCATGAAAAACACTCAGAAGTGTGTGGCCCATAATTGTGTCACGTAAAAACGCTTTTAATGAACAACGGTTTAAATTCAAAGACAGCGTAAAGGACACTGTAATAATGGATAGTTAACAAAAGTCACGAATTGGCAAACGCCTACTTTTCGCTTTAGGAAATAATGAACGTGTCCGAAAGCTTTTTGGTGCTTGAAATGCTGCATTAATGCTGCATTTTCTTTCTTTGTTTTGTCCGAAAGCTGTTACCTTTTTTTCTTCTCCGACACTTCCAGAATACCAAATTTAAGTCAGGAAGAAGAAGAAGAAAAAAGAATTAGCTGTATAAAGCTGACAAAATGGATCAGCTACTGATATCCAACCTTCTTATCTTCTTATCTTTTCCTTTCTTCGTTGGCAATGATCGCCACTTCTCTTAGAATTCGGAATGTTTGCCGAATTGTCAGTTGTCTTTTTGAATTTGTTATGTTTGCCGCCGAAAACACTGAGAGAATCGCCGTACTCCCCAGTTTCTTCTTGAAAATTCAGCTTAAAATTTAGCATTCTTGCTGAATTTTTCGATGAATTTTGTGCTGAATTAATGCTGCATTAATTTAGCCAAAATTCAAGTCCGAAAGCGAAATGCTGCATAAAATGCTGAATTAATTCAGCATTTTCGTTCGTTTCGGAGCTTTCGGACACGTTCAATATTTCATGCCTTCCGAGATGCCATCAGTTTGAATACCTATCCTTAAATACAGTCTTGAAGAACGGTTTCCGTGGCAACGGCTCTGTGGTAATCGATGGTTGGTAAAAGTCACGAAAACCCCATATGACTAAGTTAATCTCGGGAAGAACAAGAAACGGCACCCAAACGAACCCCGGATTTGATTCAAATCCTGCGTAAACCCACTGACAACGTTTATCCCCTAGTTCACACTGCTGCGATTTCGCGCAAAATTCTGCGTCATCCGACATACGACACAAATCGGGCGACAAGCAACGCGGAACTTTGCGTTTTGTCGCAGTATCGGATGCGTTAACAAATTTCAACTGATCCGACATAACACATGCAATTTTTTCAGGGAAGGAAAAGAAACAAGAGCTGAAAGCTCATATGGCACTTGTAAGAGCAGTTAGCATGTTTGTCAGATACGCTTTGCAGTTGTCAAGGCTGCACCTCTCTCCCGATATTCATTTCATCAGAAAATCGACTTTATCTACTAAATCAGAAATGGTTACTCCACTCACGGATAACTGTTTCTCCCACAACGATGATCGGATCGGGGGAGGGACTATTTTTCCTATTTTTCCTTGGCAGTCCGTAAACATGCCTGCCAAGTTTCATGGTCATAGCACATTTGGAAGTACACCAGCTCGTGTTGACCAGAATTGTGGAAAACCCTCTCAAACTCCCCCAGCTGTGACAAGATCCGGTCCTGTTTTGTCAGTATTGTCTCTACGGCTTATGCTTGTTCTTTCCTCCGAGACCCCCCGATCTCTCGACTAAGCGTTTCACGAAATTTCTTGCACTCCCCCCCCCTCCAGCTCCCCCCCCCCCCAGTTATTGGATTCGTTCCGAACTTGAAATTGATCATCTGAGGCACTTGTTCCTGACACTTCTCAAGTTTCATTTACGTCCGATCACCCGTTATAAAGTTATGCATGTCACTAGATGCTTCCCCATTCCTCCACTCCCCCAACATCACCGTATTGGGTAAGGAACTATTTTCAAGTCTACCTAGGAAAGTACCTAATATGTCTGCCAAACTTCATGGTCATAGTATATCTGGAAGTACCCTAACTCGTGATCACCGCGGATCCAAGAAACCCCCACCGACACCATCCACTGCGACACGATCCGGTCCTATTTTGTCAATTAAGTATCTAGGGTTAATGCTCGTTCTTCCCTTCAAGTTCCGTCCCGATCCCTCGACCCTAAGCGTTTCAAAAGATTTCCGGTCCCCCCTCTACCCCCACCCCCAGTTATCGGATTCGGGCCAGATTTGAAATTGAAAATCTGAGACACTTTTTCTTCACACTTGTCAAGTTTCATGCATGTCCGATTACCCGTTCCAGAGTTATGTATGGTTCAAGTTTCCAGATTCTCCATCCCTCCACTCCCCCCGCGATGGCTGGATCGGTGAAGTGATTATTTCCAAGCTAACCTGGTCGGTTCCCTCATATGCCTTCCAAGTTTTATTGTCCTAGCTTATGTGGAAGCATTTCAGGAGATTTCCTGTGCCCCCCCTCCAGCCCCCTCCCCCCACAGGTATTGAATCTGGTCCGGATTTGAAACTGAATATCCGAGACACTTATCCTTGACACATGTCAAGTTTTACGCATGTCCGATTACGCTTTCCAAAGTTATGCATGTTAATAGTTTCCGGATTTCCCATCCCTCCACTCCCCCCACTATGATCGGATCTGGAAAGTGATTATTTCCAAGTTAATCTGGTCGGTTCCCTGATATTCCTGCCAAGTTTCATTCTCCTAGCTAAAGTGGAAGCGTTTCACGAGATTTGTTTAGTTTAACCACTTTCGTTCTGACCAGTTGGTCTTACTTTAATCTTTTAATTTTTTCACGCGATTTGCGCGACGTCAATCTGGAGGTCCGAGATCTTAAGTTAAAGGTGCCCCACTGACACGATCTTTGGTTTATCTCTAGAATCTAAAAGACTATCTCCGTGGAGACAACGCGGCCGCTGCCAGTCGATTTTTTGAAAATGGCCAAGAAGCACGAACAATCTGTGATCCCAGAAAACTTTGGCAAGAAGTTTGATGAAGTTCTTGAATATGTGCTTATCCACTATCGATGGGTGCTAGTGTGTTTTTTCTTGCTTCCGGTTTCTGTCGTGTATGATCTATTCTTTTATGTGAGGAGTTGGCTGATTTTCCATTTCAATTCAGCGCCCAAAAAGCACGACAAGAAGGTGCAGAAGGTCCAGAGCCAAGTGAGTTTCGGTTTGTCTGATATAATTAAATAAGTAAGTAATTTATTTATAACCCGCCATTTTGAAAAAGCGGAGTAAATGAAAGAAAATAAATAAAACACACACACAGAAAAAGATATAGTTGACACCCGAGCCGATTTGAGTCGCTGTATATAACCCCTTGACAAATTCTCCACTCTTCGACCTGAAGTTCGACCGCTTGTGGCAAACTGAGAGAGCTCTGTGGGGTTGCCCACACTCAATTTTAGTGTACAACAAGTACCCGGTGCAGCTGCAGTTGCAGTACCCGGCGCAGTTGCCACGTGCTAGAATATTAAAATCACCATGTTTAGAAGCGGCAGTCCCCTCATCTGTGGCCGGCACCGCTGGTGCCAGGAAAGGATGTATAGCAGGTGCCTTGGAGTAGGTAACCCCTCGGAGAGTTCATTGAAGAAAAAAAAAAAAAATACGAGTCTTAAGCTGCGTCCGAGCTGAACAGGCTAATAGTAGGAGGATGGGTGAACCGGAAGACGACTGTCCGGTCAAACGGTCAGAAAAACACAAACAATCAAAGGCTACCTGATTGGTAAGCTACCTAAAATCTTCTGTGTTCAAATGTAACTGTTATTTTGCAACGGCCGGGCATGATGAATGCATCTCAAGTTTTGCATACGGAATTGGGATGGTGCCAACAATTTTGGCAGATTCGCGACGGCCAGACTGTGATCCAAGCTCGTAAAACGTTGCATCACTCCTTATTGGCTACTGTTTTTTATTTGCGCCTATATGCGCCTGCATATTTTCGTGAAAACGAAAGATAAGAGTCTAGATTTTAGGGATAATGGTCAGACACTTTGGAGTTTGACCATGTGAGTTTGACATTGAACTTCGAAATTACTAATCTTCATTATAAAACCACATATCAGTGGGAAGATAGCGGGGATGAGAACTCTAATGGATCAGCTTTGAAAAATTGATAAATTCATCAATGGCTCAAGTTCAAATGGCTTATTTAATCATAGGTTAAGCGATGGAAGGCAGAGGGGACGACAACTCCGATGTGCACAGCCAGACCCGGATGGCAGAACGTCAGCTTCCGAAGGGGGAACTACAAGAAGTCAATGTTCAACGTCAAAGTGGATCTTATGGACGTTTTAGATATCGACGTTGAAAGACAGGTAGCCTACTCCTTTTTTGCATAATTTCGATTTACTTTCTGCCAGCTGACGAAATAAGAACATAGCAAAACAATGGATAAAAAGGTGCGAACGAGTGTTACTTCGAACAATCCGCTATTGCGAGCGCTGTAGAAGCTTTCGGTTTTCACCGTTTTTTGTGGAACTCGTAGCTCGTGAACCAGGGCATGTATCAAGTTCAAACTTGGTACGCTTGTGGGTATCGTGGGCCAGTTATGCCCTTTGGAGGTTCCAACCCACCCACCTACCCACCCGCTTCAGGGGCTATTGGGTATAGATTTCCCATTGAGTAGTGTTCATAACCAGTGGACAATGACAGATATCAAGTTGAAAGCTGGTACAACTCTTCGCGCTGGAGTCTAGTTGTACTTTGTTGGCCCCCCCCCCCACACTCACCCGGTTGTGCCCCGTGGCTAAGATCTAAACTTTACCACGGCTGGAGCTAGAATGACGGGCTTTCCTGTACCTATACCCTCCGGCTACGAAGAAAATCTCAAGACTGCACCTCCCCCACCCTCCCCGTTCGTGGGAAACTGGGACCGTATTGTCCATGATTTGAGATTTTGTGAACCGTTACAGGTATCAACATTTAGAATTGGCATACTTGATGATATTGGCGTCTAGTTTAAAGTTATTCTCCCTCCTCCCACAGACACCACCATTATGAAGGGATTGCGTTTCTAAATGAACTAACATGTGTTCTCGCGTGGAAGGTGTTAGATGAGACACGCTTAGAAAATTTATGACTTTGACATTAGGGTGTTCGAGCAAGGTAGTAAATGAAATGTATTGGAACAAACCTACAGTGCTCATAGCGAGCATAACTAATCAGAATCATTTATTTTACACAAGCTATCGTAGTCAAGAAGAGACTCAACTAAATGGCGCTTGGGCTTACAAATTAAAAGAGGACACAAATAAGAACAGAAACTTCAGCACTTATTAAACACTGACGTGTAATACTTGCATTATCACAGCAAAAAAACAGGGTGAAACCAACACTTAACAAGCTAAAACTAAGACTGCGTGTGGCGGCTATTTCACAGCGCTCGCCACAATTGTATGAGAGATCGCCTAAGACGTGCCTGGAGATTCCTTGAGAACTCAATATTTGGTTTCACGGATAACTAATATTAAACGTTACGGGAAGGGAGAAATCAGTTTAAAACATTGAGTTTTATCTCATCGTGTTAGGGTTTGCTGTTGCGAGCTTCTGCCTAAATCGTAGCCGCCCAACTAAGTGGCCTGAAAGGAAGGGCTCTTCCTTTCTGCTCTCTTAGTTGTTCACGAACTCTTCCAATATGATAGCGTTCAACGAAGGCGTAGATTTGTTCGAATGGTTTTCGCTAAGTTCAAGTTCCTGACACGTTTATTGTTCGTTACTGCCTGTTATGTTGTCACTTCGAAGCTTCACCACACTCTGCTTTGATCTGCTTAGAAAATGACTAGAAAAGCCTTTTATAGACTCTTTCTCTGACGTCCTCAACGCCCATCGGCCACCTTAACCGCAGAGTCTTGGAACCGCTATGTAAGAACTTGTTGTGGGACTTGGTTTGAATTTTGAACAATATTCCTTTTAAATCTGGCTGAGTTTAAAAGGTAAACCAGATGTGAACTTAAATTTGCTAATGATAAAGATATGAAGACCCTCCGTAACAAGTTCAATTTTTCTGATACAGCTGTTTGAACATATTCTTGAAAGGACCTGTCGTAGCTATAGTCGTGATGCCGTAGCTCCGTCCATCCCTAAACTCGGATCCGGATATCAGACTGTGAATTCTATCGCCGTAACGAAATAGCATTGATTTTGACATGTGCCTTATTTCGCTATTGTCTGTGCGTAAAATTTTCCCGAACACTGTTTGCCAGAAGCTTATTCGTCAGAAAAACCGGTTATGTAAATTCTTCCGTATCTTTGCTAGAAATCAACGGGCCTTTGCAAAGGCTTAAAACAGCCAAAGCCATGGGTAACATGTTAAAAGCAAAGTATTCAAGAAGTATTCTACTATTCTAGAATATTGGAACGTAAACAACAAATAGTACGATGTCTCCTTTGGGTAGTCAACGATGACATCATATTTACACCCGGAACAGGTCTAACGTACGAACGGCATGTGAAAGTAAAATAGTTAAAAAAGCACCGGAAACTACATGAAAATAAAATCAGGGCTCCTTACCCCACCCTTTAAATGACTTTATTTCTTCTAGGTGGTCCGTGTTGAGCCAATGGTCTCTATGGGCCAACTTACAGCTACCTTGGATCCCCTCGGGTGGACCATTCCAGTGCTTCCAGAGTTGGACGATCTTACTGTAGGTAAGGAAACGTATCGTCTTTTTCCCGCTTTCCCACTTCCCACTGACATTAGTTGCGGTTCTGTTCGCCTTTTCACTCGCCGTTTCGATTGTTTTTTACTTGTTGTGCCTCTTCCTAAAATGGTCCCAAGCACTGTTTGACAACTTTCCGTTTTTGTCAAAAAGGTAAACGCCGACTTTACTTCTTTGCAAAAAAGGCAACTTGGTAGTTGACCAAGTTGCGCTCTCCTTTTGGATTTTTCCCTCGCGATTTTCATCAATTTACTCCAAAATCAATGAAAAGATTGATCTGGCCCAAAGTGATAATCAGCATTTGGAGACTGTCCCGGATACTAAGGACGAAATTTGTAGCACAAGTAAAATGGAATTGGTAAAATTCCGTTTTTATCCAAGAAAAGCGAAAAGTCCTTAGTAGGCCATTAACGGCATGCGAAAATGTTCAAAAAGGCCTGAAATTTGCCAAATGTTAAAGCCGAAAAGGGAAAGGCAAAAGGTGAACAAAATGATGGTGATGTTTTTATTGATCCACCAAAATCGATGATAATGAGATAAATGATTATATAAATACGCAAAAACAGACTAACACTAAAGCAAAATGCAACTATTGTCTCTTCGCCCATCCGCTTTCTTTCTTTTCCATTTCTTCTTTTGTATTTTACTTTGTTTGGACCTGCGGTCATTGGTAGCCCATGGAAGTCTCAATAAGTAGGAAACTGAAATACAAAATGCCTCTTGGGCAGGATTTGAAACCCATGACCTCCTGCTTAAACTGCCAGCGCTGTACCCCTAGGCCACCGAGGGGCGTATGAACATAGTTCATAAACTTGAATAATTTCAAGTTAAAAGGTGGTTAGAAGATACAGCCACCCACAGGATTTTTGTCTTTTATGTGGTTGTTGAGTTTTTTGTACAATGTAGTTGTGTTTTTTTGTGAAGTAAAAAAATATCTGAATCTGAATCTGAAATCTAAACCACTACGAGTTGCGTTTTATTTGAAGTTCACAGTACTGGAGTGGATTGGACGGCGAACTGTAAATAGTCGTTTTATTCATGGCGGACTACGTCAGAAGTTCAGAAGGTGTTCTCTGCCTCACCCAGCGTGCAAACTAGCGGGTCCGCTGGCACTCAGCGGGCGGCCCGCTGGTAAATAAAACGACTTCGGGCTCCCCCCGCCTTCCCAGCGTACAGCCCGCTGGCGAATAAAACGACAACGAACAGTCCGCTGTACTATGAACTTCAAATGAAACGCAGCTACCATCAGAAGATTAGAAAGGGATAAACTAAAAAGAGGCACGGCATGGTGCAGCAGGCACGAGTAAGGTAAGCACGAGCACGAGTTCTGATGGAATGTATCTTTCCCAAATTTACGACCCTAAATGTTTCAAAAGAACTTTGTAGAGGCTTTGTGGCCTTTTTTTTTCAATATAATATTATTATTATTAATAATAAAAAGAGATAAGGAAGTAATAGAAGTAATAGAACTCCAGAGCCTAGAAGAACGCCCTTTTAGTTTTCGTGCCTCTTTTTAGTACTCGTGCCTCCTACACTATGTAGTGCCGTGCCGTGCGTCTTTTTACTCGATCCTGATTACAAGCGGGCTATAGGACAATGATCCCAAATAAAGGCAAGTATGTCTAAGCAGTTCACATCCCCATGACACAGGATTGCACGGCGAGTGCTTCTCCTAGTCGTGTACAAAGGTATACCAAGAACAAATAATCTATAAGAACCTCCGTCCCCCTATCTCTGTAATACGACCATGCGGAGTCGAATATATTTTAATACCCTACACGATGCAAACGAGCGGAGGAGGAGCTACGCAGAACATCGTAAATTGTTACCTCTACAAACAGCTGTATCGCAGTACAACTCCGCAAATACGAACGCCGTCTGTGTCATCCTATATAGCTGACTGGTTGTCTACCATTGTGACGTAACGTCAAACTCGCTGCAGACCGGATTCTGAACCCCTGTAGGCATCCTACGGTTTTGAGTTGGTAGGCGCAGCGGCGAAGAGGGAAGTAGTCGGGTATCAACTCAAACCTCACATCAAGTACCTCTAGCTCCGCTCAGTTTTACCGGCGTATCCATAGTCGCTGCATGGGAACAAAGACGGAGGTTCTACCAGATTATATGTTCTTGAGCATACACACACATACTACTGGTTGATTGCAATAAAGGGGTTAGTCAGCTGAGAATCGTTCCAGCGATTCGGCCCTTCTGGTAATGGTCCACTTCAGGCTAGAAACATTGGATCCTTTGCGAGGGGGTTCATGAGCAGCCAGAAATTTCTGCAAATTGGTGCACATTGTATTTGATCCTTATAAATCTGAGGGTAAGAAAGTTCATTTCGACCGCCTATCACTGTAACCTAGAATTAGGTGTTTACGCAACGGATACAAATGATAATGTAAAACAATGAGGTAGTTTCGTAATAATTAAAAGAGTGTCTATCTTGTTTTAATAATAATATTTTTTTTATTTTTTTTTATTTTTTTTCAAAATATAGCCAACTGGGGCTGCTACATAACAACTCATTTATATAAACTAAGAAAAAAAAAAATATGCTGAAGGCACGAAGCCTCCAACAAACAGATTACTCAATCAGGATGGGTCAACCCACTCAAATCAGGATGGGTCAAACCCACAGGAAATTTCTTTCCCCCATGCTTGCCACAGAGGCAGAGACAGGCGCATTTGCGGACCACACATAATCAATAATAATTGACCCTTAAAAGTTACGGATAGCTTTATAATACCAACGAGATTATATAAGATAATGTTCCAAGTTTTCATCCGTCACGATGTCTACGATTGAAAAGGATAAAGTTCAACTGGCCGTCAATTTAGTCGCTTCTTCCGATTTTTTTTCGTTGTTGTTCTTTCAACACTGAGGAATAGCCCTTGATCATTTGATTACTGATAGTGTTCGCCTTGAAACATACCGCTTTGAGAGCTTCGGTGGGTTGACAACTACAGCAATTAACCGGTAGAGAAGAAACAAAACCATAGTGTTGCTGCTCTTGCAACACTTTAGTCGGCAAAGCCGAACTTCACGTTGCCCAGGCAACTTAGATCTAGTTTGTATGGCAAATTCCTATACTATTTTTGCAACGAATAATTTTTGGAAAAATAAAGTGAGTTGAATTGAATTGAAGGAATACTTGCAGAGAGCCATGGAATAAGTTATCTGATCAATTTAATTATAGAGATAGTGAAATGCTTTTCTGTATCGTTTTGATTTAAAAAGTAAGCAGTTGTTAAAAATTATTTGGACAAATATATACAGGGTTAGTCGTTTCTGTTTCTTCTATGCGTAGTTGTCGTGCAACTTTGAGCATGCCACGTTTTCTCCTGCTACATACTTCAAGTTCAAAAAGTGAAATTTTGATTAAGATACTCGCTGTCGAGTAATACCCATGTGTCACATGACTCGTTACTTTTACAGCTGATTGACATGCTTGAATTAAACTCCGAAGCGAAATGTTGCCAGTTGGTCAGAAATTAGTATTTCCGTTGTTATTAGTTAGTGCCGTACCTGAATAGTAGTCTAGACGCTATGCTAAAAATCTATTTAGGAAGCATGCCTATTTTTTTCATTTCGGTTCACACGGGTTTATTTATCTGGCATGAAACATATAGCTGATTGGTCTGCGGATGTCCTGAAATCCATCAGCAGAATGAAGCGAAATTGTAATCACCCCTGGAGCTATATGATGATCTGGTTTAGTGAATTTTAATTATTTCAGTTGTTGTTGTAGTGTTGTTTCATTTTTTTTTTAAGTTTTCTATTAAACTCTTTTGCACCTAGACGGGTTATAAATAAAATTCAATCTAAGTTAATATAAAATTAGTGTAAATCATTTAATGGCACCTGAACCTGCCAGTATTTTTTTAGTTTTTGCCTACCTGCACACACATCTGGAGAAAGTGATTGATCGTAACTGATGAGTTTCCCCTTTCCGAGGGATTCCAGCGAATCAGGCCAAACGATCGACTTCATGGTAAAACGAAGCTGGAGGGTCGAATTCTGAAATTGATCGAAACTGGAAACACCCGATAAAGCCATAAAACGATGCATACCAAATTTCCGGAATCAACTACGCAGGAAAACGAAGCAGTTAGATCGATTCAACATGTCACTATCGACACTCTAAAGTCTAAACCGGCTGACTCAAGAAATTATAAGCACTAATGAAATTCCTGGTTTTGCCAGATTCCAGTCGAATGTCAGTCCGGCAGGACACAAAAGTATAGTATACTGACCCAGGGTGTTTTCTTACCCTTCTTCGACTCTCTCACCCACTCACAAATATCCGTTTTTCCTCGAGTCCGTACGAACTACTTGTCCCTCGAGAAAAAGAAGTTATATATAGACTCCACATGACTCCTTAGTCCTTAGACCTAAATTGAAAGTCTATTTCAGACATGGGTCCAGCGTGCCTCCTTACTGCTACATCGCCGTTCTATTTAGCTTGAACAAAATTGGCATTTAATGAAAACCCATCCCCCACCCCTAAAAATAGGCCCATCTGCAACTTTACCTGAGGTTTTTAAAACCAGAAGTTTAGGTCAGCTGAATTTTATTAGAGTTCACTGTCTAGCTTGAGCCTGAAGAGGACCCTTGCCAAGAACAGCCGAAATATGGCTCTAATAAAATCAGCTGACATTTCCGTTTAGCACCGTCAGTTATGATTCGCAGTCAGCTTGGGCAGAATTTTTTTGTTTAGAAGTTTAGGATGAACTTAATTGTCGCATAATATTTTCGGCGGAAAATGTTACCTCATGGACATGGTTTAGGTGTAGGATGATGCTAATAGGGGATCTGGCGAAGACCATAAATCTGCAAGACAGATTTATGCAGGTTTATTACAGGTTTGATTCCTTCCCCGCAGTTGATCTAGAGGATTGACAGCCTGACGAGGACCCTTGCCAAGAAGGGCCGAAATATCGCTGATGAAAAATCATAGCTGACGTATCCGTTGTAAACATTGTTTGAATAAATAAGACCCTATTATCTCTGTGTCGAGTGGATTTGAGGCTAAATCTGTCGAAAATGTATTCGAAAATCCCCGAAATGTATTCGAGAGTCCCTTAAATGTTTCCGACGAGTCGGTGTTTGTATTCGAGAATCGACGAAAAGTAGGCTATTCGAGAAAAGGTAAAAAGCATTCCATAATTTCTAAAATGTATTTGACATTTAAATTGAAATAAGGAATTCGAGAATGACACAATTATATTTGAGAATTACAAAAAACATTAGAAAATTGAAAAATAAAAAATCGTCGAATACATTTTTATCATTCTCGAATACCTAATTTCAATTTACATGTCAAACATTTTTAACACATTCTCGAATTCCTTTTATCTTTTCTCGAATACCTTTTGTAGTTTCTCGAAGATTTTTTGTTATCGATTCTTGAATACACACACCGACTCCTCGAAGACATTTGAGGTATTCTCGAATAAATTTTCGACGTATTTAGCCTCAAATCCATTTCATATCTCTGTCAGGAAGTAGAATAGTACAGGAGAGGTATGATTAGTTGGACAGAGGTGTTTTGGGCTGAACGGTGGAATAACAAGACCAGAGGTGTCGATGGGATCCCAAAAATCTAATATTTGATTCAGACAATCGAGTCTTGTCTTCGCTAGATCCAGTCTTGGACAGGCTAATCATCAGAGAAAACCAAGTTGAGATATACCTCTATAAGCCATATTTATTTTGACGATACTGACCGAGACTTCCTGCCGATTTCCGGGCGAACCACTAGTCCAGCAAAAAACATCTAATCAACTTTGAATAAAAGTTTGACTTAAAAAAAAATCCGGTTACAACCGGATCCCGGAATAATTATATGTCCGGGTAAAAAACCAATGTCATAAACCGACTCAGCCTCTCTTCTTACCCCTTAATCTGTCATCTAATCGAACTTTTGCTTTTAACAAATTTTCCGGTTTTGGCCGGATTCCGGGCGAACTAGTTGTCCAGCGAGAAAATGATTTTCACCATCGTGTTCGGCATGTCTTTTTACCCATAAATCAAACATTTAATCAACTTCAGATTAAACTTTTACTTTTCACCAACTTTCCGGTTTTCGCCGGATTCCGGGCGAACTACATGTCCGGGTAGAAAATTGTTTTCGCATAAGTGTTCAACATTTCTTCTTGCCCTAAATCGAACATCTAATCAACTCGAAATTAAACTTTTAATTTTAAAAAACTTTCCGGTTTCGGCCGGATTCCGGACGAACTACTTGTCCGTCGAGAAAATTGTTTTCACCATCGTCTTCAGCTTGTCTTCCTACCCCTAAATCGAACATCTAATCAACTTCAAATAAAACTTTTACTTTTAACAAACTTTCCGGTTTTGGCCGGATTCCGGGCGAACTACTCACTTCCGATGACAAAAGAGTTTTCACCATCGTGCTCATCATGTCCTCTTACCCCATAATCGACTATCACATTAGCTGTTTCAAAATATTTTGTTTGCCCCTTAATTTGAACCCCCTCCCCCACCCCTAAATGTAGGGCTACAATACATTTTTTTTTTACAGTTAAAATTTTTGTTGCAGTATAGCTGGACCGGTATCGAAATAGCGTTGTCCCTAAATTTGTTTATGCCTTCAGAAATGAGGTTTAGCTTTCCAGTTTTGTGTGCGTTTATTTCGTTTCAGAATATTTTAAGTATGATAGCGAAAATTAATTTGCTCACGTTTTTAATAATAAGATCTATTTTTCATATGTGTGGAGCCGTCGATTAATTTTAGGCTATTTTTATTTTGTACACTGACATTTTAACTATATAATTTGACTTATTCAGCATTTGGCCTCAGGCCCCACAATTTGTGTTATATATAAATATTCCTTGAGCCCAAGCTGACTTTGAAACATATGTTCAATAATGCATAAAACGACCTGACGAGGATCCTTGCCAAGAAGGGCCGAAATAGCGCAGCCAAAAGCATCGTAGCTGACGTTCCCGTTTGATTCATTATTTGAATTTATTGTGTTATATATTTTCGAAAACAACTAATCACTAATTATTTATTTCATTCTAGGTGGCTTAGTCATGGGCACTGGTATTGAGTCCTCATCCCATAAGTATGGTTTATTCCAGCACATATGCGAATCGTATGAATTGGTCGTGGCCGACGGATCTGTCGTTAAGTGCACCAAGGAAGAAAACCCGGACTTGTTCTACTCCGTCCCTTGGTCGTACGGAACTCTAGGATTTTTAACTGCCGTTGAAATCAGAATCATTCCAGCTGCAAGGTTAGTGTATAGGATTTGTCTGGGATGTGTTACGACGACTGTATTTGTATGTGAAGGTGCACTATCGACCTGATGTCATGGCGAGCGGTGTAGTAGGCCAGACATAAGATGGTAAATATCCTTAGATACAGTCATCGGAGTCAGGATAGCCTGTATTCAAACAATGTTTACAACGGATATACGTCAGCTACGATTCTTCAATCAGCGATATTTCGGCCCTTCTTGGCAAGGGTCCATTACAGGTTTGTTTCCTTCCCCGACGTTGACCCAGAAGATTGACAGCCTGACGAGGACCCTTGCCAAGAAGGGCCGAAATATCGCGGATTGGAGAATCGTAGCTGACGTATGTCCGTTGTAAACATTGTCTGAATATATGCCTCAAAGTCAGCTTGGGCTCAAAGAATATTTAGGATAGCCTATATAGGGTCTCAGGATGGCCTACTACACGTGCAGACTTCACGGGTTCATTGTGGGTTCCCCCAGGTCAATTCACACTATGGATGCGTACGGAACCACAATAGGCTATAAACCACCCATCACACACTAGACCCTAAAGGCCAGCCGACTCTAACGAGCTTTAAACAAGACTCATAAGAATGACCTATGCTCTGTAAGTAACAAAAGGTTTTATTATCTGGTATGTACCTACTTACAAAATAAAATGAACAACCTTTAAGTGAAAAGAGTTGTTGGCCGGTCGAGGCCCCGAAAAGAAGTGTAGAAGAAGATGACTCATCCTCGTGGGATGAACCATGATCATGAGTTAATAAATAATGAAAGAACCGACAGTGGCCGCGACAGTATAAAAGATGACACAATGAACGGAAAGGGAGTGAGCAGTACACAAGGTCCAGATGGCACCACTGTAAATGATGGGACGTGATGTCAGTCATTTCAAGCCTTAGCACGATAAGTAATGCCCAAAACCTTATTTTTTTCCACCTCCATATCTATTAATCATCCTTCAGAACTGAAGGATTTCTTAGCTTAACGAAGGATGTGAGAAGAAATTATATATGAAATACTGTAATTAAATATAACACTAAACTTAACGTTAAAATTGTGATTGTTATTATTAAAATGTGCTAACAAACAATTTAAAGAATACAAAACGCTCAGAAATGTAAAGTTTGAGTGATTTGGAAATAGTTATTCAAGGAAATTTTTAGTTTGCTTAGAAGGAGTGATTAAGAAAATATGAACGTCACCTAAAGGAGGAGGAGTTGTAGTCCAAAATGTAATAAATATGATAATAGGTACGTAAGAAAAGATCTTCGTTGGTTTGAATAAAAAAAACACTGCAAGTATAAAAAAAAACAGCTGTCATCTCAAAAAGTATCTATGACAGAGAAATTAAAACAAACTGACCGATACTGCAGACACATTAGAAGGATCACGCATGTAAGCATGTGTGACGAATAGTACATTAGAATGTTAAGTACCAAATTAGCTTTCTTAATAGTTGGACTAATTTGAGCTTTCGGGATAAGTATAAGTAAGAACGAAGAACCAGATCCTTTTCGTGGTCCAACAGTATCCGGTCGCGGATGTTATTGAGTGTGGGGATGTGAACTTTAAAGGTTGGGGTTTGATTTTTTAGGTTTGCGACTAGGCAGTAAAAAAAAATAGGAATTTGATGTGAAGCCCGATGCCGAGAGGTGATCTTTAGAGGAGCGTGTGTGTGGACTAAGATATTTGTAATAAAGGAATAAACAAAGTGAGTGTCAACGAAAAGGAACCGACCTCACGAAAGACTACGATCTCAAATACTCCTTCGAAGGTTGAATATTCCACGCCGCTCGAACGCTACCTTGTAATGTTCTCAAGTCGGACATAAACCGCCGGAGTACCAACATCGAAACAATAGCTGCTTTCTTTGCACTCCGGGCTGTCTCTGATGTTTATGTCACCAGTGTCCGGCTCTTCTCTTATTACGCGTTTTTTGGTTCACCGGTGAGTTGATGAAAACTTGCTAACCGGACACCGGTTAGTTCAAAAACGGATTATAAGACTGGTGAGTACTCACCGGTAGATGCAAAAACTGCTTATAAGAACAAGACCAAATGTTTCGATGGGATCCCGAAAATTCAATATTGATCCAGACAATTGAGTCTTGTCTTCGCCAGATCCATTCTTCGCCAGACTCCTTGAGCATTTTTACCATTGAAATTCAGAAACAGATTAAGGCCAAATAGCTAATCATCTGAGAAAAGTTCAGATATGGATTCAGCATGTGTGTTTGCCCATATAAGTCATATCTGTTTTAGGAAAACTTCCTGCCGCTTCTGCCAATTTCCCGGTTTCGGCCGAATTTGGGAACTACTTGTCCGGCTAAAAAAGAAAGCTAAAAAATGAACTCATCGTATCTTCTTCCTCAACACTGAACATCTAATTAACTTCAAATAAAAATTTAACTTACAACAAATTTTTGCAGCTCCAGCCGGATTCCGGTCGAACTATATGTCCGGGTAAAAAATGATTCTCGTGCACGGATTCAGCATCTCTTCTTACCCCTAAACCGGATATCTAATCAACTACAAATAAAACTTTTTAACAGTTTTTCCGGTTTTGGCCGGATTCCGGTTGCACTAGTTGTCTGGGAAGAAAATTGTTTCCACATAAGTATTCAGCATGTCTTCTTACCCTCAATCGGATATCTAATCAGCTCCAAATAAAACTTTTACTTTTAACAAACTTTCTGGTTTGGCCGGATTTCGGGCGAACTAGCATGTCTTCTTACCCCTAAATCGAACATCTAACCACTTTCTGATAAAACTTTTACTTTTAACAAACTTTCCGGTTTTGGCCGGATTCCGGGCGAACCACTTGTCCGATGACAAAATGATGACCACCCATGACCACCGTGTTCAGCGTGTCTTCTTACGCCATAATCGAATATCACATTACCTGTTTAAAAATATTTCATTAGCCCCTTAATTTAAACCCCCTCCCCACCCCTAAATGTAAGGCTACAGAGCCCATCTATGAACTCGACCTTACTCTTGACCCAAATAATCCTCTCACCAAGTTTCATAAAAATATTTCATTCCCTTCGAGAGTTATAGTGCGCACAGACGCACAGACGGACAGACGGACAACTTTTGCGATGTCATAGGTATCCTGCCACTTACGTTTTGGGATCCCAAAAACCGGAGACCACCAGTGAGAACTCCCGTGACAAAGAACGCAGCTAGTATCAGAAAGGGTCATATGAGCCACTGAAAGTAAAGAGTAGTGATATCCTCTGTCCAATACCATTCTCATCGGTTTTTGCCGAGAAACGCGGCCTCTTGATCTGGATGTCACTTAGAGCTTGGTCACACTTGGCTCATTTCCTGGCTTTTTGCGTTGCAAAAGTAGAAAGAAACAAGACCAAAGGTGTCGATGGGATCCCAAAAATCTAAGATTTGATCCAGACAATTTGGTCTTGTCTTCGCCAGGCTAATCATCAGAGAAAACCGAGTTCAGATATTCTATCTACCTTTCTATACCTCTATAAGCCATATCTATTTTGACGATATTGACCGAAACTTCCTGCTTTACTACTGCCAAATTTGCGGTTTCGCCTGAATTCCGAGCGAACTACTAGTCCAGCAAAAAAAGAAAAATTCAGAAACGAAGCCGGCGTATCCCCTTATCCCTATAAAGAAATCTAATCAACTTTAAATAAAATTTTGGCTTAAAAAAAATGCGGGTACAACCGGATTCCGGACTAATTATATGTCCGGGTAAAAAATGATCATATATACAGACTCAGCGTCTCTTCTTACCCCTAAATCAAACATTTAATCAACTTCAAATGAAACTTTTACTTTTAACCAACTTTCCGGTTTTTGCCGGATTCCGGACGAACTACTCGTCCAGCGAGAAAATGGTTTTCACCATCGTGCTCAGCATGTCTTCTTACCCCTAAATCAAACATTTAATCAACTTCAAATGAAACTTTTACTTTTAACAAACTTCCCGGTTTTTGCCGGATTCCGGAAGAACTACTTGTCCGGCGAGAAAATGATTGTCACCATCGTGCTCAGCATGTCTTCTTACCCCATAATCGACTATCACATTAGCTGTTTAAAAATATTTTGTTTTTCCCTTAAGCTGAACCCCCTCCCCCATCCCCAAATATAGGGCTACAGAGCCCATCTACGAACTCGACCTTACCCTTGACCCAAACAATCCTCATACCAAGTTTCATCAAAATATCTCATTCTCTTCGAGAGTTATTGTGCTTACAGACGGACGGACGGACAACTTTTGCGATGTCGTAGGTATCACTCCACTTACGTTTTGGGATCCCAAAAAAAGAACAAGATACAGCTAATTCTGAATGTTGTCGTTTTAAATTGAGGAAATCAATTAGAGCAAAACAGAGTGTATAGTTATGTTACTGGAACCTTAATTGACCCTAATTGCAGTCTGCTCATTATCCCTAAACTGCCACAAAGCCCATCAAATCTCACGTCCCCTAGGGATTTTCAGTTGTTTGTCGAATAGGCTGGTTTTTTGAGCCCAGCGTGACCAAGCTCTTGCGGTCTTCTTTGCTGATTTCGATGCATGTGTATAAACGATCCATCTGTCGTCGGGTGATGGCACTTCTGATAATACCATCAAAAAATGTTGAAAGGAAATACAAATGCGTGAATAACCTTCATAGTTGGCTTCATCTGTCGGTGAATATGGTACGATTAGCTTAAACGAATATTCGAGGATGTATTTCACCTGTTAACGAAAGCTTGTGTTTCCAACTCGGTGGTATGACTTGACCTTAATTTTTCACCGGTCTCGAGTATTTGTTATACTTTGCATACATCAAACTAGAACGAACGTGACTTAATGCATAATTTATCGTCTTTTTTGTGTTACAGATTTGTAAAATTACACTACACGCCCGTTTACTCGCTTGATGAAGCGGCACGACTCTTTGAAGAAAAATCGAAGGATGCTAAAAACAACGAATTTGTCGAGGGCTTGATGTACAGCTTGGATAGAGGAGTAATTATGACAGGAAAGATGGCGCACTCAGCGGAACCAGGCAAAGTAAGCTAAAATCATAGGTTCTAACACACAGATAAACCTCCGTCCAGAGCAAACTAACACGAGGGAGTAGCGCCAAGACCTGTGCTTTCCATGCTTTTCAAACGGGCCAGACTCGTAGTGCCACCCACTACGCTTGCAGCATTTGAAGCGAGACAAACTTGTGTTTATAACTTTCTAATAAAGAAAATGTGCGGCCTGCACACACCAAGGAAACAATGGAGGCTGTATCATTTTTTTGCCATACCTAGAATATGAAGTTACCGGAGCCAGCGCTTGTGAACGACTAAATGAGTTTCAGTAGGGACGTTCTCTATCGCTATTGGTACTAGTATCGCTGCTAAACGAGTGTGTGTCACACCTTCTCAAGTCTTGGTGCTACTCCCTAGTGTTATTCTGCTCTACCTCGGCCGCATCCAGACAGCATTAGATCAGCACTTGCGAAACGAACAATATGGTTTCCGCCCATCTCGCTCCTGCTCCGACCTTATACATATCCTACGCATGTTGATCGAGGAATACAACGAATGGAGGTATAAGATGTACTTTGTCCTTGTGGATTTCGAAAAAGCCTTCGATTCAATACATCAAAAGTCGCCGTGGAATATCCTCCGATATTACGTCATTCCGGATAAACTTGTATCCTTGATCTTGTTGTGATTGTAATGATTCCCCCCGGGGGGGGGGGGGGTAATAATGTGTTGGAATAATTTCACTTGCGCTTTAAACTTGTCGTTTAAGTACTTGAACCTGTTATTTCGTTTCAGCTAAACCCCATCGCTTTGTGGTACAAGCCCTGGTTTTTCAAACACGTCGAAAGTTTTCTTGCCACTCAATATAAGGATGTCGGGGCAACCGAATATATCCCATTAAGAGACTACTTCCACCGACATACTCGCTCCATCTTCTGGGAGTTGCAGGTAAGGCAATTAAATTGACTAGCAAACGAATCTTACTATTTCTTGTACTTGTTCAGGAAACATCGTCAGCTAGAACTGTGAATTGGGGCTACATGGTTGGCTGAACTCTTACTGGCGTTTGAGCCCGAATTCGCAATCAGTTTTTGGCACCACTGTTTCCTCCAGATAGGAGATGCTCTCTGTATGTCCGTCT
The DNA here is from genome assembly GCA_023053575.1 of Branchinecta lynchi. Taxonomy (NCBI): domain Eukaryota; kingdom Metazoa; phylum Arthropoda; class Branchiopoda; order Anostraca; family Branchinectidae; genus Branchinecta; species Branchinecta lynchi. The sequence continues at coordinate 6,246,263 of JAKZAP010000014.1, forward strand.
GACTAATTTAAAGGATATAGTTATTAAGCTGTAACCAGAGGCGTTACTAGCCAAAATGTTTGGGGGGGGGGGGGGGGTCGAGCTATTTACCGACTGGCTGGTAATTTTTACCGAATTTTTCTGCAGATAAAACGACTGTTTTCAACGACAAAAATGACCTTTTTGAAAAAAAATCGACTGATTTTCAGAAAAATCCAGTGATTGTCAGAAAAAAAGACCATTTTGACGAAAAATCGACCCTCCCCCCCCCCCCCCCCAGTCGTGACGCCCCTGACTGTAGCATTTAAGAGACAGGAGAAATGTAACTGGCACGAACTCTTTGAACAGAAT
>JAKZAP010000014.1:6246692-6364683 GCA_023053575.1 Branchinecta lynchi
GGGAGAAGGTTTATGCTTTGGCATTAGATTTTGCTGCTGCGTAGGGGAGAGACAGCTAAGACGGTCCGGCACATAAGACGGACCTTTGCATTTTAAAATTCAGAGATTGGTAGCAATGAGATCTAGTGGTGACACTAATAGTGCGAATACACGATGAGGTCGGAAGCTACCGGGCGGGAATTCCAGCCCGGATTTGCGGCACCATCAGCACTTCCATATGGAAAAATTGACATTTTTTCAACTTAATGGTGCAAGTGCAGGAAATCCGGCAGGGAAATCCTCATCGTGTGTTCGCACTTTAAGGTACAGCCGTCCAGCCTTCAGATCTGCCGAAAAAAACAAGAAGATTGGCTTATTAGTTTTTAAGAAAACTGAAGTTGATGTTTTGGGCTGTTTTGGAAAAAATTGATGTCAAGCATTTTTTGTGATATGGTTTGGAAAATAATGAAAATATTAGGTTTTTTTTACCAGACAGTTCTGACTATCTACTTTCTTTAGAAGTGAGGACACCTCCATTCTGTGCCATCTAGCGAGTTTGGTGACAGTTTGTTTAAAATCTAACCGTTGCAGATAATACGGACCCCATGATTTGTTGGTAAGACGGACCGGGGGTTACCAGGGGAAGGGCCTGGGGGGAAACCTGAAAGACGAGGAATGTGATGAGATTGAAGTGTTGTTCTGGAAAACAATATTTCCATCATCCAATTTTCAAGAAACCGCTGAAATGGGAATGGTCAGTTTGAAGGCCGCATTGATTAACCTATCGAACCCCATCTCGTCTGGAGGAACGGCAAAAGGCATCCCTTCATACGCATCGTGCTGACTTTTGGGTTTCACCGAGTTGAAAAGAGGCATCGTGGACGTTGCCGTTTCTACTTTATTCATTTATATGGAATTAAGTCACTGGAGCTGATTACCATAATGATAGTCCGTCTTGCCCCCTCTGGTGGTCCATCTTGCCAACCCTTCGGATAAGACGGACCTTTTGACCAACCTACCAAAATCTGTTTTATCTCAGAAACCGTTGGGAGAAAAATTGCCCCAAAAATAGCAAGGAAGCAGGGATGGGTAAGCCATCCGACGGAGTAAAGTTCGTTCCGATGTTCCAGAAACATAAAAGGCAGCAATCGAAAAACCGTTACTGGGTCCGTCTTACCTGTCTCTCCCCCACGATTCTGTTATTCATTCGTGGCTATTGCTGCACTACTTAAAAATAACATTCCTCTACCTATATTATTAATCCTAAGAAAATCGTACAGTTCTTATCGTCTGAGAATAAAGTGGAAAATAGTTACAGTGGATTTAATATAGTTCTAAAAAGGGGTTTAAGGCAAGGTAGACTTCTCTCGCCTATCATTTTCAATATTACTGTCTCAGCTTTGCTTGAGCAAATTAGAACAACATTTGTTTATGGTAAGGGATACCTTTTATCTTGGATAGCATATGCAGATGATTTACTCCTTCTGAGTAGATCGGTAAAATCCCTCCAAGCTAATGTAAATTTTCTTGTTAAAGTTTATTCTGACCACGGCCTTCTTTTTCGACCAGAAAAATGTCAGTGACTGGTTCTGGGCCCTAGCCGAATGATATAATAAATAATTTGGTTTCAGTTTCTTTATAATTCAAATTTAAAACCTTTAGAGTTTTTCACTTATCTTGGAGTGCCGTATGGCCCCACGCATTCATTGTGCCGTGTTTCAGTTTCAAAAGCATTTAAGTGTAGGATTGGAGCAAGCTTTGGGGCAGTAATATCACTTCGCGATTATCTGTCTCGCCGATCTCTGGCAAAAGTTTTTAATACCGTTGCTCTTCCTAAGGCCCTTCTTTTCTCTCCTTTACTTCCCTTTTTCACATCGAGCAATTTCTCTCACATCAAAACTACCTACTTCAGCTTTGCTAAATATCTTTGCTCAAAATTTGAGTCGAATTCTTTTATGATGGAGACTTATCGATTAAAAAACCAAATAGATATCATAAAAAGAAACATGCTAATTTTTTTTCTAAAATTCCTCGAATCCATCAAAACCTCGCTGAGGCTGTAGCTCATGGTTGAGTTATTATGCATCCTCCCCTTGTAAACCGTACAAAAGGCAAAAGTAAGGAGAGGAAATCCGTCTGGCTTAAGCCCTGCTTAAAATCCCTCCCCCCATGCAGCCACATCGCAAAACTTCAAAAAAGGTGAATTCCTTTCTCCACATTTCCACAGTTGAATCTCCCGGTCTTTTAACTTGTCCTTCGCCGTCTTACTTCGCTGTTTAGGTTTGTTTGGTTTCAAACAACGAATAGAAAAGACACAAATGCCGAAGACTTCCAACATACAACAACGGCATTTTTCGAATTATCATCCCCGAGTTCCCGAACAAACCCGATGAAAAGTTTTCGAGAATTAGTCGTATGGAGTTATACAAAAAAGTAGCATGCAGTAGTAACTGTTGCCGTTGCATGCTACTACTAGCAAACTTGATGCTACTACTTGCAAACTGGATGCTACGACAGCAAGATTGGATGCTATTGGATACTACTACACTACTATTTAAGATTAATCAAGTCGGGGGCATGCTAAATCAAAGTATTCCATACCTGCAACATATCAATACATGCAACTTTTTAGTACAACTACACAATCAAAGAATTTTTTCATCGGGAAGCTTTTGATTTCGGTTTGCTGTTTATTGCGTGTGACGTGAGTTTCTGGTATTGACTAACCTTTAGCCGATTATCTACGGCCCGTGACGTTTTCTTGACGTCATGAAAGAAATAAGAAAATTCGATTAAATTAGTGTTGCAAATAAATATTTGGCCGAAACGGCCAGCGAGGTACCGGACGCGTTTACACTTATAAACTGTTCTAGGGACAATCAATTCCGTTAGTAAATGGAAATGTAGACTTTTCGTGTGACGTCGAGACCCGTAGATAATCGGCTAAAGTTTATTCAACACCGAATTTCTGCGTGGACTGAATATTTTGAAAAACCCACCGCAGTAGGTCGGATATAGTCTAAGAGCGGCTGTAAAGATGCTTACAGTTTTAATTTTCTCATTTCGCTCCGAAATTTTGACGCATCGTATGCAGATTTCCGCATAGCGACGCCAATTTTGCATGCGTTTTTTCGCATGCGAAATCTTGTCGGACTGTTTGTGCACGCAGCTTAACCTCTATTTTTTATTTCTGTATTTCTGACCGACATAATGCAAAAAAAACTAAATGGTGGAGAAACAACAAACCAGTGAAAAAAAAGAAAAGAAAAAACCTTTATGCTTTTCTTTGAAATAGTAGCTGACTAATTTATTTATTACACGTATTTTTAACAAACCGGAGTAGAGAAGAAAAGAGAAAATGAAGAAGAACAAGAGCTACGAGCTCATATGGCACTTGTTACGAGTAGGCACGGCTCGGTTATGTCAATGATATATCTAGTGATTGCTAGGTGTCTTCCCACCAAGTTTCATCTCGATCCCTCCACTCATAGCGTTTTCCAATTTTTCCGGTTCTCCCCTCCAGCTCCCCCCAAAAGTCACCGGATCCGGTCCGGATTTTAAGTGGGTCGTCTGAGGCATGAGGTCTTTCCAAATATCAAGTTTCATCGAGATCCGGTCACCCGTTCAAAAGTTATAAATACCTCAAGATTCCGGATTCCCCCTCCCTCCACTCCCCCCACAGTGCCCGAATTGGCTCGGTTATGTCAATGATGTATCTTCTCACCAAGTTTCATCTCGATCCCTCCACTCACAGCGTTTCCCAAGATTTCCGGTTGCTCCCTCCAGCTTCCCCAAAAAGTCACCGGATCCGGTCCGGATTTTAAGTGGGTCGTCTGAGGCATGAGGTCGTTCCAAATATCAAGTTTCATCGAGATCCGGTAACCCGTTAAAAAGATATAAATACCTCAAGATTCCGGATTCCCCTCCCTCCACTCCCCCGACAGTGCCCGAATCTGCTCGGTCATACATCAATGATGTATCTAGTGTTTACTAGGTGTCTTCCCACCAAGTTTCATCTCGACCCCTCCACTCATACCGTTTCCCAAGATTTCCGGTTGCCTCCTCCAGCTCCCCCCAAAAGTCACCGGATCTGGTCCGGATTTTAAGTGGGTCGTCTGAGGCATGAGGTCTTTCCAAATATCAAGTTCCATCGAGATCCGATCACCCGTTCAAAAGTTATAAATACCTCAAGATTCCGGATTCCCCCTCCCTCCGCTCCCCCCACAGTACCAGAATCGGCTCGGTTATGTCAATGATGTATCTAGTGTTTGCTAGGTGTCTTCCCACCAAGTTTCATCTCGATCCCTCCACTCATAGCGTTTCCCAAGATTTCCGGTTGCCCCCTCCAGCTCCCCCCAAAAGTCACAGGATCCGGTCCGGATTTTAAGTACGTCGTCTGAGGCACGAGGTCTTTCCAAATATCAAGTTCCATCGAGATCGGTTCACCCGTTCAAAAGTTATAAATACCTCAAGGTTCCGGATTCCCCCTCCCTCCACTCCCCCCCACAGTGCCCGAATCGGCTCGGTCATGTCAATGATGTATCTAGTGTTTGCTAGGTGTCTTCCCACCAAGTTTCATCTCGATCCCTCCACTCATAGCGTTTCCCAAGATTTCCGGTTGCCCCCTCCAGCTCCCCCCAAAAGTCACCGGATCCGGTCCGGATTTTAAGTGGGTCGTCTGAGGCATGAGGTCGTTCCAAATATCAAGTTTCATCGAGATCCGATCACCCGTTCAAAAGTTATAAATACCTCAAGATTCCGGATTCCCCCTCCCTCCACTCCCCCCACAGTACCAGAATCGGCTCGGTTATGTCAATGATGTATCTAGTGTTTGCTAGGTGTCTTCCCACCAAGTTTCATCTCGATCCCTCCACTCATAGCGTTTCCCAAGATTTCCGGTTGCCCCCTCCAGCTCCCCCCAAAAGTCACCGGATCCGGTCCGGATTTTAAGTACGTCGTCTGAGGCATGAGGTCTTTCCAAATATCAAGTTCCATCGAGATCCGATCACCCGTTCAAAAGTTATAAATACCTCAAGGTTCCGGATTCCCCCTCCCTCCACTCCCCCCCCCCCCCACAGTGCCCGAATCGGCTCGGTTATGTCAATGATGTATCTAGTGTTTGCTAGGTGTCTTCCCACCAAGTTTCATCTCGATCCCTCCACTCATAGCGTTTCCCAAGATTTCCGGTTGCCCCCTCCAGCTCCCCCCAAAAGTCACCGGATCCGGTCCGGATTTTAATTGGGTCGTCTGAGGCATGAGATCGTTCCAAATATCAAGTTTCATCGAGATCCGACCACCCGTTCAAAAGTTAAAAATACCTCAAGATTCCGGATTCCCCCTCCCTCCACTCCCCCCACGGTGCTCGGATCGGGGAAGTGACTATTTCCAACTTAATCATTTGGGGTCCTTGATATGCTTGCCAAGTTTTACCGTCCTAGCTTATCTGGAAGTGCCCGAACTAGCAAAACCTGGACAGACCGACAGACCGACGCTATATGGCACTTGGCCGAAGGGCAAGTGCCATAAAAACAAAAAGGATAGAAATTTATGGTACAGTACAGCATATAGATATATAAAGATAATATACATGATGTTCACATATACAAATGTGTTTTTTACATTTTCCGGGGCAAAATGCAAGAGAAATAGCATAGCTAACCCATGAATTAATTTGTAAAATGCCTTTTAGATCTACCCAGTTTGGCTGTGTCCGTTCAAGCTACCAGCAGACCCAGGAATGCTTCGTCCAGTCCGTGGCGCAGAAGAGATGTACGTTGACATCGGTACATACGGAGTTCCTAAAGTTTCCAACTTCCATCCCATTGAGACAACGAGAAGGATCGAGGCTTTTGTTCGGAAAGTAAAAGGGTAAGCTTAAAGCTACTAATAAAACAAGAGCTACGAGCTCATATGGCACTTGTTACGAGTAGGCACGGCTCGGTTATGTCAATGATATATCTAGTGTTTGCTAGGTGTCTTCCCACCAAGTTTCATCTCGATCCCTCCACTCATAGCGTTTTCCAATATTTCCGGTTCTCCCCTCCAGCTCCCCCCAAAAGTCACCGGATCCGGTCCGGATTTTAAGTGGGTCGTCTGAGGCATGAGGTCTTTCGAAATATCAAGTTTCATCGAGATCCGGTCACCCGTTTAAAAGTTATAAATACCTCAAGATTCCGGATTCCCCCTCCCTCCACTCCCCCGACAGTGCCCGAATCGGCTCGGTTATGTCAATGATGTATCTAGTGTTTGCTAGGTGTCTTCCCACCAAGTTTCATCTCGATCCCTCCACTCATAGCGTTTCCAAAGATTTCCGGTTGCCCCCTCCAGCTCCCCCCAAAAGTCACCGGATCCGGTCCAGATTTTAAGTGGGTCGTCTGAGGGATGAGGTCTTTCCAAATATCAAGTTCCATCGAGATCCGATCACCCGTTCAAAAGTTATAAATACCTCAAGATTCCGGATTCCCCCTCCCTCTACTCCCCCCACAGTACCCGAATCGGCTCGGTTATGTCAATGATGTATCTAGTGTTTGCTAGGTGTCTTCCCACCAAGTTTCATCTCGATCCCTCCACTCATAGCGTTTCCCAAGATTTCCGGTTGCCCCCTCCAGCTCCCCCAAAAGTCACCGGATCCGGTCCAGATTTTAAGTGGGTCGTCTGAGGGATGAGGTCTTTCCAAATATCAAGTTCCATCGAGATCCGATCCCCCGTTCAAAAGTTATAAATACCTCAAGATTCCGGATTCCCCCTCCCTCTACTCCCCCCACAGTGCCCGAATCGGCTCGGTTATGTCAACGATGTATCTAGTGTTTGCTAGGTGTCTTCCCACAAAGTTTCATCTCGATCCCTCCACTCATAGCGTTTCCCAAGATTTCCGGTTGCCCCCTCCAGCTCCCCCCAAAAAGTCACCGGATCCGGTCCAGATTTTAAGTGGGTCGTCTGAGGGATGAGGTCTTTCCAAATATCAAGTTCCATCGAGATCCGATCACCCGTTCAAAAGTTATAAATACCTCAAGATTCCGGATTCCCCCTCCCTCTACTCCCCCCACAGTACCCGAATCGGCTCGGTTATGTCAATGATGTATCTAGTGTTTGCTAGGTGTCTTCCCATCAAGTTTCATCTCGATCCCTCCACTCATAGCGTTTCCCAAGATTTCCGGTTGCCCCCTCCAGCTCCCCCCAAAAGTCACCGGATCCGGTCCGGATTTTAAGTAGGTCGTCTGAGGCATGAGGTCTTTCCAAATATCAAGTTCCATCGAGATCCGATCACCCGTTCAAAAGTTTTAAATACCTCAAGATTCCGGATTCCCCCTCCCTCTACTCCCCCCACAGTACCCGAATCGGCTCGGTTATGTCAGTGATGTATCTAGTGTTTGCTAGGTGTCTTCCCACCAAGTTTCATCTCGATCCCTCCACTCATAGCGTTTCCCAAGATTTCCGGTTGCCCCCTCCAGCTCCCCCCAAAAGTCACCGGATCCGGTCCGGATTTTAAGTAGGTCGTCTGAGGCATGAGGTCTTTCCAAATATCAAGTTCCATCGAGATCCGATCACCCGTCCAAAAGTTATAAATACCTCAAGATTCCGGATTCCCCCTCCCTCCACTCCCCCCCACAGTGCCCGAATCGGCTCGGTTATGTCAACGATGTATCTAGTGTTTGCTAGGTGTCTTCCCACCAAGTTTCATCTCGATCCCTCCACTCATAGCGTTTCCCAAGATTTCCGGTTGCCCCCTCCAGCTCCCCCCAAAAGTCACCGGATCCGGTCCGGATTTTAAGTGGGTCGTCTGAGACATGAGGTCGTTCCAAATATCAAGTTTCATCGAGATCCGATCACCCGTTCAAAAGTTAAAAATACCTCAAGATTCCGGATTCCCCCTCCCTCCACTCCCCCCACGGTGCTCGGATCGGGGAAGTGACTATTTCCAACTTAATCATTTGGGGTCCCTGATATGCCTGCCAAGTTTTATCATCCTAGCTTATGTGGAAGTGCCCGAACTAGCAAAACCTGGACAGACCGACAGACCGACAGACCGACAGACCGACAGACCGACAGACCGACAGACCGACGGACGGACAGAAATTGCGATCGCTATATGGCACTTGGCCGAAGGGCAAGTGCCATAAAAACCGAGAAGCCTGGGGAAGAAGTTACGTGTTCGGCACGACAAGTGTAGTAATTCCTGTAGAATTCAGCGGGTACCTGCATGAACTTGTAACGGGACCAGACGATCGCCGCTCCCTCATCCCGCTTAAATGACAATGGCGCCAGCCGCAGCAAAAAACGCCGAAGGGCAGGACCTAATGGTTTTCTTCTTCTTCTTCCTTAAGACAGGAGCCCTGTTCTGAAGCAACCCTGTTTTGATTGGCTGAGAAAAGGCAGTAGCCGTGTTTCAGCAAGGTAACCTCATTGACGAACAAGGGTCCGATTATAGTACTATTCTTGTCGGTCCGGCTGCCACCCATGGGAAGTGCCACCCGCGTCGTATGAAGCCGTCTACGCTGTGGGAGATGACGTAATATTAGTTCTTGGAAAAGCCACCTCAAAGTAAAAAAGTTACACCGAGTAAAGAGGGAGGAACATCGCTCTGTTCAAGGATAGATAGCTTGAGGCCCTGTGTGAACAGATTAAGTTGTCAGTAACTTGTTAGGGGCCCTTATTAGTCCGTCAAATACTGTATTTTTTTTAGTAGCCTGTTGTTCAGTTCGGATTATCCGTCGTGAGCCCGCATTTGAGCGCCGAACTGGCGTTGACTATTATCCGAGGTCCGTGACGCCACGTTGAGCTACATGAGAATTTCATACTATCCATTTCCGAACCTAACTGACTTATTAATGTAAACCTGTCCGTCCTCTCACTGGCCACTCAGCACTGTATATGTAGATACAAATACTTATTAAGCAACATCTGTTCAGTCGAATTTCCCAACTTTTTTCTGTGACGTCGCATCTTCCTCGCCGGTATCGGATAATCGGCTGATATGTAGTCTAGACTGCCGCACTGAAGGTACGCGTAGGCCTACACACAGTGGGATGCGAATTTCCTCTTTTGCTCCGAAATTTTGGCGTGTTGCATGCAGTTTTCTCCGTAGTCGGGCGGTTTTCGCATGGGCATACGACAAATTTCAGACTGTGGTCGTGTTCCACCCTGCCTACCGTAGTAACTATTCACGATGTCACGGCTTATGGCTTCTTGTCGTCAAGGTTGGAATGTATTTTTCTGCTTTCGTCAAAATATCATATCACGCGCTAACCTCGGCAATCGCGTCACAGAGATCGCGATAACGACGCTTACTACGCTCCCGAGCCTGGTAAGCAAATAGTTTCTGTTAGTGATCATTTCCAGAACGTTGGAACGGTCAGGCGTAGTCACTTGCAGACAAGAAGTTGAAACACAAAAAAAGTAACTAATAGTTACTATTGTAAGAAGGGTGGCAGTGCGGACATACGTCAGCACTCTTACGAGAGTTCCTGCTGAACCGATAGTTATTAGTTGCGTTTTTGCAGATACCATGGTATCTGGTAGTACGGTCTAAAGTCGTTATCGTTTGTCGTACTGAGGTTTCTGATATAACGGTTAAGAGACGTTTTTGCAGTTACCCGTTTCTAGCAAGATTCCGTGGTATCTGATATTCAGATACTACAGAAACTGCGAAAACGACTTTAGACTGTGGTGTCAGATGCCACGGTAACTGTACAAATGACTAATTGCAGATCCAGTTACGGTGGTAACAGATACCATGGTATCTGCAAAAACGAAACTATTATCACTTAGAATGCCACCGACCGTCATAAGTAAATTGTAACGGTTGTAACTGTCGAAAATAAGTGGGAGCTTTTGTTATTACGGCGGCCTCTGGAACGAAAATAATAACAGGAATCGAAACGATCGTAACGAGATGGGAACTAATAATAACTCGGTGGAGCGCGACCTAAATCAAGAGGTCATGATCGCTTTGCCGATGTTCTTCTGTCTTCAGATGTCATAAGACAGGAATACTTTCGTTAAATCACCTTGAATCTCACCTGAAATCCTGAGTATTTCTTGTTTTCCCGGCCGGCCTAAACCGGAGGGTGCTAAAGTTGAAGCATCGATGACTAAGGCGACAAATACAATGTGATTCATTAAAACAACAAGATCTACGAGCTCATATGGCACTTGTTACGAGTAGGTGGTGTGAGAAACGAGAAAGGAAATATGAGATTTTTTTCGGGAATTCCGATACCCCTTCCCACCGTCGTCGGATCCGCTTCAGACCCTAACATATGTCATCTAGTAAGGCGTAGGATCCATCCACTTTCCAAATTTCATTCGAGTCACTTCACTCGTATAACCTCTATGTGTAGCACAACATTTCCGAGATTCTCCCTTCATCTCCCCTCCCCCCCCCCCCCCACTGTAGCCGAATACAACTCGGATACATAGACTTCGCATCCCTTACATCTCATCTTCCCGTCCATCAAGTTTAACTCTAATCGGAGAATAACTGCAAATTCCCGATCCCGCGCTTCATCCTCCTCCTACCTTGGTCGGATCCGGTTTCGGAAGTCAAATAACAAATATAACAAATCTAGGTCGCATAAACTTGGTACTGTCTAACTTGCATCCAGTTCTGCCCATTCGTTTCGTTTTCGCGCATGTCACAAGGCTTCCGACTCCTCCCCCCGCCCCAACTCCCGAACCATGGCCGAGTGGGGTTCGTACACATGCTTTTCATATCTAGGTCATCAATTCTTATCCCCCATAAAGTTTCACTTGAATCGGACTATTTTTGTGCAACCTACGGAAGTAAGTAATTCCTGGAATCCCCCTCCCTCAACTCCCCGAAATATGGTCGGATCCAGGAACGGAAGTATTCCTAGGGTATTGTATCGGATCTTTAAGTCTATTTGGTCGGGTCACTAATATGCCTGCCAAGTTTTATCGTCCTTAGCACATCTGGAAGTATCCTATCTCGCGATCACCAGAATTCCGCGAAACCCCGTCAAACTCCCCCAAATGAACCCCGATCTGATCTGGTTCTGTCAAGAACATATCTAATGCTTATGCTTGTTTTTTTTCCACCAAATTCCATCCCGATCCCTCGACACTATGCGTTTCACAGAAATTCAGTGCCCCCTTCCACCACCCCCAAGTATCGGATCCGGTCCGGAAATAACATGGAACATCTGAGACAATCCACTTGCCAAGTTTCATTCAAACCCGATCGCCCGTTCAAAAGTTATAAACGCCACTAGATTCCGGATTGCCCCATCCCTCCACTCCCCCCAAGATGTCTGGATCGTGCAAACGACTATTCTCAAGTCGGTCTATTCGTCCTGCCGAGTTTCATCATCCTATTACACCAGGAAGTACCGAACTCGCTGAATCACCAGAATCCTCCCCCCCCCCCCCAACTCCCACCACGGTGCCGGAATCTGGTCCGGTTATGTCAATGATGTATCTAGGACTTGTGCTGGTTTTTCCCACAAAGCTCTAAGCGTTTCCCAAGAACTCCGGTTCCCCGTCCAACTCCCCCCAAAGTCACCGGATCCGGTTCGGATTTGAAGTGGGTCGTCTGAGACACGAGATCTTTCCAAATATCAAGTTTCATTAAGATCCGATCACCCTTTCGAAATTTAGAAATACCTCAAGATTCCGGATTCCCCCTTCCTCCACTCCCCCCACGATGCTCGGACCGGAAAGTGACTATTTCCAACTTAACATTTGGGGTCCCTGAAACGCCTGCCAAGTTTCATCGTCCTAGCTTACGTGGAAGTGCCCAAACTAGCAAAACCCGGACCGACCGACAGCCAGACAGACCGACGGACGGACAGAAATTGCGATCGCTATAAAAATACCCTGGTGCAGAATGTTTGATGGACCACGAGCTCCTCTAAAATATGTTTTTCTTGTAGGTTCCAGATGATGTACGCTGACAGCTATATGACTCGCGAGGAATATCGCAAGATGTTCGACCATTCATTGTACGATAAAATGAGAGAGAACTTTGGCTCGAAACAGGCTTTTCCCGAAGTCTATGACAAAGTTAATAGAAAAGCTAGGGATTAAGTCCTCTTTAATCTTAAATTTTGATTAAACAGTAATAATGAAAGTGTGGTAAACAGGCTTTCGAATCCCCAAGTCGTTCGTGAAATCACTGTAAAGAGAGAAAGAGGTATTTGTCTTAAAGTGTAAGTCAGGTTCTGACTGCTGGTGACTTGTGCTCTTCATTCCCGCCTCCTTACAGGTCCAGGTGGACTGTTGGCCACTGCCAGCAGGACCCTTGCGTGAAGGCAGTCGTGCCAGTGATAGTGTGTGTTTCCCTGCTGTAACTGAATTATAAAATAATATGAGTTTTAAAGAATAAGGGAACAGGGAAGAAATTGTTAAAGGTCTCGTAGTATTTACGATAGTAGTTCATCCTACTTAATTTCCATCCATTCTCGTTCCGAGATTCTTCACTTCATAGGTGAATCCCGCCTCATCTATTAGAAATACAGTGATTGTCACGCTCGCCACTATTGAACTCACGATTCGAACTCACGGACACGTGTGAATATGGACTTGGAGGGTAGCAAATATTTTCAAAGCAGGAACAATTAGATACACGCACTACCGGAACGGAACCCTAGCCCATGGAAATTGGTTCCGTGATTTGATAATGTTTGCGATCGTACTCCAAGTGCATAATGACATTCGTCCTTGTGTTTTTAATTTTGATTTTTGGCACTACCGGAACCTTATAGCCCACGGGAGTTGGGTTCCGTCAGTAAAAAAATATCACTTCCGAACTCCCAGTATGCACTGGCATGGATGCTGCTATCGGACTCCCAACTGCATATTGACATTTGTCATTGAGTTTGTAATTTTGATTTTTGGCACTACTTGGAACCCTTTAGAACCCTATAGCCCGTGGTCGTTCGTGTCCTTGAGTTGGTCATTTTCAACCAAGTAACTATATACTGGAACCTTAGCTCTCCCAAGCATGGGTTCCGGTAGTTGATTCTTTCCTATGTTCTATTCTCTAAGTCAGTGAAAAATCTCGGAATCCTAGCTCTCTGCCAAACTATTCCGTAAGTTCCAGATTCCGTGTATACACTACCGGAACACAAGCTCCAATTAAATAGTTTCCGGTATCACTTACCGGCTCCCTAGCTTCTAAGTAAATAATTATGTGACGCTACCGGACCTGTAGTTATAGTATGAGGAAGTTTACGTGAGCCATTTCCACTTACTACCGAAACGGGAGCCAGTAGTCAGTACATCTAATCCAACGAACTTCCTGCTCCGACTCTTCGGAAACCTTTCGGCCTGAGGCAAGTTGCTCTTCGTGGGCCGATCACGATGGCTCGCAGTATGAGAGAGAGAGAGAGAGAGACTTCAATTTCAGAAACAGCTTCACAGCGCGTGGCGCCGAATCAGTGCTTCAGGTCAGGTTATTTATACACTTTTCAGATAAAAACCGATCGTCAGCGAAATCTGAGTCAACACAACAAAATAATACACAAAATCACTTGCTAATAAGGTTTACAAACGCAGGTATGAAACTCTTCCTGTATCTCTCCTGGATAGATGGGAGAGGTTGAAGGGTGGGGACTTTCTGGGATTTGGGACTTTGAGGTCGTGATCTTAAAGATTGAAGAGGCGGGTGGAATAAATCTTGGAAACTGGGATTTGTCATGGCTTTATTGCCGAACCGGGTACACAGGAGGGTTCTCCTCTCCGATAAAAAAAATGTCGATATGTCAATGCTACGAAGAAACTCGATGATTTTCTTGAAGATTCGTCGCTCTTCTCGGGCTGGGCGAACTGAGTCGATAAGCTCATCGATGGAGACTGGCCCTCCGGCTGCCCCGTTTGTGCTTCTACACCAGCTAGCGAGCTGTGCGTTAGTGGGGCACTCGAGCACCAGATGCTGCAGAGTCTCGGTGGCGTCGCTACAAAGCCGGCATCTTGGGTCCGCTGTCTTCTTCCCCTGGAAAAGCTCTTTACGAAGAATCAATGCCATGCTCTTCACTTTGTGATAGGCTCTGTCAGGGGCGTCGCTAGCCAAAACTCGAAGGGGGGGGGGGGGTGGCAAGGCCCCTGCCGCCGCCTGTTTCAGCTTATCTTCGTATATGTAATAGCAAAACTTCTTGATAAGAGCAAGCGTTAAATAGTCGGATCTCCGATTTCAAGGGTGGTTTGAAGGGCTTGGGCGTGGGAGGTGACTACTCAAAATATACGACCGGCAGATGTCCGACAAGGCACAAGGATCATACGAGTTAGAAATAATAGCCAAGAAAGACAGCCTCACATGCGGGAAACTGTACGAATTTAACGAAACATTAAAGCTAGTATGTGTATGGTTAAGGTGAACGCATTCGTAATAACAGGAAAACGCAATACCCAACCTGCAGCAGTTTCTAACGCCTGTGTATCAGACAAAGAAAATTAGCGCCTCAGGCGAAATTTTGCAAGTAGGCTATGGCTTTTTCGTGCAAAACACCACTTCCCCCCAACAAAATCTAGCTTTTGATGATACCCAAGCCCCGAAATTCTATGCCTATATAACCCGAATGAAGTGATGCGCCTTTCCTTCCAGTACATATAAAATTTGTTGGAAACCTTTATGATCAGAACGTCTTTTTGGATTCCAAATGAGTAAGGGCCACTTATCATGGATCTACCCGTCTGTTTTGTTCACGACGAATCCCGAAAAATATGTGACATCTTGCTGGAAGCTGGTGCATCACAGTAGTTGAATTCGACCCTTTCCAAAAAAAGGACATATCATCCAGAAAAAAAAAGAACTTTATACAGAACGGACTTGTTCTGAATTGTGTTGCGAGAGCAACACTTTGGTTTTGTCCTCGTTTTTATGGCACTTGCCCTTCGGCCAAGTGCCATATAGCGATCGCAATTTCTGTCCGTCCGTCGGTCTGTCGGTCTGTCCAGGTTTTGCTAGTTCGGGCACTTCCAGATAAGCTAGGACGATAAAACTTGGCAAGCGTATCAGGGACCCCAAATGATTAAGTTGGAAATAGTCACTTCCCCGATCCGAGCACCGTGGGGGGAATGGAGGGAGGGGGAATCCGGAATCTTGAGGTATTTTTTAACTTTTGAACGGGTGATCGGATCTCGATGAAACTTGTATTTGGAACGACCTCATGCCTCAGACGACCCACTTAAAATCCGGACCGGACCCGGTGACTTTTGGGGGGAGCTGGAGGGGGCAACCGGAAATCTTGGGAAACGCTATGAGTGGAGGGATCGAGATGAAACTTGGTGGGAAGACACCTAGCAAACACTAGATACATCATTGACATAACCGAGCCGATTCGGGCACTGTGGGGGGAGTGGAGGGAAGGGGAATCCGGAACCTTGAGGTATTTATAACTTTTGAACGGGTGATCGGATCTCGATGGAACTTGATATTTGGAAAGACCTCATGCCTCAGACGACGTACTTAAAATCCGGACCGGATCCGGTGACTTTCGGCGGGAGCTGGAGGGGGCAACCGGAAATCTTGGGAAACGCTATGAGTGGAGGGATCGAGATGAAACTTGGTGGGAAGACACCTAGCAAACACTAGATACATCATTGACATAACCGAGCCGATTCGGGCACTGTGGGGGGCAGTGGAGGGAGGGGGAATCCGGAACCTTGAGGTATTTATAACTTTTGAACGGGTGATCGGATCTCGATGGAAATTGATATTTGGAAAGACCTCATGCCTCAGACGACGTACTTAAAATCCGGACCGGATCCGGTGACTTTTGGGGGGAGCCGGAGGGGGCAACCGGAAATCTTGGGAAACGCTATGAGTGGAGGGATCGAGATGAAACTTGGTGGGAAGACACCTAGTAAACACTAGATACATCATTGACATGACCGAGCCGATTCGGGCACTGTCGGGGGAGTGGAGGGAGGGGAATCCGGAATCTTGAGGTATTTATAACTTTTTAACGGGTGACCGGATCTCGATGGAACTTGATATTTGGAACGGCCTCATGCCTCAGACGACCCACTTAAAATCCGGATCGGATCCGGTGACTTTTGGGGGGAGCTGGAGGGGGCAACCGGAAATCTTGGGAAACGCTGTGAGTGGAGGGATCGAGATGAAACATGGTGTGAAGATACATCATTGACATAACCGAGCCAATTCGGGCACTGTGGGGGAGTGGAGGGAGGGGGAATCCGGAATCTTGAGGTATTTATAACTTTTGAACGGGTGACCGGATCTCGATGAAACTTGATATTTGGAAAGACCTCATGCCTCAGACGACCCACTTAAAATCCGGACCGGATCCGGTGACTTTGGGGAGAGCTGGAGGGGAGAACCGGAAATATTGGAAAACGCTATGAGTGGAGGGATCGAGATGAAACTTGGTGGGAAGACACCTAGCAAACACTAGATATATCATTGACATAACCGAGCCGTTCCTACTCGTAACAAGTGCCATATGAGCTCGTAGCTCTTGTTTTTTTTTTTTTTTTTTTTTTTCCGATGACTCCGATTTCATTTTATTCCTGGTAACTGAGAAGGGTCTAACCTGTGCGGTTTTTACGGAAAGTGTGGACCTTAGGCCGGATTGATGAATATGACATTACGTTTTGGAAAGCTCCGTAGAACTCTTGCCTGGGGCCAATAAGGATGGTTTTTGCTTGTCATCGAGCCAGAGCCTACGGTTTGCGAAGTGAAGTGGAGTTGTATAGCCTATGTCAGAGAGGACTATCTGAAGTTGTGTAGCGAACCTTTCGTTTCATCAAAAGATGTTTCTGCTTTCGAGTGGAAAGCTCCGTTCTAGCACGCAAGCAGGCAGGCACCAGTTTCAAATTGAAGATGGACTAAAATCTATAAGTGTTAAATATATGCGGCAGTTACCCGGCCCCATAGCCAACATATCTTCTTTGAGTGATAAATAGAAAAATCTACAGAGACAAAAAAGTGGCTTTTTCCCACGGGTCCGAAAGTGCTGCCATCTATTGTTTCTGTCCATGTCTGCGACGATTTCAGCTGAGCTTATAATTTTTTTTTTTTGCACTTTGGTTTGTGGTAGAGTAACGGTATCAGATGTGCCTCTTAAACTTTAAAAGTTCTCTCATTGCTAAAGAAACTAGAGCTTATCCTTTGCTCCTTTCTAAGTCGTGACGTTAGAAAGTTGGCCTACGGCAAAAAAGTCAACTTTTGAACTAAGACAGGTAGAATTTTTTTTTTCGACGGCAATCGATAGCCATTGATGAGCTGATCAAAGTATATGTCATCCATTTTTTGGTACAAAAATTCCTTCATGAGATACACCAGTTTGAAAATTTCAAAGGGGTTGACAACTTCATTGTAAGGTACATTGAAACCAAAAATAGGCGATACCAGTTATGATACATATAGGGGACTTTTAAGCAACAGTCGACTGTTAGCCCATAATCATCTTCGGTAATGAGGGGTTTGCAGCTTTTGCTAGTTGGTATACCTGTTATTTGTTTCCGGTGAATTCGATGGTAAGAACAATTTGGTTCCCAATGGTAAGATATGCAAGGGACTTGTAAGTAATAATCGGCTGTTATGCTACAATCATCTTCTGCGATGATGGGTTTGCAGCTTTTGCTAGCTGGTGTACCCATTATTTGTTTCCGGTTAACTTAATGTATATCACGGGAGAGGGACTTGGTAAGTAGGAATCGGTTCACGAGGGGCTAGGAATTTCTGCAAATGGGTGCACATTGTATTCGATTTCTATAAATCTGACGGTAAGAAAGTTTGTGTCGATGGTCTATCAATGTAACCGAGGATTAACTGTTTACACAACGGATACAAACGAAAATGTAAAGCAATGAGGTAGTTTCATAATAATTAATAGTGTCATCTATGGTATTTTAATCCTGAAAAGTTACGGATAGCTTTCTATTACCAACTAGATTATATAAGATATTGTTCCAAGTTTTCATCCGTCACGATGTCTACGATTGAAAAGGATAAAGTACAACTGACTGCAAAGTTAATTTAGTCCCTTCTTCCTATATTATTGTGTTGTTGTCTCTACAACGCTGAAGAATACCTTTTGATCATGTGATTAATTTTTTTTAGAACATCCCGTTTAAAAAGCTTATGCTATAATCATCTTCAGCGAAGAGGGGCTTGCAACTTTTGATAGCTGGTATATCCATTATTTGTTTCCGGTGAATTTGATGTCAATCACGGGAGAGGGACTTGTAAGTAAGAATCGGTTCACGAGGGGCTAGAAATTTTTGAAAATTGGTGCACATTGTATTCGATTTCTGTACATATGACAGTAAGAAAGTTTGTATCGATGGTCTATCGCTATAACCTAGGATTAACTGTTTACGCAACGGGTACAAACGATACGGTAATGTAAAACAATAAGGTAATTTTTTAATAATTAATAGTGTCATCTATGGTATTTTAATCCTGAAAAGTTACGGATAGCTTTATAATATCAACTAGATTATATAAGATATTGTTCCAAGTTTTCATCCGTCACGATATCTACGATTGAAAAGGATAAAGTTCAACTTCGACGGCAATCGATAGCCGCTAATGAGCTGATCAAAGTATATGACATCCATTTTTTGGTAAAAAAAATTCCTTTATGAGATATACCAGTTTGAAAGTTTCAAGGGGTTGACAACTTCAGTAGTAAGGTACACACTGAAACCAAAAATAGGCGATACCAGTTGTGAGACATTTAGGGGACTTGTACGCGACAGGCGACTGTTAGCTCATAATCATCTTCGGCAATGAGGGGTTTCCAGCTCTCGCTAGTTGGCGTACCTGTCATTTGATGAACAATTTGGTTCCCAAATGTAAAACATGCAAGGGACTTGAAAGTAATAATCGGCTGTTATGCTACACAAATCTTCAGCGATGAGGGGTTTGCAACTTTTGCTAGTCGGTGTACCCATTATTTTTATCCGGTGAACTTGATGTCTATCACGGGAAAGGGACTTGTCAGTAGAATCGGTGCACGAGGGGCTAGAAATTTGTTCAAATTGTTGCACATTGTATTCGATTTATATAAATCTGACGGTAAGAAAGTTTGTATCGTTGGTCTATCGCTGTAACCTAGGATTTACTGTTAACGCAACAGGTACAAACGATACTGTAATGTAAAACAAGGTAGTTTCGTAATAATTAATAGTGTCATCTATGGTATTTTAATCCTAAAAAGTTACGGATAGCTTTATAATACCAACTAGATTATATAGGATATTATTCCAAGTTTTCATCCGTCACGATGTCTACGATTGAAAAGGATAAAGTTCAACTGACTGCAAAGTCAATTTAGTCCCTTTTTCCGATATGCTTTTGTTGTGGTTAGGGCAATCGATAGCCCTTGAAGAGCTGATCAAAATATATGCCATCCATTTTTTTGAACAAAAATCCTTCATGAGATAAACCAGTTTGAAAGTTTCAAGGGGTTGACAACTTCAGGAGTAAGGTACACACTGAAACCAAAAATAGGCGATACCAGTTATGAGACATGTAAGGGACTTGTAAGCAACAGTCGACTGTAAGCAACAGTCGACTGTTAGCTCATAATCATCTTCAGCAACGAGGAGTTTAAAGCTTTTGCTAGTTGGTATACCTGTTATTTGTCTCAGGATATGTATTCGATGGTAAGAACAATTTTGTTCCCAATTGTAAGACATGCATGGGACTTGTAAGTAATAATCGGCTTTTATGCTATAATCATCTTCAGCGATGAGGGGTTTGCAACTTTTGATAGCTGGTGTATCCATTATTTGTTTCCGGTGAATTTGATGTCAATCACGGGAGACGGACTTGTAAGTAAGATCGGTTCACGAGGGGCTAGAAATTTTTGAAAATTGGTGCACATTGTATTCGATTTCTGTAAATATGACAGTAAGAAAGTTTGTATCGATGGTCTATCGCTATAACCTAGGATTAACTGTTTACGCAACGGGTACAAACGATACGGTAATGTAAAACAATAAGGTAGATGTGTAATAATTAATAGTGTCATCTATGGTATTTTAATCCTGAAACGTTACGGATAGCCTTCTTCCGATATTGTTTTGTTGTTGGTTTTACAACGCTAAAGAACAGCTTTTGATTATGTGATTATTCTTTTTAGAACATACCGTTTTAAAAGCTTCGATAAGTTGACAATTTCAGCATTTAACCGACAGCGAAGAAACAAAACCAAAGTGTTGCTCTCGCAACACTTTAGTCGGCGAAGCCGGACAAAGGTTGCCGCAACACTTCACGTTGCCCGGGCAACGTAGGTCTAGTTTACAGTTAAAAAACAAAAACCGAAATGAAAAGACGCATTGCAATAATCATAACATCTTCTCTCATTGCTCACGAAGGCGATTCTTTTTCAACCGCGCCTTGGAGGAAAATTCTTTATATCAAATCTTATATATCGTTATATATCCTCTTTATATCAAGCTGGCGCGCTTGAAACATACGACTGAGAATATAATTCTTCAAGTCCCCCGAACAGCCAATCTGGATGTCAACCCAGTTTCTTGGTGAGCTTAAACTAGATAACGAAGTATTCCGGGCGCACTGCTGGCCCTCCATTTGGCTTTCCTGGGAGAGTGCCCAGTTCAGCTAAATTTGTGTGGTCGGATGCTATGCGAGCGCCAAGCTTAGTTCATTTACTTTGACTGAGCGCCCTGCGAGCGCCCACTTTAGCTGTTTTTCTTTCTTCGAGGGGGGGGGGGGGTGACTCTCCTGGGCTCTGTTGTTGTCTGCTTCTCTGAAAATTGGTAGAACGGGTCGGAGTTTTGTGCCTATTCGGCGCTGGCGAAGGAGGTCTCGAAAGGTGGCTGACGTTGTCGGCTGATGTTGTAAATTATTGCTGTTGCATTGGCAATCGTGTCGGCTACTTAATTGTATCTGATGCCTTGGTGGCTAGGGACGTGTTGGAAGTCTACGATAACCACAAGCTGACTTAGAACTTCCTCATGTCCGCGATGTCCGAGTCTGTTGTATCCCGTTGGACATTCCTTACGAGCTTTAGGGCCGACTGAGAGTCCGACAGGATGACAGACTTCTGCGACGGTGGTGGTTTCGCCGTCAGCACCTTCAGCGCTTCATTTTTGGTCGTAACTTCAGTACTCAGGATTGAACGGTTTTGCTGGGAGAGGCTTAGCCAGGTTAAGGAGTAAGCTGGAATCACTGCTGCCGCCGCAGCTTTTTCCGCTATGACCGAACCGTCAGTGTAGATACCTAGGTGGTTCGGGTATATTGTCTGTTACAATCCAAGAAGATATATTGAACTTGTGAGGGTGAGTAGCCCGTTTTTGCATACAAGTTCCCGTAAGTCAGTGACGTCAAATCCCAGAATAGTAGCTCGTGTGGTTTGCTTCCGTGAGAACTACCGGTACCGTAAACCGTAGGAAATACGGTAAAGCTTCCGGCTCACATAACAGTGTCTCGCAATCTTGGAAGAATATACTGTTAGGAGTGTTAGGTGACTGAGAAATTGCTGTCCATGTCGTTCCTGCGCTCCAGTAATCTAAGTTATTTAGCAAAACCAAATGGTCCTTTGTTGAATTATTTCGAAATTAATGAAAGTGTGAAGCTACTAATTACGTACTATCTAACGGAATCTTTTCTCCCAACTATTGATTCTCTGCTTGATTTGCTAGGTGGCTCTAGAGGGATTCTTGTTTACTCTAGTGTCCACTGTCCGAAGAAGAAGAAGTTAACAGTAAAAGTAAGTTTTTCTCACTTTTTTTATTTGATAAAATTTAGATAGTGGAGGTGAGCTCATATTAAAGATATGTTGGGTTTCCAGTGGACAACTCCTGTTCCGCCCTCGTGATAGGAACTTGGCCAAGTTTTGCCTGACTCCTGGAAACCTCGAAATTGGCATCAAACTGTTAGATGAAACTTTTTGCTAGGTCCTGAGTGTGAAAAAGCAAAATCTTAATGACGTGGCATCTTGTTATGGCTGCACAGAAATTCCCTTCTAACTGTTAGAGGCCGATTTTGTCTTTTTTCGAGGTTATGTAATTTGAGTCAAGACTAGTTTGCAGGACCCTGCGAGGCCCCCTCCTATCTGCCTCCTATACCCTCCTGACCCTGTACCAACCCTGTTCAGTACAGTACTGTAGATCTAGGCTATGAAGTCGCCTGGCAGTGAATGGCCTGGAATGGTCGCCACTCTTGTTTCAGGAAACTATCCCTTGAAAATATTTGTCGGAAATTTCCGGTTTACCATATGTTACAATATGTTAGCCTTATTTTTTAATCTTGTTTTCTTAATTTCCTTCTGTTTCTACTTTTGAATTTTGTATCTTTTCATTTTTCATTTCCTTTGTTTTATCGAAAGAAAGCTGAAAAATACGGGTCTTAGACCCAATGTTGTTCCTTTATTTTGATATATCAGATGTTTTAATTTTGTCTGCTGTTCCTGTTTGAACATTCTTTTCTTCTGTTGGGATACTTGGGAAGGTCAGTAGAGTAATACAGAATAATTACAATATATCGGATGACGTAATTTGCAGTTAGAGTGTGCAAAACACAATTGGGAAAAAAAGCCAAAGATTACAAAAATTACCAGGTGTGGTTTTATTTTGATTAATATTGTTTGGTACTCTGTATTGTGCATAATTGTTAGTGTCATCATAGCCTATTCTGTGCAACGTCCGAAGTGAAATACCTTTCCTGTTGGCTAATGTAATTAACAAGAGTAGGCCTAAACTTGTCCTTTCCAGTAAAATTAACATAGTAAAGGCTGAGGTCTAGCCTAAGAACTATCATGGAAGTTAGCATTACTATGCCATACCCTGCTAGTAATCTTCTTCTCTGTTCCATTATTCTACATCCTTAAAGGACACCTGAACAATGAAACCATACTTGAACACACCATGGAGAATGCATTTACAGACATGGACACGGAGAGCATTCTTCTCCTGAGCGTGACATTTTCAAATTAGGGATGATTGTTTCCGGAGATTTGCACATGCAGACTCCACGACAAAAAGCGCAATTCATTCAAATCTTGTACAGCTCTGGCCGGATCGTATTGAAATTTCTTCTAGATATATGTTTGGGCTTATCTGGTTAAAAAATATTCCAGAAGAAGGGTTGATTGGAGACATTTGTTCATTTCTAAAATTGCTCGGTACTGAAATAAGGACAGATGCAAAATGGAGCAAAAATCATAGCTTGGAAACACTATTTCGTATTAGGATTGGGTTTTCTGCAGGCAATGTTAACGGACGTCATACAGATAGGGATGATACTTGGTACTCTTCATTCAGGTGTCCTTTAAAGCTTGCAACTGTAATTTAGGTAATATGAGAAAAAGGGAAATTTGGATTAAGATTGTGGATGGCACAATAGACCAAACACACTAACTTAGGAATGATATGGATGATCCGAGTCAGGCTATGAAAAAGTTTTCTGTGCCGTTCTCATGTTTTATTTCTGTTGTTCTAGCTTTCTGGCATCAGCAGACTCTAGAACATACACTTCATCAGCGGGAGGTGGTTGTTAGAAATGAATAAGGTGACAGAGCTGAAAGATCAGTATACTTCTATTTACCCAGGTTTTGGATCATACACTGAGTGCATGTCCAGAAGTCTTCTTGGAGGATCTGCTGCCTGTGCCTTAAGTTAGTATAAAAAAATCATTTTTAACTTGTTTCAAATGTTTTCTCTTTTTTAACTTATTCCAAGTTTTTCTCTAGTTTTGTTCTATTATGTGATCTAGAAGATTAAGGGATTAAGTGTAATCTTTATCGGTTATGTTTGTCACCAATTTGTCTGATGTGTTAACCCAGAATTAGCTCCAGTGACTTAGATCTACATCCAGAATCTCTTGGCATTTGAGTGGCCATGTCCCAGTGTGCAAAAGTGCCTGATCTTTTCTCGGTTATTTACATAAATTTGTATGTATGTTGCCAAATTTTTGGCAGCACATACTGGGTTCCCTATAGAATCTTTGGGATTTTTTGTTATATTTTTCTTTCTTGCAGTTTTTTAGTAATAGGCCTAATTCTAGACATGGTCACTGTGTCATACTACCCGCCGGTGGAGGGTAGTATGACACACCCTTGGTTGACTATGAAAAATACTTAATTTGTGCGTTTTCTTATTATTTCAAAAACTTTCATTAAAAAAAATAAAAAAACTTGGAACCATGAGGAATGTTTCCTCTTGGTTCCAAGGCGATTTCCCCTCCCTCTACCCCCCAGGGGAGACTGAACCCGAAAAATGAAGGTTTCATAATTTTTTTTTACATATTATGAGTTTCAGTACTTATATTAGGACTGAAGAAATAACGGAACCATTCAGATACTATAGAAATCCTACATGTCAAAACGTCAGTCGGGTATTATTACATGTGTCGTACAAGCCGACAAAAAGTGTGTCATACTACCCAATTCCCCCATTTTTTATGGGATCTGCATTTCCTCCTAAATTGTGGGAATATCCAGCAGTTTCTCAACTGCTTATGGTAATTAAACACCTTACCTAGGTCCCTGTAAGAAATGGTTATCCTATGTTATAGCACCATAGCCACATGGTAGTTCATATTAAGACCCAAAAAATTACTTGGAGGGTAAAAAAACAAGTTTTTTAGCATAAGTTCTGAGTGAGTAATTATTTTTTTTTAAGTAAGTGGTAGATGTCTCTTATCTACAGCGAGCACAGATGAAAAAAAACAATAGTTCCCAGAGTGTGTCATACTACCCGCTGTGTCATACTACCCGACTCTCCGACTCGACGGTTATTTGTTGGAGGAACAAGTGGATGGATAAAGAAAATAGGCGAGTTTTTCACTCTGGCGACCAAGGGCGCCTATGGGGTATTTCACTCTATGCACCTGGTGTAACCTACGTAGCTAAGACCAGGCAGGGTGAGTAAACACCCGAATTTTGTAAGCAAATTTAGGTAGACTTTTATAGTATCTATAGTAGTAAGTAGACAGATAGCTCTATAGTAACTAGAATAAAATATGTTTATTTGATTTCAGCTTTTTCTGGGACTTGGCTGCTTCAGTATTTGTTCAAACACAAACTCCCATATAGTCCGAAACTCTCGACTGTGATATCTTGTGCTGTAGCTGCCGCGATTGGCTACAAAATCACAGCTGTCCGTTCACTTTCGTGCCAGGCTGCTTGGATGGCTACTGAAGATAAACACACATATTTGAACCCGTTACCCCCCCGGCCCCCAAAGCTTGACTGATACATAGCGAATATTACCTAGAATGTGCTGCTAACTAGCGGAAATTAACATTTTATCTCATTTTATTTTGTTGGAATTAGCACTATGAAGATGTTGAGATTGACACTGATGTCTAAACTGATCGGAACAGCTGAATCTGTGTGTGGAGTGACGGCCGTCAAAGGTATCGTTAATGGGTTATACCCTAAACATAACCTCTATACCCCTCGGATTAGGAGTATGTCAACAGTAGAAGAGGAGGATCATCTTCATGATGAAGAGCTGTCAGAATTGAAGCAAAGGGTCTACAGAAATGGGGAGGAGGGGCATCAGGTTCTTGTGATTCAGCCGTATATTAAGTGGGGGAAAGAGAAAAAGAGGAACACGACACCCCAGCTCATGCTTGAAGAATCTATTGCACTTGTGGAATCGTTGCGGAAATGGAGAGTCGTTGATGGCGTAAGTAGATTGATTCTTTCAGCAAATTTCTTTAACGTTGCGGACAAACGATCAGGGTTGGGCGGTTGGGGACCATTTCGCATCATCGTCACTTCCATACGGAAAAGGTGAGTTGGAGGGGGGGGGGGACCGGAAGTCGTGTGATTGGGATCGGGATGAAACTTGGTGGGAAGAACTAGCATAAGCCCTAGATATATAGTTGACAAGACTGGACTGGATCTGGGAACTATGGGGGGGAGTTGGAAGGAGGGTTCCGAAATTCCGGTGATCCCGAGTTAAGATGCTTCCACAGGCATGTGCTAGGACGATGAAACTTTGCAGGTATATCAAGGACTCGACCGTTTTAACATAAAAACATTCGTTTCTGCGATTCGACCATCGTAGGGGGAGTGGAGGAAGGGGGAATCCGGAATCTTCAGTTGTGTCCAGCTTTTGAACGAGTGACCGGCTCTTAATGGAACTTGATATTCGGAAAGAACTTATTTCTCAGATGTCGCATTTCAAGTGGGGCCACGATCCGATGACTATGGGGTAGAGGGGAGAAGCTGAAATCTTGGGACACGCTTAGAGTGGAGCGATCGGGATGAAGCTTTGTGGGAGGAACAAGCACAAGCTATAGATACATCAGTGACAGAACCGGATCCTATTCGGGCACTCTGGGGGGAGTTGGAAGGGGAGCCGGAATTCTGCTGATTGCGATTTAAGGTACTTCCAGATGTGCTAGGACGATGAAACTTGGCATGAACATTAAAGACTTGACAAGATTGGCTTAGAAATAGTCTTCCTAGATCCCACCGTGGCTTAAAATACTCATCTTAACCGCAAAGTACAAAAAATGCTTTTAAGCAAAATATACATTGTCGTGATCCCCATAAGCACATGCTAATTTTTGCCTCAAGGGTTTTGCTTAAAAATGAATTTCTAGCACCCTTAAAGTTTACATCTTAACCAAAAAGTAAAAAAAATACTTTTGATGATTCTTCATGATTCTAAAGGGCCCAGGATAATTGTTGCCTCAAGGGTTTTGATTAGAGATAAATTTCTAGCGCCCTTGAAGTGCGCATCATCAATATCATCACAGCCAGGTGCAAAAATAAAATACTTTTTACCAACCGATCCATTTTCGTGATTTTCCATGACCATTCTTATCTCAAGGGTTCTGCTTACAAATGATCACAACAAACCCACGAATTGGCAAGTTCCTACTTTCATCCTCTTACCCAGCCTTGCAAGTGCCATATAAGCTTCTATCTCCTGTTCATGGTGGAAGCACGGTTCAGTTTTCAAATATTCTGCGTTCAACTTCCGGTTCGTAGAGCGGGGAGTCTGGATAGAGTCGACAACCGCCAACAAGGAAATTGCTAATTATCGGGTCAAGTGTTGGTATTTTCAAAAACGGAACCGTTTAATCCGGAAAAGATCATTTCTAGTTGTGCTTTAAGGTGCGTATTCCATCATCATAATTTCCTGTCCGTACTCCCCGACTTTCATCGATGGCCGAGTTGGACTTTTGATTATTATCGTTCCATCGTTCCAAGCTTCGGAGAAATAATTAGGGAAGAGCGTTCTAGTATTTCAGTACTATATCGTCGGTGTCAAGCGTAAACCACGTTTCTCCCTTTTTCAAAGTTTTTCATGATGTGAAAAAAACATAATAACTTTTTCTGGTTCGTAGTAAAGCCCCCTATGTTAATCCGAGATACGTGGTTTCCATCTTGGTTGTATCTCCCAAACTATGAGTCGGAGGCAATCGAGATACGCACCGTTCGACGCAGAATTTTTCGGCGAGTAGAACTGTGTCAAAAAGTGGTAATTGCAAATTTGACCAGATACGTGGTTTCCGCTTGACACCGACGATATTTGATAGTGCAAAACGGATACGTCAGCTGAATTGTATTGGATTTATATTTCGGCCCTTCTTGGCCTGAAGAGCCAAGAGTCATGAAGAGGACCCTTGCCAAGAAGGTCCGAAATATAGCTCCAATACAATTCCGCTGACGTATCCTTTTTGCGCTATCAAATATAATTCACAGTCAGCTTGGGCTGTTATTTCAGTACTGTATTTCCTTACAAGGTTTTAATTCATTGATCGAATTCAATAAATTCATTGATTATTGTTCTTTTAGGTAACAGTTTCGCTTGAGACCTTCAGAAGGAAACAGATCTTCGGTTCCGGAAATTTGGAAGAGATCAGAAACTCGATACTTTCAAACCAGCTGATCTCCGCTGTTTTTGTTAGCATTGAGCGGATCAGCGGATTTCAAAGAAGGTAAGTCTAGCCTCGTTAACGCGCTACCGAAAATGGGGTATTAAGTATAGCACAGTAAAAGACTCTGTGGGGGATAGGCAAAGATTAGGGAAGTACCAAAAGCACTGCAGGTGTAGGGTGTCGTCCAGAGGTACGTGCGGCTTCTGGACCCATGCCATAGTGAGGGAGGGTTGGATCTCAACTTTTGATAAACTCGATCCATTACGTTGTATACTTCAGGACTTGAACAGCTAATGCTTAGGGGGACCTCCGCCTACGCTGATTATGAGAACTTTGTTGTGGGGGATAAGTGTCCTTTTAGGCAAGGTAGATACCCTTTCGACTCTCACCCCCTTCCAATGAAGCTATGTACTTTCTTCCTAGAGCACCGCAGGATCGGAAGGTCCCAGAAAGATTTTTGGGAGGTTTTCTATGGTTGATGTGTGTGTGTAGGGTCTCACCTTCTGCTTTATCCTGTATAGGAGGTGGCTTCGGCCTTAAACCTCTTTGGTTAACTGGAAAATTTCGCTTTTGTCACTGCTTTAGGGTCACTCCGAAAACCCCGCAGGCTATGGGGGTTAGGGTGAGTGGTGATTATGGAGTGAGTCCTGCGGTGTTTTTTTTTTAAGGTGGGTGGGGGGGGGGGGTCTCATCTTGTGTTGGATCTCGTCCGGTCGAAGCGATTTCCACCCACACCCCTTTCGTAAATTGCAGAATCCTCGAGTACCGTAGGCAGGATCTTTCCGAGGGCCCGTGAAAAATTGAGCCCTGCTGTGGTATATATGGGTGGGGGGGGGGGGGCATACTTACTGCGCGAACAATATTTGCGCAAGCTAAGTATTTTCCAGTTGTATCACATTCAGGTCACGACAGGTTGGGAGTTCTGCATGCAGATTATGAAGCAATGGTGTAGTGGACGTTTGGGGAGGGGGGGGGGGGGCTAGTCAACCTAGATATTCGCTCCAGTTTTATCGAAGTGCCTCCGCGGGGGCCCGTCCACCAAGAGCATCGCAACCAAGGTCCCCCCAAACAGAGCCCCAGCGGTTAACTGGGGTGGTATCTAGTTTTTGGGCGAAATTGTGTCGACGGATTTCCTCAGAAGCATTCATAGGTTATTTGTTCGATTACTGCTGATTATTGTACAAAATGTGCGGACAAAAATATCGGTGTGCCGACGGGCTTACCTCGAAGGTGTTCCTATTTGTTCGGTTAGAACTTCTTTTGCAAAAATGAGCAGATAAGCCCCTGCCGACGAGAGACAAGCATTTCGGCATTTGTGCTGTGAGAGTTTATTTTGAAATAAACCTTCATCATCTCCGATTGCTAGTTATTTTTAGGACGTCGAAAGGAATATAAGGTTTGAAGCCAAGCTGACCATTCATTACGAAAGAATAGAAAACCGTGATTTTCGGGTTTTTTTTCTTGATCAGCTAATTATCCCTCTAGGATGATGTGCGAGTTGTTCCTGTTGTGATTGTGGTGGATTTTATGATTTAGTTTTGTTTTGTTTTTCGCTGAGGACGGTTTGCCGGAAGTGCAACTGAAATATCCGAATTTATATTTATCCCTCGCACATCATCCTAGAGGGATAATTAGCTGATCAAGAAAAACCCCGAAAATCACGGTTTTCTATTTCTTACGTCGAAAGGAGCTGTTCTTCCCGAGGTTTATATGTTCTTGATTTTTTTTCAGGGAGCTAGAAAAAATATTCCACGTCCCTGTATATGACCGTTATTCTATGGTGCTGAATATCTTCAAAGAGCGTGCTAAAACAAAGGAAGCGAAGCTACAAGTTGCCCTTGCTGAAGTGCCGTATTTGAGGTATGTTCTTAAGGTCATTTATGTCTATGCTGAAAGGTTAGTCCCCAATGTATGAATCATGCATTGAATTCCATTCAACTCTTTGATTGGGTATAATTAGCCCCCTTCGGGTGAGCTACAGTCTCACAAACAACAGTTACTGAAGTATTTGAAAGTATTTAAAACTAGAGAGAAGAGATCGGTATATTTAGAAACTATCGTAGCATAACTAAATTCAGTTCAGGGTGTGCTTGTCCTCTATGTGGTAATGGAGTTGATGATTTGGTCCTTGTCCTGTGCCGGTGTCGAGAGCTTTCTGGGTTAAGAAGGGAATTTTTGGGAGGTGAGGTTTTGTTACTTCCTGACATCTTAAAGAGCACGACGTCAAGAGTTATATGGAAAATTTGCAGATTTGTTGATGGTCTGGTGAAATTTCGAGAGAGGGATGGCGAAGTTTGGTTCTTGTAAAGTTGTTTGTTTTGTTGTTTTATATGTATTTTCTTGTATATGGCCTTTGGCTTTGAATACAATTATTATTATAACAAACATATAAATAACAAACACACAATACGATTCAGCATTGAACACCGAAGTAAATAAAAAGACACACACGAGTTTCCGTAAAGGTTAGTGCGGGCTTTAGGGGTACAAGTTTATTTTGCAATCGACTTCGACTATTGGGAGGGGCTGTTTCCGATAGCAGTGACCGGTGGCTCGTATTGGCTAGGATGTATTTACCAAACTGCAAAATCAATTTTTCAAGCCAGACTTTAAGCGGTACTAAATTCAGCTTCTCAAGGGTTTGTCCGTAGGCTATGTTGCGGTTCCGGAGTATGATCCTTGTGCTATTTTCTGGACGGACGCTGTGCGGATTGCAAATGGACACCACACCGGGCACGCGTACTCGAGCAAGGGCGAACATAACACAGGTAAGCACGGAGAAGACTTTCAGTGTCACACCCAAAACGCCTCATTTTGATAATTGTCTAAAGGCTTGTATTAGCCTTGTGGACGGTTGAATTAATGTGTGCACTAAAGCTACAGTCACTCGTGAAAATTACTCCTAGAATTTTTATCTCGTTCACAGTCGGGAAGGGAACTACAGGCAGAACTGTATTCCGCTTTAGGGGTTGAAACGAATTATCTTCGACTTAGCTACGTTGATGGTGAGGTCCTGACTTGAGCATTCGGTTTTCAGCTGTTTCAAATAACTAATCTGAAAACTGCTTCCTTATGACAGTGTGCTCTACTAGATAAGCGAGCACTATGGACAGATCATCGACGAATTTGTAACGGTTATCATGATAGCTAAGCAGGGAGTAATTACAGCCAGGAAAATTATTCCAGCTAATTTCGTGCCTTGGGGGGGCCCACAAGAAATATCTGACCAAGAGGAATCCTATTTAAAACTGTTTTTTCTTCGAAGTATTCCAAACTATTCAAAGCACAAGACGCAGTAGATACATTTATCTCAGTATTTTAACATAGAATATATACAATAGAAGAATATATTTACACAAAAGCCCGAAGGCCATGGCCAAAAAAATAGTGTTAAAAGACCCCTCGCACCATTTACTCTTCAACTTAAAGTATTTTAAAATATTTGAATACGTTAAAACTGTGCTGAGCTTTCAACAAATAACCCACGGTTTTGGCTGTTTTAAGCCTTTTCCGAGACCCCGAGCGAAAACAGGGAAACAATTTACATTCCGGTTTTTCTGATGGAAAACCTCCTCGCAGACAACCGTCTTACAGCGTGATACACATCGAAGGTAGCAAAACAGGGCAAGTGAGAAAATCAGCGTGGTTTTGTTAGAGGGAAATCGGTTTTTAAACACGTTCGTTCCGTATTACACGTCAGTGTTTAATAAGTGCTGAAGCTCATGTTCTTATTTGTGTCCTCTTTTAATTTGTAAGCCAAAGCGCCATTTAGCTGAGTTCTCTTCTTGACTATGATAGCTTGTGTAAATAAATGATTCTGATGTACCGTACGAAATCGGGGTCTCCGGGTTTAAAAATGTATGGATTGATTATGGAAGTAGGTTGCATTAGTATTATAGGTAAAACAGATCCTTTAACACTGGTTCGAATAAAATACTAACAGCATACAATAAAGAAAATAAAAATAAAATAAGAATGACTATTAAATGACCAGCTCGCGGTGTCCAAACGAATCCGGCGGAATTTCCCAGACATTCTTACGTCACTATCACACATAAACTGGCTCAAATCATCATTCGCAATCCCACAGATTGGGCAGAAGAAAGGAGGACCACGTGACTGACTCTTCTGAAAAAAGAGTGTGCCCTACCTACCAGTCGTATATCAACGAGTCCATCCAGCCCCAATGGGAAGATGTATGGACAGCGGCCCTATGAGAGACGACCGGCGGTTCTTCTTGGATGTCCTAAGCGCCTCTAGAGGAGCAGGGGGAACTAAGGGGGGGGGGGGGGGCAAAACCCCCTGAAAAGCCAGGGGGGGGACAAAAACGCCCTTGAATTGTGCGCGGAACGGAGAAAGTACGTCTGAATTGCTCGCTGAATGACGAAAACGCGCTTGCTTGAATTGCGCGCGGAAGGGGGGGAAACGCGCTTGTTTTCCGCTCGGAATAGTGAAACGCGCGCGAGAATACGGTTGAATTACTCGCGGAATGGCGAAAACGCGCTCGCTTGAATTGCGCGAGGAATGGCGAAAACGCGCTTGCTTCTATTGCGCGCGGAATAGCGAAAACGCTCTTGAATCTTGCGCGGAATGGGGGGAATCCCATCCCCCCCTGGGATAGATGAGAAATGCGGAAAAATAGGCATAACCTTTTGTTGACCAATGAGCTCCTGGTAATCAATAAGTGTGAGGTGATCCGCCACGAAACTTAAAAAATAAGCATAGTGCCTTAGGGTGGGTTAAAACTGAATTGTCGGAATGATAATGGACGGATCACCTATTGACCCAGAGTAAAACAGTAATGTAGCTTCGTCCAAATTTCGTCCCACTCCCTCATCCGTTCGGCACTTACGCGTGCCACAAGATTTCCGCGGCCCCCATCTAGCTTCCTAATTTTGGCCGTCTGGTCCGGGTTGTAAATGACGAATCTGGGACCAAGGATCGCCCCTTCCTATAAGTTTCGTCCCCTCCCCCCAGGTTTTGTCATGATTCCCAAACCCGTTTGGTACTAAGTAGTGTCAAAAGATTTCCGTCCCCCCCCCCCTCTCTAACCTCCCCCACAGCTGCCGGGTTCGGTCCAGATCAATAACATCTTAGTCTTGTGACTATTCTGCCTACCCGTCATAGCTGAGAAGCAATCTTTTGGTCTTATCTATTTAAGATTTGCATTTTAGGATGCGAATTGTGGAGGGAAGTGGGACGGGGATGACCCTGTTGGGTCCTTAGATTTCCAAGAAAGAATGCCCTAGCGACCAAATGGTAATAATTTCATAGATTTCAGGTCGTTTCTTCGCGATATGCAAGATGGTGCCGCTGGTGGTGATCGTCACGGAGGCAGCTCGTCGGCGATTGGTGGATCTGGCGAAAGTTACTTCGAAACTCGCAGGCGACTTCTATTGGGGAGAGAGAGGAAGGTGAAAGAGCAGTTGGAAGCGATAAGATCACGCAGGGAAATTGTAAGAGTCAATAGGGAGAAGAAGAAAATTCCAGTGGTCTCCGTTGTTGGATACACAAATGCAGGTATGCAAACAATGTTTCTTTCGATTTTTAGCGTACACCATGTTTGTACCAAAAACCGAGTGATTTGACAAAGGTATGGTACGGGAACAACTGGTTGAAAAGAAAAAATGAGACTTTGAGTTCCCGGTGGCACTGTTTCCTAAGAAATAAAGTCGATAAATCAGTTTCATTTAAATAAAAACGACCTACTGAGGTCGAAATGACAAACTAAATAATAACAACACGGGCATAAAAATAAACTACATAGTAAAGAAAAACAAAATATCAACACATCAACCTGGGGAGAACCCAGAATAAAGTAGGGTACTCCATGACAGCCAAATTGGCAAACTGAGCCGAATAGAATTCGTCTCTGATGGCCTACTACACATGCCGAAGTTCACGGGTCAAGTCAATTCACACTGTAGATTGTAGACCGAACTCACAATAAGCTATCAACCACCCATCATACAACAGGCCTTACAGGTCCGCAGTCAACTCTAAGGAGCTGCAAATAAGACTCGTAACAATGACCTATGGTCCGTATATAAAATAATAAGCTTAAATTCAGGAGGGATGCGGCTTCAGAATTTTACCGTCCGAATTTTCGAAGTTTTACCAGAATTTTTCGAGCTTGTACCCAAAATTCACCGTATTGACCTCTGCAGAGACTCTAGAACAGTGGTTCACAACCGGTGGTACGCGTACCCAAAGAGGTACGGAACACTAGCCAAAAAGTTTTTTTGGGCAAGATATTTTTACCAAGTGGCTGGTAATTTTGCCTCCTGTTTTTTGAAAAAATAACTATTTCTACGAAAAATTACGGCGCTTCGCGCAGACCAGTTTCTATTTACCAACTGGCCGACGACTTAGCGGGAGGGGTGTCCCCAGCCCATGCGTGACGCCTCTGAATGCAAGCCCTAGTGAAAATCATGAAATAATATTGATTCCAGAACAGCTAGCCTACTGCTGTAAAATCTATTCCTGTGTCAAACAATTTTGTTTCCGGAAGAAGCGAAGGCATTGCAAGTAATATCGTCATTCAGATCTAGATTGCTAGAACCAAATTAACGAAAATGTCTGCGATGATAGTATTTGTCCGTTATCGAGATTCTGACATAAAAGAAAATATTCTGTTTTGCGAAACCCTCCAGTACCGAGGACAGCATGAACAAAAATTATTCGTGGCCTGTGCCTCTATTTATCAGTTTGCAGTGACATGGTAGAGCTTATGACTGGATTCAAAATCCATTTAGTGGAAACTGATGTCAAGCTCCGGTAAAAATGTGATGACTGTAAAAAATGTTGCTGTTAATGACATCGAGCCGAGATTTGACAAATTTGGTAAGCTGTGAGTCTATACTTACCCGGAATACCCGGTAAGCAGCAAAATTCCGGTAGATTCCCTGAGCCAAATTCTGGTTGATTTCAGTGGAGCGAAGTCCGGTAGACTCCGTTGATCCAGCCTCCAGTAAATTTCCCCCGAGATAAGTCCGGATAGATTCCTTGAGAAAGATTTCGATAGATTCCCCGCGCAGAATTCCGGTAGATTCCCTGAGCGAAATTTTGGTAGGTTCCCAATTCTAAATATTCCTTTTCCCAATTCTAATAGATTCCGTGGGGCAAAGTCCAGTAGATCCCCTGATCCAGCCTCCAGTAAATTCACTGAAGTTCGGAGTTCGGATATATTCCTACAAATTTGGTAAGCTGTGAGTCTGTACTTACCCGGTAAGGAGCAAAATTTGCCCTTAGCAAAATTCCGGTAGGTTCCGTGAGTAATAATCCGGTAGATTCCGTAAAAATCATCAAGTTCAGGTGAATTTGACAAACAAAATTCATAGACCTTCTGGGGGACTGCAGCACCCCCCCCCCCCCCCTCGAGACGCCCCTGTTGGCTACTTACAAGATAACATTACCCTTTACATTAAAAGAGTTACATATCGGTCGAAGCGCGGAAAAGATGTGTGGTGACTCATGGTCATGGGATTAGTTATGATGAGCACAGGACTAGTAAAACACGGTTTAAAAGATACAACTCAGTTAACGGAAGGGGAGTAACGCTGCCTAACAGCGGCTGAAGTGAACAGTGCGGGTTCCAGATGGAACCCCGGAAGACCTTGAAAGCATTGTATTTGTAGCATATTAGACTTTTTGCTCTGTTTGAAATATAACCCGCTGTAGGAAAGACGTCTCTCATTCGAGCATTGACGGACGACGCTTCTGTCGTCCCAGAAGACAGACTCTTTGCCACACTTGATGTGACGGCGCACGCTGGCTACTTGCCGTGTAACTTGCAAACGCTGTATGTGGATACCGTTGGCTTTCTGTCAGATTTGCCAACGGGGCTTATTGAAGCTTTCGCCGCCACACTAGAGGATGCCTTACACGCGGTAAGTAGCTAAGTATCAATCTTTGTTTGGTCTGGGCTTGCGTGTATTAGACAAGTTAGGTGGAGGTGAAGGATATAGAGGGAGACGCCAGTGTCCCAAGATTACACTGTCAGAAGTTCCATAACAGATAACACAAGGATGCGCAGGTTCATTAGGCAACAGATATTCCTTCAGCCCAAGCTGACTGCGAATCACATTTGACGGTCCATAACGGACACGTCATATATTCAAACAATGTTTACAACGGATATACATCAGCTACGATTCTTCATCAGCGATATTTCGGCCCTTCTTGGCAAGGGTCCTCGTCAGGCTGTCAATCTTCTGATTCAACGTCGGGGAAGGAAACAAACCTGTAATACGTCATACGTCAGCTACATTTTACGTCAGCTATATTTTATTAGAGATTTAGAACTATATTTCGGCCCTTCTTGGCAAGGGTCCCCTTCAGGCTCAAGCTCTGTTAGACAAAACTTGGAATGTAACCGGTTGTGACTTTGAAAAAGTTACGCATAATGTTACGTTATGCATAACAAGCATTTCCAGGAAGAGCCGAAATAGCATCTGTTGACTTTTCTGTTTGTCATCTGTTATCGGAAAAGTACGCAAATGCTTTTTCGGCGTTTTTTCGGCTCTTCCTGGCGATCTTTGTTATGCCTAACATTTAATGAATCTTGTTTTCAAAATCACAACAGATTATATCCCTAGTGTTGTCTGTTGGAGCTGCGCACTGTTATGAACTCACGACAGTGTAAACCGTCATAATTTACCAATCGAAATGACGTTTCTGTTACGCGGTGATGACAAGGTTGTAGGGCGCTATGAAGTGATAAAAAACGATAGTTAGTAGTTGCGTTTTTGCAGATACCATGGTGTCTGTTACCACGGTAACTGAATCTGCAATTAATCGTTTTTGCAGTCACTGTGATATCTGATACACGGTTGTTCTGCAAAGACGACTATTCACGAAATTGCACGTTTCGAAGTTATCCCAAAAGAAAAACTGATATCCAGTTACGTCACTAAGTGCTAAACTTCTTTCTCAACAATTTGACAAAGTTTGATGAAAGTGAGATTACTTTTCACATACCACGATCAGTTACCACGGTCGGACGGTAGTATCTGAATATCAGATACCACGATAACTGGCCAAATACCATGATAACTGCAAAAACGCCCTTTGACCGTGGTATAGATACCACGATAACTGCGAAAACGACTTTAGACCGTGGTATCAGATACCAGGGTATCTGCAAAAACGCAACTATGGTTGATGAGTTATGAACTAAAAAAAATCGGTCAAAACCGGCTACTCCGGACACAAGAGTGGATTGTTCTTACATGGAGTGGAAACTTGAAAAAAGTGGACTTGAAACCCATTCTTGCATTGCGTAGATTTTCTGTACTCCTATCCTAAATTTGCCGAAGGTAAGTCTGGTGATCGACTACCGCGTCTACCGCTTTCTAGAAGATTAAATTTTAGCATCGGAGTATACGCAAAGCTTATTTGTGTTTTCGCAGACGCACCGCAAGATTTGCATTGCTTAGTTTAAAGCAGAGCTGGTGGACTCTGGATTCGTCCTCGAGACGCCTTTTTCAAGGACTCGGACTCGGATTTGCTGGACTCGCAGCAGCTCTGGTTTGAAGTGCTTACGCTTCCGAAAGTAGATTACTGAACTGCTTGCTATTCCAGAACTGCTTCTTACAGGATATCATCATTCACGTTCGGGATGTGAGTCACCCTGAAGCACAGTTACAGTTGGATACCGTCAACGATACTTTGGCCAGTTTGAATCTTCCAGATAAACTGAGAGAGAATACAATTCTCATAGCCAACAAGGTTGATAAATTAGTTGGGCGAGACGCCCACAAGATGCCTGTGGAAGCGTTGAAAAATGCAGTGGGTCAACTCGGATTGAAGCCGGAAGATGGTCTCCCTGTCTGTGCCACGAGAGGCTTAGGTAAGGATTTCTGATTTTGTCACCTTTACTGTAAGGGGCCCAAGACTCTCATTGGAATGTATAGAGTTTGTTACTATTTCTGGCTCCATTCTGGGATCTTCTAAACGCCACGGATAAGAAACAGCTAAGAAAGCTGTCCTGGAGTTAGAAAGTTCTAAAGTGGTTCTACAGTAAACAAATTTTTGTTTGACCAAACGATGTATATTCATGATCCCCAAGGGTCCGTGATCTTTTTTGATCTCAAGGGTTTTCCTAACAAGTTAATTCCTTAAAGTACAAAAAACACTTTTGAGCAAAATATACATTTTCATGATCCCGATGAGCCCATCATCATTTTTGCCTGAAGGGTTATGCTTACAGATGAATGTCTAGCGCCATTAAAGTGCGTATCATCACAGTCAAGTGCAGATACAAAATGCTTTTTACCAAACAATGCATTCTCGTGGTTTCTAAGGGCCCATGATCATAATTATCTCAAGTGTTTCTGCTTACCAATTATCAGAACAAACCCACGAATTGCCAAATTCATACTTTCATCCTCTGACCGAGCCTTACAAGTGCCATATCAGCTTCTAGCTCTTGTTTGGAAAACAGATGTTAGATGGTTAATAAGAATTTCTGAAATTAAGATTGATTGAGTCTGTCACGATTTAAAACTGATTTTGAGAAAAAGTCATCTGTTTCATTATGGTTACGATTTTTGTTTGAAAGTAATAACAATGTAAAATTAAGTAAGAATATTCAGAATAAACAAAACGAAAAAAATAGTGGATCCTGGCTAATTTCGTCTCCTGAATATTTTTTTTCAAGGAAATTCATTTTGGAAGCATTGAAGGGGTAAAAACTTTCAAAAGTCAAATGTTTCAAAACAATGCCTAAGACTGTTTCAGACACGGGAATAAATCTTGTCAAACGCCTTAGAAACTCCCGTTTTTTCTAACTTTCGCACAAATTTACCCAAAACCATTCAAACTTTGGAATAATCCTACCAATTTCAAAATTAAATTTAAAGTTAAAGTTTACGAGATTTCCTTCCGTTTTGAAGCATTTTCTTTTACAAAACCGCTATCGCCGTGAATATCGCATGCGTTATCTGGGGGGGGTGGGGGTGGAGGCAGGGGGAATCCGAAAAAAATAGGTAAAATGAGGTATTTTTAACTGACGATTTTTAACTGAATCATCGGGAGGAGTTGGAGGGGGAAACTGGAAATCTTGGAAAACGCTTAGAGTGGAGAGATCGGGCTGAAACTTGGTAGATAAAACAAGCACAAGTCCTAGATACGTGATTGACATAAATGAGCCGGATCCGCTCACTTTGGGGGTGTTGGGGGGGGGGGGCGGATTTCTTGCAAGCGCGCGCGAGTTCGGTACTTCCTGATGTGCTAGGACGATGGAGCTTGGTAGGGGTGTCGGGGCCCAAATAGATTGACTTGAGAATAGTCGTTTCCTCGATCCGACCATCGTGCGATGAGTGGAGGGATTGGGAATCCGCAATCTAGTGGCACGGGCAGTTTTTTAACGGGTGATTGGATTTGAATGAAATTTGGCAAGTGGAAGGAGCTTCGTCTCAGATGTTCCATGTCAGGTCCGGGGAGGAGGGGGGAATCCGGAATCTTGAGGTATTATAACTTTCCAGAGCCGTGTCTCAGATGGCCCAATTCAAATACGGATCGGATCCGATGGCTCTGGCGGAGCCGGAGGGGGGAACCGGAAATCTTGGGAAACGCTTAGAGTGGAGGGATCGGAAGAAACTTGGTGGGAAGAACCAGCGCAAGTCCTAGATACATCGTTGACATAACCGGACCAGATCCAAACACTGTGGGGGAGTTTGGGAGGGGGGGGATAATTCTGGCGATCCCGCAAGTTCGGAATCTCCTTATGTTCTAGGACGATAAAACTTGGAAGACGTATCAGGGACCCGAACAGACTGATTTGAGAATAGTCGTTTCCCCGATCCGACCATCATCTGCAGTCAAACTTGATGGACGGGAAGAGGATAAGTCGTAGATGCGACATTTATATTTCCGAGTCGTATTCAGCCACGGTGGGCGGAGTTCGAAGGGGTGTCCCGGAAATTTTGTGAGTAATTTGAATGAAACTTGGAAGATACAGAGATCATATACCCTAGATGAGATATTTTAAGGTTCGAACGAACCCGACCGCGATGGGGGTGGTAGGGGGAGGAGATTTCCCTGAAGTCTCCCAAAAAATGCTCAGATTCGAGTGACAGATAGGTGGTAAGAGAAAATGCTTCAGATGATCCAGTTAGGAGTCCAGACCAGGCTCAGCCGCGGTATATGGGGAATTGGAAGGGGGTACCGGAAATCTTGGGCACGTCCAGAGACATAGCGAGTAGATTTCTTGTGTTGAAACTTGGAAGGTTGGCGATGGATTGGAGGCGGTGTCGGGAACTAGATATCCTAATTTTAGGTCCGAACCAGGCTCAGCCGCGGTATATGGGGAATTGGAAGGGGGTACCGGAAATCTTGGGCACGTCCAGAGACATAGCGAGTAGATTTCTTGTGTTGAAACTTGGAAGGTTGGCGATGGATTGGAGGCGGTGTCGGGAACTAGATATCCTAATTTTAGGTCCGAACCGCATTTTTGGATGGCGGGTTTTTTTGTGAAGTTCTCTTTTACTTTCTGGTACCACCTACTCGTACGAGCTCGTAGCTCTTGTTAGCCATTGCTTGAATATATCTACCAGTCATATGTGATAGGACCAGTGGAGGAGTTAAAATACAGTTGTCTCAAAATGAAACGAAACCTTGTAAAACTTTTGAGAGATTTGAATTGTTTTGGAATTCAATTTTCAAACTTTTTCGGATTATAGCAAAGTTAGAATCGTTTTGGACACATTTTTGCAAAAGTTTCGGAAATTCGACAAACTTCCAAGCGTTTGACAAGACTATTCCCGTGTTTGAAATCGTTATAAGTGTTTCACTTGATCTGAAACATTTGACCATGTTCTCGTTGTTTTCCGTCCGTGTGGAGCGACTCACTCTATTCTCGCCGTTCTCGGCGAGAGTATGTCATTAGTCTTGGTTTTCTGCGTCCTAGTAGTCCTTTCTAGTGTAGTTCTGTGTCCACAGTCTTTCAGAAAAGTATCGAGCACTGTGTCTTAGCCAAAAATCACGGTCTCATGACTTGAGATACTACTGACATGCCGTGAGTAGTGCAGAGAAGCAATGCAGAACTGCTTCAGTACTTGGGACGCAGTAAACTGGCCGTTAGAGGGTTCAGAAGCAACTGAGCAAAAGGTAGCAAAAGATTCAAGATATACGATAGTATGTGTGTGTTTTTATGACACTTGCCTTCCGGCCAAGTGCCATATACCGATCACTTTTCCGTCGGTCGGTCCGGTGATCGCGAGTCAGGGTACTTCCAGATGTGCTAGGATGATGAAACTTGGCAGGCATATCAGGGATCCGACCAAACTGACTTGGAAATAGTCACTTCCCCGATTCGACCATCGTGGGGGGAGTGGAGGGATGGGGAATCCGGAATATTGAGGCATGCGTAACTGTCGAACAGGTGATCGGATCTGAATGAAACTTGATATGTGGGAAGAAAACATGCCTTACATGTCCCGTTTTACGTCCGAACCCGATCCGACAATTGTGGGCGGAGTTGGGGGGGGGGGGTACCGCAAATGTGTGACACGGTTAGAGTGGAGGGATCGGGATGAAACTTGGTGGGAAGAACAAGCACATATCCTTGATACATCGTTGACATAACCGGATTGGATCCGGGCACTGTGTGGGGGGGGGGATATAGGCTGGATCCCGGATTTCCGGTTGTCACAGGTTAAGGTACTTCCAGATGTGCTAGGATGACGAAACTTGGCAGGCATACCAGGGACCCGACCAAACTGACTTGGCAATAGTCACTTCACCGATTTGACCATCATGGGGGGAGTGAATGGAGGGGGAATCCGGAATATTGAGGCATGCGTAACTTTCGAACGGGTGATCGGATCTGAATGAAACTTGATATGTGTGAAGAATACATGCCTAGCATGTCCCGTTTTACTTCCGGACCAGATTCGCCAGCTGTGGGGGGAGTTAGAGTGGGGTACCGTAAATATCGTGACACGCTTAGAATGGAAGGATCGGGATGAAACCTAGTGGAAAGAACAGGCACATATCCTTGTGTTAAGATGGTGAACGTGGGGGAAGTTTCCAAATCCCACTTCTTACACCATTGTTGAGAGGATGGACGAGTGGAGGCGAGGTTTAATGAAGATAAGGCTCCTGGGGTGTGGGCTGAAGACATTCTGACACCATAGGTGCCCACTAGACCCAGGACCAGTCAGGAAACCGGACAAAAGAGACAAGGGAAAGCCTCGGGGAATTCTATAGCTCAGCCGCTGTCAATCCAGAAATCCCTAATCAAGCTGGTTCACACATCCTAGCGAAGCTGGAATTCACATATCCAGTCAAGCC
Organism: Branchinecta lynchi; assembly: GCA_023053575.1. Taxonomy (NCBI): domain Eukaryota; kingdom Metazoa; phylum Arthropoda; class Branchiopoda; order Anostraca; family Branchinectidae; genus Branchinecta; species Branchinecta lynchi. The sequence goes on from JAKZAP010000014.1 coordinate 6,288,763, forward strand.
CGAGGCCTACTAGCCGAGATGGACCATAACCTCTATAGTTAATTTACTCGTATTACGTGAACAAGAGTTTGACACATAATATATAACACTAATGGGTCCCTAACTAAATATATAAACAACTCTTACCATAAATTATAACATAGAGAGGTCCTGCTTGGACCAAGAATGAAAGATAACTGTTCTTGGCTGCGGATTCATTCCGCAGCCAAAATACTTAGAATGAAATGGATCAAAGCCTGACCTTGGGTTAGCCAGCAGCTAACTGGAGCTAGTGGATAAAGACCGAGTGACCTATTGTCACGATGCCGGGAAATGAATGATGGTGATGGAAACCAAAGAGATATATAGAAAAGTAGGCGATAGAGGGAGGGAATAACAAGGAGGACTATTGCAGAGCAAAGTGCTATGGGATGTCTCCATAACACTTGATACATTGTTGACATAACCGGATCAGATCCCTGCACTGTGGGGGGGGGGGGGGGGGGGAGGGAGGCTGGGTGACGAATTTCCAGTTATCACGGGCTAAGGTACTTCCAGATGTGCTAGGACGATGAAACTTGGCAGCTTTTCAGGGACCCAATAAGGTTGACTTTAGAAAAGGCCTTTCCCCGATTCGAACGACGGGAGGGGGGGGGGAGGAGAAATCCGGGATCTCGAGGCAAGCATAACTTTCGAAAGGGACATCAGACACAAACAAAACTTGACAGTTTGAAAGAGCTCGTGTCGCGGATTTACCATTTGGTGTCCCAGACCGGATCCGATAACTTTTGGGGGTGGGGGGGGCAGGGTTGGAGGGGGATCGAAAATCTCGGAAAAAGCTTAGAGCGGTGGGACCGGAACAAATCTTAGCTGTTACCCTCACCCTCTACGTATGCTTGCAAGTGCCATATGAGCTTACAGCTCTTGTTATGACACTTGACCTTCGGCCAAGTACCATATAGCGATCGCAATATCTGTCCGTCCGCCAGGCGGTCGGTCCGAGTTTTGCTAGTTCAGGCGCCTACACCTAAGTTAGGACGATGAAACTTGGCAGGCATATTAGGGACCCAAAAAGATTAACTTGGAAGCAGTCATTTCCCGATCGACCATCGTGAGGGGAGGGGAGCGAGGGAGAATCCAGGATCTTGAGATATTTATAACTTTTGAACCGGTGATAGGATCTTAATGAAACTTGATATTTGCGAAGACCTCGTGTCTCAGACGACCCACTTCTAATCAGAACCGGATCCGGTGACTTTGGGGGGAGTTGGAGGGGGGGCCGAAATCTGGGGAAACGCTTACAGTGGTCGGGGTGAAACTTGGTTGGAAGAACAAGCACGAGTCCTAGATACATCGTTGACATTACCGAACCTGACTCGGGCACTGTGGGGGGACTTGTGGGGTGGTATTCTGGTGATCCAGCGAGTTCGGTACTTCTCCATGTACTAGGATGATGAAACTCGGCAGGAAGATGAGGAATCCGAATAGACCGGCTTGAAAATAGCCATTTGCTCGATCCGATCCGGGTGGCGTGGAGGGATGGGGAATCCGGAATCTAGTGGCATTTGTAACTTTTGAACGGCCGATCCTATTTGAATGAAACTTGGAAAGTGGAAAGAGCTATTTTCTCAGATGCTCCATGTCAAGTCCGGATCGGATCTGATACTGGGGGAGGGGTAGTTGCAACGCTTAGGGTCGACGGATCGGGATGGAATTTGGTGGGAATAACAACCATAAGCATTAGATACGTTTTGACAGAACCAATTATCGGGGCTCTTTGGGGAGAGTTGGAGGGGGTCTCCCGGAATTCTGGACATCTCGAGTCAGGCTACTTCTAGATGTGCTAAGGAGGATAAGAGTTGGCAGGCATATTAGTGACCCTGTGGCATCACTAGCCTTTTACCTATGGCGGTGGGACGTCCGATTTCAAACGACAAAAAACGCCGTTGCCGCGAAGCGGCAACAATGTACATTTCCCGCCAGCACAGGGAACTAAATGTCCGGCGAGAAAATAAATTTCATATACGGACCCCTTTGACCTTCGATTACACTAGGTCTCTCCGACGTCACACAGAACGAACAAATTAATGCCGGCATCCACGCGCACAGCTGTACTAGTGTTTGAATAAAGGGGTAAGGACTGCTGTAGCCGAAAACTGGTCGACAAATTTTGTGTCTGGTTTTCGCCGGATTCTGGGCGAACTACTTGTCCGGCAAGAAAATAACTTTCATATTCGGATTCAGCATGTCTCCTTACCCCTCTCAGTAGCTTTTAAAACATATTTTTTTTTGCCCCTTAATTGGACCCCCCCCCCCCCCCCCCCCCTAAATATAGGGCTACAAAGCCCATCTACGAACTTGACTTTACCCTTGACCCAGAGAATCCTCACACCAAGTTTCATCTAAATATCTCGTTCCCATCGAGAGTTATCATGTTCGCAGACACACGGACAACTTTTGCTATGTCAAAGGTATCCCTCAACTTACGTTTTGGGACCCCAAAAAGAACCCGATGTGCCGACTGACCCCTGACAAACACAAAATTTTATTTCATCTGTGTTTGCCGGCGCTTTGCGCAGACAACAAGAGAACTTTCGCCGGGACTCGCGCAACGAAAGTACTTTCTCAAGACATTTGGGGGGGAGTCCCCCCCCCCTCATAATGACGCCCCTGCCTACCAAGGCTACCAAATAGACTTAAGGACCCGACACAATGCCCTAGGAAGACTTCTCTTGGTTATGTTCAAGTGAAACATTATAGGTGATGAGGACTGATGACCTAGATATGGAAAACATGTGTCCGAACCCCATGCGGCCATGGTTGGGGGTCTGGAAACTCTGTGACCTGCACACAAACCATGCGGATAGGCAGAATAGGATGCAAGTTGGACAGTACCAAGTTTACGCGGCCTAGAATTGTCATTTGGCGTCCGAACAGAATCCGACCACGATAGAGGATGACGATGCAAAAGCCGGAAATTTGCAGATATGCTCCGATTCGAGTAAAACTTGATGGATGGGAAGAGGAGATGTTAGAGATCCGAAATATGCCCGAGTCGTATTCGGCCACAGTGGGGAAGTTTGAGGGGGAGTCCCGGAAATGTTGTGGCTCGCATAGGGGTTGGACGAGTGAAGAGATTTGATGAAATTTAAAAAGTAGAGAGATTGTATGCCTCAGATGACATATTCTAAGGTCCGGACCGGATCCGACCCACGGTGGGGAGGGGTACCGGACCAACTCGTGACAAGGGCCATTTTAGCTCATAGCTCTTTTTTATTGTTTGCGCTCAGTACTGCACATAAATATTTGCCAGGTTTGAATTTCGTCGTGGTCTTCGGTCCCGTTCAAAGTTAAGCGAAGTAATATACCTCTTCTATACATACTCGGTTTAATAATTTGGCCGATTGGGGTATAGCTTTTAAAAGCTTGGAAATGCGATAACGCGAAGAAAAAAACAGACAACAAAACAGACAACAAAAAACAGACAACAAAAACAGTCGTTAGCCCCGTTTCAAGCGACCACGAACATGCTGTCCATTGCCAAGTCCGTGCTGATCAGCTCAGAATTCGTACGAAGGATGATGAACCCGCTTCTAAATTAAACTTCAATAAAACAGACATAACAAAACTCAAAATAATACTGCAGCATACCGACTGGGACAACCTGGTGTACAACCTACCAATTGCCGAAGCCTGGGAAGTTTTCTATGGCATACTTCATCGAGCCGTCACTGAAACCACACCATTCAGGAACAACAAACACATTGGCAAAAGGATGTACATTCCCAAGAACATAAGAAAGCTCATCAGGGACCGGAAGAAGTCATACAGGGATTACAAAGCATCTGGAAGCATAAGTAGACTCGCCAAGCTTCAGAAACTCAGCTCAAAATGTAGAAAAGCAATCAGAAACTACAACAAGGATTGCGAACGGGAAGAATTCCAGAAAATTAGAACAAAAAGCGATTTTTACAATCTGTGTAAACGCAAGCTGGGTGAGCAACAGAAACTACCAACACTAATAGATCGAAGTGATGTGGTCCATAGCACTAGCCTAGACAAGGCGAATGCTCTTGTAGAATTCTTCGCCAGTACGTTCACTGTTGACGATGGCTATTTACCTCAACTCCCAGACTCACACCCAGGAAGCGAGCTCCACAGCATTGGCTTCACGCCAGGAAGTGTTCTAGGAGCAATGAAGGGCATGAAAGCGTCAAAAGCACTCAATCCTGATGGCATCCCGTCCTTTATCCTGAAAGAACTGCGAGACGAGCTATGTGAACCTCTGGCAATACTTTTCCAAATCTCATTCGAGCAATGCAAGTTTCCTTCTTCCTGGAAGCTATCCCATGTAACATCTATTTTCAAAGGAAAAGGGAAACGGAGTGACCCGGAGAATTATCGCCCGATCAGCCTTACTTCACCATTTCTGAAAATCATGGAAAGGGTCATAGTGGAAAAGTTAAACTCGCACCTCGAATTGAACAATCTCATCTCAGATCGTCAACATGGCTTCCGTAAAAATCGTTCTACTGTTTCCCAACTAGTAGTGATACACGACTACATCCAATCTGCCCTGGATCGTGGGATTCCAATAGACATTATCCTAATCGATCTACTTAAGGCCTTCGACCGAATATCCGTGCGAAAACTCATCCACTGCCTAGAGGTCTATGGAATCAAGGGGCAGCTGAAAAATTGGCTCTCAGCATACCTGAATGATAGAAAAATTGCAGTCAAGGTTGCAGACACACTATCCACATGGATAGATGCAACCAGTGGCGTCCCACAAGGTAGTGTTCTCGGCCCTGTCTTGTTCGTCATGTACATAGACATTTGCATAAATGCCATTTCCCAAACCGATTTCGGCCTGTTTGCAGACGATACAAAGCTCCTGGGAGAAGCTAGTGCATCATCACAAATCCAAAGCGACTTGGACGCCCTGACAGAGAAGCTCGAAGAATGGCAACTTTCACCAAATGTAGCAAAATGCTCTGTCATCCATCTTGGCCGCCAAAATCCGAAGAACTCGTACAAAATGAAAGGTATCGACCTGACGAAATCTACCTGCGAAAAGGACCTAGGTGTAATACTGAGCTCGGACCTCAAACCAGAAAAGCATATCGGCCTGGTTGTGCGTAAAGCATCAAATACTCTTTGGCTACTCATCCACTCCCTACGATACCTTGACATTCACTCAAAGATCTCAGCGTACACAACCTACGTCAGGCCACAGCTTGAGTACGCCACTGTCATCTGGTCGCCATATCTCAAAAAGGATATTGACAGAATAGAACGAGTCCAGAAACGCTTTGTAAAAGGACTTCAAGGATTCAGAAACCTTCCGTATGACGAAGCTCTAAGAAGGCTCACTCTCCATAAACTTGAGACAAGAAGAACGATCTTAGACTTAAAAACTCTCTTCAAGATAGTTCACGAGAATTTTGGGAACGTAAAAGACAAGCTTGTTCAAATAACTCCCCAAAGCAACACAAGATCGCATAGTCTGCAGTTGGAGCCTGTGAAGATGAAGATTGCAAGATCTAATTCTTACCATCATTCGTTCATACCCCGAGTCATCAGGATCTGGAACAAACTGCCATTTCCAGTCGAAAAGATGAAATCACTGGAATCCTTCTCCAATAGCCTAAACATAAACATACCATATCTCGAGACTTTCAACGTTGGACGACTTTAAATGGCAATCGTGCCGCAGTCGATCCGCTCCTCGCCCTGCCATATCATTTTTCTTTTAAAAAGTTGTCAGTTATGTAGAAGTTTTGTATTGAGAGGCGTGAGGAATAAATTATTATTATAAGAACGAAGATATTTTTGTCTTAGCTTATTATAGTCCATTTTCAACACAAATGTTATGGTTTCCAGGACTGCAAGACGTTGTTCAGCTGGTTCAAAAGAAAATCCTGTCTGGCACGGGGCAGATAATCAGGATCTTCAGAGTGCCGTCGGGTGGTGATGCATACCAGTAAGTCGCCTTTCGTACCTTCTACAGGCTTCTCCCCCCCCCCCCACACACCCCAACGCACACACCTTGCCTTAGTTCTTCCTACGCCTCCAGAGGCGCTTAGGCATCCGAGGAGAAGTCGCCAGTTCTCTCTCTCTTATATAAGTGAACCTAGGCATCTTCTCATTGGGTAGGTACGGCTAATTAAGTCAATACGTCTGTCGGGATCCTTTTCGCTATTTGTAAACAGCGAACGATTATAAAGGGACACATTATTCGAAAAGATACATATTTCACTGATAAAAGTCTGGCAGCCACTTTATTAGCTGGGTAGCTCGCGACTTTTCACGACTCAACTACTACTTTTCATATCACAGCTCTCGTTTTATCCTGAGCCGATCGTAAACAAGGTGAGTGCAGGGGGGGGGGGGGGGAGGTACACTGATCTGTGACAATAGTGCCCTCCAGACACATTCATAAGTCCAGTCGTTTCTGTTACACCAACTCGTTACACCCTTAATTCTTTTCGGTGAATTCTCTGTTGTATACCGATCGTTGTTTCGGAAAGAAATAACTTGGCGTATAAAATATATTATACACTTATATGTTCTTTCAGCCAAAGCCGACAGCGAATCATATTCGCGCTAAGCGCAATATCAGCCGAAATTAGCCTTCATGGCAAGGCTAATTTTTTCAGTTTGAGCCTGAACAAGAGCCTTGCCAAGAAGTGCCGAAAGCTCGGTAGAAAAAATCTTATCTGTGTAGTCAGATATCTTCAGTGGTACTAGTCGTTTTTGACAAATCTTGGCTTGAGCGGTATTTTGGCGCCCATCATCCTTCCGTCTTTAAATGTTCCATAGTTGACTTCTGAAGGCTACATGCTCTCTCGCAAGAACCGTACAGTACTCCAGGCAAGTTAAGTGGACTGGCCCGGAACAATGACGGTGAATATTCCCGAGGGTTTGCTCGCTCCCAAAATATCTGTACAGGAAGTGGCCGGTGCCCGCGAGAGGATCTGCCAAAAGTGAGCAACCCCTCGAATTTTACCACATAGTTTTTACGTTTTGGTGTGGTGATGGTCCATATTACTTACACGGAAATAAAGATTATCTTATTGTTCTTGATCGATTTTACGTTCTTTCACAGATGGTTTCATCACGAGTGCGCTGTCATCAAGACTTCCCCAGACCAAAGAGACCCGCAGAAGGTGATAATGGAAGTTGTAATACACGAGTCTGTTATTGGTAGGTTAAAAAAACTATTTCCGAAGATTCAAATGTTAAAAGTAAAAGGAGTCGATTAAATACGTAGTATGTTACACGGGCGTTAAGTGAATTATTTCGTCTCTCAATCCTCCCTGTTAGGACATCCACGTTAGCGAGAGGTCGGATCAAGAGACTTCTTTCGGGGGATGAGGCTCCTACCCAGGGCGCAAAAAAATCTCAACTGATATCATGTTTGTTCAACGCTTCTATGATGCTTTGCGTCTAGTCTGTAAATGGGCACGTAAAAATCTGGGCTTGAGCCCCCCCCCCCCCCCCGCAGACAAAAATGGATTCTTCGTAATTTGTTGTTCATTTGGGCTAGTTTCACCACTGATTATACACAAGATCTGATCTCCCAGAAACGAGGTTTTATTTTGTCATTTCTCACAAAATAAACAAAACGACCCGCGAATCCAGGTCATAAGAATAAGAGCTCTATGATCGGGGACGTTCCTTCTTCTCCTTGTAAAGGGCTAGAAGGGAGACGTTGGCAACCTTGACGATCTTGAATCGGACACCTGAAAGACAAAACGTATTCAGCAAAATGACTCATTTGTATTGCGGATTCCTTCAAAAATAAAATTCTGACACAGAAATTTCAGACCTGATCATCAGTCTCACAATGTTCCGCAGTATTGGCTCTGTCTGCATCTAATATCTCCTTGTCAATGCAAGAAAAGCTCAGCAAGGAACGAAGGGAAAGATGGTTGATGCAGATAGTCAAGAACATCGGACAAGAGATAAGCTCCCATACTTATAATGAGCTTGCATGCTTTAAAGTTCAATGGGCACATCAAACTACCCCAATCCCACTCTGTAACAACCTAGGAACAATGCTTACCCCCTAGGTCAGCAGCTTTTTCAACAGTTTCCTCTCTGTGATATTTCAAAGCGTAATTTTTTGGGCCACAGTACATGCTCAATTTACTAGCTTGGACAAAGATAAAAGTGATATTTCTTATAATACTTAGTAGATCTTTATTTTATGCATAAATCAGCTTGTATAATTCAGATTTAATAGGTTATTTGTTTTTTAATGATTTTTGTGGCTATGTTATTTTTTATAAGCTTATTGCATATTCTGGTACATTTTATAAAGCAAATTAATCAAGCTTCACAACACTATTCCACAAAGAAATTTTTTTAATAGGCACTTTAAGCCATGGAACTTCTGACGAAACACTAGAAGAATCAGAAAACTGCATCTGCGGCTTGACTTTGGTGACATCTCAAATATATCCTTTTCTATCAAGCATTGCTGGGAGTTTTTGAATTTCCTGCCACGATATCCCAGCTCCTAAGATTTGGATCGCCAAAATGCCAGAGAGGTAAAGACAAGGGATAACAAGAAAACGGCCGATTTTCGTAGCGCCTTCTAAAGGAACTTGGAAATGTTTATTTGTGAGCATTTAATACAAAGTAAAGCATTAGAAGTGTCCATTGTGCTTTAAGGCCCCTGACTCTCCCATCAGTTAACACTTGTCGGCGGCGAGTACGTTCATTCTCGTGTTTCTGCACTTTGATCAAATCGTTCCATTGAGAATAATAGTTTCATTCATGAATAATGACGTCTTGAGCGAACAACAACAAACGAACGATTTTTCATCATTGCAAGAACTTAAGACGTAAATAACAGAACAAAAAAAAAACTTCCTTCGTGAATTTAGGATGTTATCCGACGGTTTTGAAGAACTACAACTAAACCTACGCCGTATTTCAAATAAAACGGCATCTAGGGCTGGTAGTCGGCAATAATAGATAACTGTTGAGTCGAACGAGGCTTTGTATTAATCTGAACCAATCAGAACGGGGTGTGCCGACATATTTAGGTAAGATTGATCATTGCTCGAGAGCAGATAGTATAGTAAAGCTCAAAACCAGTGAGGCAGCCATGCATGAATAAAGGCAAGGGGCTAGAATCGTCTTTTCTTCTAGCACTCAAAAATAAAATGATAACTGTATTGCCCCAAGAAATGGACTCATTAAACCTGCCGGCTTAACCTGCACATTTTCAAACTATGGTAACCTTACAGAGAAGGCGGTAACTAGCGTTCCTATTGACTTGCTGGTCACTGGATCAAAAATCTTGTACCAACAACTAAGGACCTATGCGACTACGTAGACTAGGCCGGCAATCACTGTTACTGAAAAAGCACGTCTCTTACCCGGAATGTCACCGACGGCGTGACCTTTACGACCGAAACCAGCGACCAAGACTTCGTCGTTTTCTTCAATGTAGTTTAGGCAACCGTCACGTGGTACGAACGCTGTGATCTTCTTGCCGTTCTTGATCAGCTGGACTCGGACGCACTTACGAATGGCAGAGTTAGGCTGCTTAGCTTCAACACCACTGGAAGAAGAAAAGAAGTTAGCTCTGAAATGTCACACCTTCAAGCCGCCGGAGAAACTCTGACCCGATGCCGTACCGAATGAAAGATACTTGGACTATGTCTTTCGGATGGAAAGCACCAGAATCATTAACGCTGTCCTCATGTATCCAACTAGTAGACCTAGGCGAATAGGGCGACCAAAGAACAATCTTTGCCAAACCTACCGGGTCTCTGCACAGCCACCATGTCCGTAGAGCCGAGATAGCAGAATGTCTGGACAGGTCTCTTCTTAAAGCCTACTGCAACTTCCGGATGCCATAGAGCCTTTAAGAGGTTCAGAAGGACCAAGTGTTAAGGTAAGGCAATCACACCATAAGTCCTGAACTACTTCAGAAAAAGGGGCTTGTCACTGGAAAATGCAAGTAAGTGAAAACAGATTCAATGGACACTTGTTTACACCACATCAGGCAGCCAGGCTCTGGTCGTTTCCCCACCGTGCTCGTTATCTTTGACATTGGAGATGCTGTCTTGTACTGGCGTAGAGAATCTGCACTCACGGAGGATATTAAAATCTGAAAATCTATTGAGATTTCACTCCTGAGTTGGATTGGTGATCCGTTTTTGTTAGTACGAGCCCGATGCAATGTCCCACTCATACTTCCATCTTTGGTGGCCTTGACTTTGTCCAGTGCCTCCTTGAATGCTTTGGAGTGGTGGACTGAAGACCGTTACTTGAGATAATTCCTATTATCTCCTTATTTTTAGTTTTGCTCTCACAAATCCCCAGACATAGTAGTGAAGACCACAGAGACTAAGACAAAAATTCAAAAGTTCACCTAGATCACAAAGTTGATACATCTTACATGTCATGTGGGCATGTAAATGAGATTTCTCAGTTTTCCTAAGTGGATGGCAGAGATACTTACACTTTCTCGAGGACAATGCCCTTGGCGTGGGAAGCACCTCCGAAGGGGTTAGCCTTCCACCTTGTTCCCAAGTGGGCCTTCTTGTACTCCTTGTCGTTCCATCTCTGGTCACGCCTACGGTTGACTTGCTTCCTGGCAGTCCTCAATCCACTGGGTTTTCCTACGGAGAAAAAAAATACTTTAGGAAAAAGTTGAGAATGAAAACAAAAAGCAAACAGCGTGTGGGCTACAGCTGCCACTACCCTCCCAGAGAAGTTGGGTGATATCTTACGCAAGAAAGTATCTCTGTGTTAAGACTAATTTGTATCGAATGATATGCAGCCTGATACTTCTTCGAGCTCTTTTCTTACCTTCCTCCCGTGAAGATTTCTCCTGGACACAACCCCTCCCCCCACCTAAAAACTGATGATATGTGGATTAACCAGGGTCATTGCTTTATGAATAAGTGGTCTCCATATGCCCGTGGTTAAAAGACATATCATACCTATAATGCTAAGGCAACCTACTTAGGTAAATGCATTCCATAAGTTCTTAAAGCTGGACAACCAAATTTCTTGTTACATTCAAAACCAACCAACAATACCTCACTAATATTTGCACTTGCCAAGATTCACTGTTTCCAGGCGCATTATGCTACCGACCAGTGCTGCAGTATCATGCTATTGAGGCATAGACAGGTTATCTGAATTTTGCGAATTTTTGCTAGAATTCAATGGGCCTGGGAAAAGCTTAGAACAGCCAAAGCCTTGGATAATTTGTTAAAAGCATGGCTTAGCTTTACAGTATTCAGATAGTTTTGAATGTTGGAACATTAACAGTAAATAGTGCAAGGTGTGCTTTAAAGGCTGCAAATTGCACTTGTTGATAGCATAAAGGATCCCACTAATATGCCTTAGGGAACCTTCCAGCTGAGACTCCCCAGCTAGGCAAAATGAAATACTAATAATCATGAACTAGAGGGCGATATGTGGCATATGTCTTTTCAGGACAAGCAAGCTGAGAAAACAGTCATTTGATCAGGGTTTTGGGCCATTTTTGGACAGATTCAAAAACTTTCACTATTAAAACCCATTTCTGGCCATCTTTCAACTACACTAAATGATATGATATATATTGCTTAAAGCTCGACAGCCATCGCACACTAAATGTTTTTTAATTAAACTCTACATTTTTGGTCTTTCTACCACACGCACAATGCTAATCATCCCTACTGCCACTCTGAATGTTCAAAACCACAAAAAACACAGTCATACAATGAGCAAATAAAATAAAAAAAATTCCAGGTTTGAAATAATTGGGTCTGGACTATATCTCAGCTGATTATCCAGGACAGCCGTTATAGCACAGGATCACAAGGAGCCAAGGATCAAAATAATAATTTTCATCTAATGCTCCAACTGTTTATTGCAAATGCAGAATAAACTGAAAGCCCAAGACCAGAGTGGTACTTCCGAAGACATAAAAAAAATTATCAATAAAGTCTTGTAATTCTTTGCTAATCAAACATGGAACATTAAATCATCTGGAAAAGCAGACGTTCTAGATATTTTTTTGGATCATGAAATGCAAGTGAAGGGATACCTATGACATCATGAAAGTTGTCCGTCTGTGAGCACAATAACTCTCGAAGGGAATGGGATATGTTGATGAAACTTGGTGAGGATTCTTCGAGTCAAGTTCGCAGATGGGCTCTGAAGCCCTATATTCAGGGGCGGGGATTCAAATTAAGGGGCAAACAAAATATTTAGTAACAGCTGATGTGATAGCCGATGATGGGGTGAGAAGACATGCTGAAAACGATGATGAAAGCCATTTTCTCGGACGAGTAGTTGGTCCAGAATCCGGCAAACCGGAAAGTTTGTTAATAGCAAAAGTTTTACTGAGGTTGATTAGACGTAAAGATAAGCTGAATTTTTTTTTTCGCTGGACAAGTAGTTCCCGAATCCGACCAAAACAGTAAAATTGGCAGAGGTAAGGCAGGAAGTTTTTGGCAAAATAGATGTGACTTTATAGGAGTAAACACACATGCTGAATCCATATCTGAACTTAGTTTTCTCAGATAATTAACTGTTTGGCCTTAATATGTTTCTGAATTTAATATTAAACATGTTCAAGGAGTCTGGCGAAGATGGATCTGGCCAAGACAAGACCAAATTACCTGGGTCAATACTGAATTTTTGGGATCCCATTGAAACCTTTGGTCTTGTTTCTTGAGCGAAACAGCAACCCAGAAATTCAAATCTAAATAAACTGGTGGCTTGCGATCAGGAAGAGAATGTTTGGATAGGTCTTTAAGGTGTTGACAATTGTTTTTTTTAGTCTGTAGATATACCTAATGTATGAATGCAAGTCTTGATTTGAACCTTTGCACCATACTTAAGGGTGCACAACTCAATAACAATCCGGTCGCATGCAAGTCTGCTACAAACAGAAGAGAGAACAGCTTCATAACACTGCCTTCAATCTGGGCAATCTTTCTTACAAGCATTTTTAATAGGTCTATTAATAATTATTTCTTATGTCAGGCCCAAGAAAACTGGGTTCATCATTTGTTTGACTTGGACATTTGCAGTGAAATCAAACCTTCTGCTTGAAATTCTAAGTCATACACAAGTCCTCAATCTTTGGGCATAGCACCCACCCCCCTAAAATCTGTTTGTAAAAGCATTCCAGATCCTCAATTCAACAGATTTTATGGGGGTATATGTCCTCCCTGCAGTATATGTTGCCCCATCCGGACATGCCCTGATGTTGGAGCACGATAATTTGAGGATGTGTTTGACTGGTTCTTCATGCCTTTTATAATGTGTTTGACTGGTTCCTAATACCTTTAATAGTACTGTTACTGAGGACCTAATATATCTAATTAACTGCTCAGAAAAATCTCACGCCTTTTTTCCTCTAAACTGAATGGCTGCTGTTCAGCCTCGAGAAAAAGAAACTTGTAGAGAACTTACATGAATCCCTCAAAGGATTAGTTGTTTATTATTCTCATGCTCTCAGATGTATTTCTGTCTCGATTTTTAACATTTACATTTTTTAGAAAGTCAGGAGTTGCAATTGATGAACTTATTATTCTGTTGTTTGTAACTGCATGTTCCTGCAGTTGCAGCTGATATCTTTTAAGTTAGAAAAACTTTCTGTATAATCAAAAAATGTTGCAGTTTGTTGCAGTGTTGCAGTTTGCCACCTTGGAAGTTTCTCCTGACCTTCCTACTGTTGTATTCTCCTACCTGGGTTAATCTCCTGAATCTGAGGATTATCCCAGTATCTACATAACCTGCAATCTGTGTGGTTTCTGCCAATCTTGCTCCTCTGTTTTTCTCATGAGCAGTATGTTCGCCTCATTTCTGCAATGATGTGATCTCCTCACTCTCTCAAACCTCCCCAAATACAGGTTTGGCAGTTTTAGGGGCCATAAAACTCAAGATGACTGCAAAATAGGCAGAAATCCACAGACAGCAAGTTATGTAGAAGCTGCGACCAACCTCAGCTTCAGTAGAATACTTTACAGCCAAAATAGTGGAAAGCTCCTAAGTAGGAGACTACAACAGTGGCCAGATCAGGAGAAACCTCCATGGTGGAAAACAGCAACAATGGTTTAGACTACTCATCAAGGGTACAGTAGATGTATGCTTATGTGAACGTCTGCTAACAGAGGACCGTCGCAGAAGAAAACAACAAACTAAACGAGGCAACTATTAAGAGCTAAATACTGGTGAGAAACGTTAATTTACATCTAGATTACTCAGATTTCATCACAAATTTGAATCTTTTGTGTTTTGTTTGCTCTAATTCTTCTTACAAGATCCAAGGCTGTCCGAATAATTGGCACCTAACATTCTGAAATTAAGCACATTTTTAAAACAGGTAATGTAAGGTTAGATTGAGCAGAGCAAACAACAGGTGCCTCACTATGTTGAAAGACATCTGGTTCAGATAGTGGCTATAATTTCACTGCAAGGGTAGCAAGTATGAACCAACAGATGGCTCTGTTGAAAGCTGTTTACTTTGATCGGTTTGGCACCAGACTTTTTGGAGAATTCCCCTCCACAGGTGAAAAAGAATCCCCTGTGGAGGAAATAGTGTTGGGGGAAAAGTGTAAGCAGTTGGGAAAACTGCACTTTCCCCCCAACACCATCTCCTCCACAGGGGATTCTGTTTCACCTGTGCAGGGGATTCCCCTGTGGAGGGAAATTCACCAAAAAGTCTGGTGCCCAACTGTTGATGACCATGAGTCCAAACCAGCAATAGGGAAGGAGAACCTTTTAAGCTAGAAGCTTCGATGCAATAAAAATACTTTCGTTATTCTTTTAGTATGGATCCAGAAGTTTTACTGTAACAGGGGGACATTTTTGCAGGAATGGCTTTGGCCCCATTGGACCTCCTGTCAAGCTCAAACGGCATTTTCGTGTGGATGCTGTCTATCATCTTGATGTGTATTGGTGAACAGGTGATCGGGCCATCCAGCACGGTGAACGTCTGATGCCAGCATTGAGGACTTCTGATGCGCACCACTCTAATGGCAGCATTGAGTTGAACAGGTATATTGTATGGACCTCACCATTCAAATGTTGCCATCCAGCTGAATGGACATTTTAGATTGGAGGTAACCCATCTTCCTCAGCCATTCAAAGCCAATTAATTTTCTCAATCTCACGTGGACTGGATCACCAGTTCTGCTCTACAGCCATCGACGCAGACACATCCCCCAGTTACCTATTCATTGTTAGAAAGTTTGTCATTTCTTCTTTCTGTTTAACTGTTTTAGAATAAAAAATTAAAGAAAAGGTATGGACAAATCTTGAGAGGTGTTCACATGAGCATATCTCTACTATTATGGGCTCATTAAACAGAGGATATCATGTTCAAATGCCTGGCATGAAAGGCATGTAAAATAATTCTATCTACATCTCTGTAACATGGCAGCGATGAAAAACAATAGCTGTACTCTTCCACTTGTGGTAGGAATGTACGAGCAGTAAAAATACAGCATTATTCATACAACTTTCCTCCTACAAAATATTCATTTTAAGCGTAAGCAAATTCTTAAGACACGGTTTAATAACAGCAAGGCTTGCAGCGAGAAACAGCTTAGCCAGAACACCGTTATTATTTAAATAGATACAGTGAAATTCATAAAAATTCACTTACCCATTTTGTGAATTTATCCTCGTTAGGATTGCTGTAGTTGCGGAAACTTTTGTTGATGATGAAGTTGTAGCAGAAACTTTCAGGGGCTCCTCAAGAGCATAGACAAAATTCCTGTTCGTTCTGTTTGTAGCTCTATACACTAATCAACTTCCTCGAAGAAAACGGATATTTTGCTTTTTGTTATTTGTTGTTGTTGATATTCAGTGACTTATTCTCAAGGGCACTCTGAAGGACAGACTCAGTGGACTTGAGTCAAAGTCCAGATAGAGAACTTGTTGCATTCTGAGCTAGAAGAATAAGTACAACAAAGTTTGCATTCAGTGTTGCTTCAGATTTTCCTCTTTCACCTTGTCTTTGAATTCCTATTCAATTAAGTATACTGGAAGAGAGGAAGCTAGGCAGGCAGTTGGTGATAGAAACATGAAGCCTGAGTTAAAAGAAAAAGTAGAGGAATGGCTGAATTGGGATAAGGTGAGATTAGCTGTTTGGGTTTAGAGCTTCTTTCTATTTTTGGAGAATTTTGTCCAGCCATACACAGGCCATACAGGACAAATTTTGCCGTCAAAATGCTGAAATAAAATTCATGCTGTCCTGACAGTCAAGTCGTCAAATCAGAGTTAGCCCCTTGACTCAAGAAGTCGTGAGTCCCAAAATATTCAATTATTACAGGAGGCGTAGCCCGTCAAACCTCGAATTACAGGAGGGGTACCTAACCTCAGTCAGATTTCTGAAATTCTAAAAACTGGATGACTTAACTTTCAGTTATCTGTGCTTGAAGACTATTTAAAATAAAAAGAGATTCACCGAATCGAAGCTTAAGAATTGGGCAATATGACAACACTATTTAGTCTTGTGAAAACTTCTGCAGAAATTAAAAATTAATTTTTAATCCTCCAAAACCCTATTTACAAGAGCTTGATTACGGCGAGGTCTACCTCAACACTACCTCGAACGACTAGCCAGCGCAGCGTCATCACAGTTCAATGACTGATAACTACTTAGATATAATTATTATGATTATGATCCTACTTTTTCATCAAGGTGTTTTGTAAACAAAGATGTTCATGCTGCGTCTCCGAAAACTGAGTGGCAGAGTTTTTGGGTTCCTAGTTCATACAGCTAATGTCAGTTGCTTCAGCTGAAGCGTCGCGGCCAGAAGCCACCATTTTCAGGGGGCAGACAGAGGTGTGGGGACAAGGGGTGGCTGGTCGTGGGAGGCTAGTGTTTTTGGCATATTTTAGGTCTCTCCAGATTCCGAAAACTTGGTTATGAAGATCCGTTGCCTCCAAAAATGCCTTCTTAAACCTTTCTTTCTGCCCTCGTCTGCACCAGAGTGGGGAAGTTTGAGAGAGTAGAGGGGCTTGTGGGGTTAACAGAGGATTTGCCAAATCTTCGTAGCTCACATGGGAACATTGACACACAAGGTTGAAGTATCATCGACTGGTGACCTATTCAGTGCCGGCAAAGGACCTGAGCTGAAAGCTACTATTAATTTTTACCTGAAAGACCCAATGGGTCCCCGAGTTGTTCGCTGTCTTGTTAAGCATGTCCCTGAGGAAGAACTAAAGAAAATGAATCTTTTTTATTTCAATTAAACAAAAGCCAAAAAATACACTCGCTATTCAGTGTTATTGCACTAAAGCAAGTCAAGACCCTAGACCAAAGTTTCAACAGATCCTCCGCTCTGCGACGAACTTCTTGAATGCTATTATTCTGTATGTGAGCTCGACAGCCAAAACACAACCTCGATCGCCAGACATCATGAAACAAAAGAATAGTTTAATTGAACAAAGTAAATTGTAAATAGAATTGAATTCTTAATTTTTTCGTGATTTATGTTAAGTTTTACAGCAGGTTATAGGCCTTTTAAAGGAATTTTGCAGAACTGACGAGACGAAAACGAGGATATGTAAAAACGAGGTTGGATACCCCTCCTGTAAGTAATAAGTAAGTAATTTATTTATGACCCGTCATTTCGGAAAGGCAGAGTAAATGAAGAAAGTGAACAAAACACATACAAACACAGAAAAAGACACTTAATTTTTAATCTTCGGTCAGGAAACAGTGGACGACGTCGTGTGCTGGTTGGGCCCTGTCTTCCATGATTTTTGAAAGCGATGAGGAAACATCCAAAAGGGTAGCACTTGCATCTTGAATTTTTAAGTTTTCTGTCAATGTATGGTTATGACATAATTTCGATAATTGGAGCAGGTGCTTTGCATATTTAAAATGATCTCATCTTTTTAATCTCCTTCTTTCGCAGAACATGAGTGACGCCAGAAGGAAATAGTATAGAAGGAGTACAGAAGGTGCTGTAAAAATTTCCAAAAGCTTTATGATTATAGCGCCCCCAGTTGGGGACGATGCGCCCATAGGCTGTACGGATTGATCTAGAAAGGGTCCCAAGGGTCCCAGGATGGGACCCTTTCGGCTTCCTTGTGGTTGATAACTTGATGGTTGGTTGGGTAGGTTAGGTTAGGGCAACCTTGGGCCGAGATGAACGGTACTCTCAAGAAATGCAGAGGAATTTGAGGGCGGTGATGATAGGCAGGAACACTGCTCGTTCGTGTCTAGGGGGGAGTGATGTAGACGATATTTCTTCGATGTCAGGAGGTAGGTTTTGCTTCAGGACTCGGATCTGAGTATTGTCAGCTTTGGGCAAGGTCTATTGCATTCGAAGAATGCTGCAACGTTTCTTGGGCATTTTGGCAGAGTCTGCAGAGGGGGTCCTGTCTTCTCCCCCAGTCGAACTCAGTTTTTCTTGTAATTACGGCGTTGGTCTTGACTCGAAGGTAGATGCAGTTTTCTTCTCTTGTCTTGAATATCTGAAGATTTGCGTTGGTTGTTGGGGGTGACGGTTGCCAAGGCGTTGTCGTAATATGTCTTGATATGTTTGAACTGTGGGTGGTGAGTTGAAGCTCGGTTCGTCAGTCGTTAGCCCCGCCATTGCGTCGGCTTCTTCGTTGTGCCTGATCCCTTGGTGGCTTGGGATATGTTGGAAGCAGACTTGTGTTCCCTTGGTTCGAAGATCCGTGATGGTAAGTCTCATCTGGGCCAGGTCGGTGTCCTTAGTCTTCCGACTCAGTTGTTTCACCAGCAGGAGAGCCGATTTGCCTTTCCTGACTGTGGTGGTATAGCTTTGATGACCTTGAGAGCTTCGTTGATGGCTTCAATTTCGCTGGTCAGGGCTGACACCTGGTCTGGAAGTCTTTTTGAAAGTTTGAGGTGATATGCCGGTATCACTGCTGCCGAGGCTGCTTTTCCGCTCTTGACAGATCCATCGGTGTAGATTTGAAGGTGGGCTGGGTACTTCGTTTTGGCCATATCTGAGAAGATTGACTGGATCTGGGCTGGAGGATATTGTTCTTTTTTGTAATCAATCATGTGGGTGGATACGTCAACTGGATGCCACGTCCAGGGCGGGGATGGGAGAACGGGGGAGCTGCTTGGGTCTGCCGATCCCAGTCGGTGACTCGTTGTCTGAATGCATCCCAAGAGCAGATCAGGTTATCTTCCCCCCCGTTGTTCAGCCCGAAGGTTATTTTGAAAATTGGGTGCTCGTTACCGTAGGCTTGTACTTTGGTGAAGTACTTCACCATTAGCATGCAGGACCTTTCTTCGATTGTCTGGAGGACAGCAACTCTCCTGAGCTTGTTAGTAGGGGTGTGTTTATGTAGTCCGAGGGCTATTCTTATGCAAGCATTTTGGATAGTTTCAAGTTTTGCCAGACTGGGTTTGTTAGAGCTGAGCGTTACTTCGGGATGGAAATCTATTCTTGGTCTGATGTATCTTTTGAAGAAGTCGAGAAGGCATTTAGGTGATGATGCCCAGGGGGATGATGCCAGCCTCTTGAGAATGACGACCCTGCTGATGCATGAATGTTTTACTGCCTCAATGTGACTTGTCCAGGACAGCTTTTGATCCAGGACGGCTCCTAGTAGCTTCGGATTGTTCTCGTACTGGATCTCTGTTCCGTTTAGCGTAATCTTCGGTAGGTCTGTGGATTTCTTCTTTGAGAACAGAATAGCTTTTGTTTTGAGTGCTGAGATGGGGATCGCAATGGCCGCAGAGAGCTGTTCGAGCTCGACCATGGCTTTCTGCATTTTTAGCTTCAGTTCGTCTGTGGAGTTGCCCGTTTCACTGACAAGCAGATCGTCGGCGAAAGCCTCTTTTTGAGCCGTGTCGCTTGAGAGTTCAAATTCGCTGAGTAGCAGCAGAAATAGGAGTGGGCTGAGAGGAGAGCCTTGAGGGAGACCCATGAGGAGGTCCCTGACAGAGGATTCACCTTCATTTGCTTTTACTTTGAAGCTTCTTCCCGATAGGTAGTCGAAGATGAATTCTACCAGTTCTGTAGGGAAATCCATGTCTAGGAGAGTTCGGCACAGCTTTTCTTTGCGAACGTTGTCAAATACCGCTTCGAAGTCTACTAGTATCGCCAGGAGCATCTTTCCTCTCTTCCAAGCGCTTCTGATGGCATGTTGAAGCAGGATGATGTTGTCGGATGTGCTGCGGCCCTTTCGAAAACCTGACTGCCATGTGGGGAGGACCTTGTTTACCTCACAGAACCATTCGAGGCGGCTGGCAACCATTTTCTCTAAAATTTTTCCCAGGACTGGAAGGAGCAATACAGGTCGGTAAGAGGAGGCGTTGTGAGGTGGTTTCCCTGTTTTCTTTATTGGCTTCACGATGGCTCGCTTCCAGATTGTGGGGAAACGTTTTGCTTTCCACGCCTGGTTTGAGACGTGCAGCAGAGCTTCATGGAACTTCGGGCCGGCTTTGGAGACCCACTCGTAGCTGATTTCTTCCTCGCCTGGGGCCGAGTTAGCTTTTGAGTCTTCAAGAGTTGTTTCCAACTCTGCCATGGTGAATGGTGCTATAACCTCCTTCTTAAATAGGGCTTTATCGTACAGTTTGCAGATCCTCGGTTTTGTAGCTGTGATGGTTGGTTTTGGTCGCTGGAATTGCTCGGCGAAAATTTCTGCTTTCTGAATGTCATTGTGGAGTACTCTTTCGTTGTGGGAAATTGTGGGAATCCTGTCATTTGACTGTTTGCCGCAAATCCTGTTGATGATTTGGAGAACTTTTCCTGGTGGTACGTTCTCGTCGAGCTCAGCCGAGTAGTTTGCCCAGACTTTCCTCTTTGCTTTGTTCACGGCCTTCTTCATATTTGCTTCAGCTCTTCGTAGCGCGATCCTGGTTTCGAAGGACGGTCTTTTCTGGTACTGATTTCTGCATCTTCTCTTGTCTGTTGTTGTTTCTTTGCACTCGTCGTTCCACCAGATTTTGGGGGGCTTGTTTGGGACTATGCGATGTTGTCCTAATGTCTTTTTGTGGATCGCTGACTCCGCCGCTGCTGTGAGTAGTTTAGTAAGGTTCTTGGCTTTCGTGTCAATTTTAACCTTTTCCTTCCTCAAAACTAGCATTTCTTTTGAAGAAATACTGCCATCTGGTTTACAGGTACAGAAGCTAAAGCTCCTTGGTGTAACTATCACGTCTGATCTTAAATGGGAGGACAACACCAACGTAATGCTAAAGCGTGCAAACGCTGGTCTACAGCTGTTAAAACTTCTGGCTAAGTTCCAAGTACCTAATTCCCATCTTGTCCGAATTTACGTTTCTTTCATTCGATCCACTTTGGAATACGCGGCTGCTGTTTGGCACTTTGCCCTTACTGCCGAACAGTCACAACAAATAGAAAGAATACAGAAACGTGCACTCCTAATAATAAGTCGTGAGCCCAAAGTTCCCTATTCTGCTCTATTAAAAAGTTTAAGATGGAAACCCTTGAGAGTCGGAGACTGCGGCTGAGCTTAGCGGTTGGTCATAAGCTCCACCACCATCCTGTTCTATTCGATATCCTTCCCCCTCCTTATGAAAACACAAGAAACCGACAGGAGAGGGTCGCAAGTTCAAAGGTTCCAAAGTTGTCCCCCGTACCTGCAACACATACGCGGTACCAAAAAAGCTTCGTTCCGAGTTTCACCAAAATTTATAACGATGGTGGTAGCTGTCTGTGGTTCTGTTTTTGGTTTTTATTTATATACTATAATAGGTCTGTGATGACGAATTGATGATTAACTGTATATACTATAAAATGTGCATTATACGATGTAATAAATTGACGTAATACCCAAATTTGGCATTGCCATGATAGTGGTTGTTTGAAATAAATTCGTTACTTACTTACTTACAATATCGGGCTCAAGCGTAATATTTCAGTAATCAGACACATTGAGGAAATGTTCAAATTGGGTCCAATTTGCTTTGTTCAAGTTGAACCTGGAGATCGGGGTGAGTGGGATGAAATTCTCGCAAGAGATTCTCGTGAGAACTGCCGAATGGTCTGTCTGGAGGTCATTCACCAGAGTTATTTCTGCTGTCGACATCAGGGAAGCTGGGCCTAGTTGTAGGTCAATTGTTGAGTGTCTGTTGTATTTTCGGCAGAAGTAAGTAGGAAGTCCAAAAGGGGTGAGAACCGTTATGTTGGTGAGGTCCGTGATTGCTCTTTCAATGCTCTTTCCGGCATTGTTTGAGGTTGCTGTGTCTTCCCAGAGGGGGCTGTGTGCATTGAAGTCACCAAAGAGTAGGGTGTTTTCAGTTGTTGTTTCCTTTTCAATGATGTCGAAGATTCGGTTAGATCCATTTGGGTTGTAGAATGATGTTATACGGGTAGATTTGGTATTAGGTTGGATTATGTCTATGCTGATAGTGTCTACTTCCATCGGGTATTCAGTAGGTGTGACACTTGAGTGGGAGATATCTGTCCTCACCAGAATTGCCACTCCTCCGCCTTTCCTTCCGCTTGATCGGTCCTTCCTGTATATGTGGTAACCAGGTATCTTCACTTTTCTCATAGGGTTAAGATTCGTCTCTGGCAGACATATGACTTCCACCTCGTTTCTTGATAACCAGCTGCATAGTTCATGGGTTTTGTAGGGGCTTAGGGAGACAGTGTTCCATTGGAGAATACGAAGGGTTTGTAGGGAATGCATTTAGTCTTCAATGTCCTCGGTCGAGGAGGAATCTTCATCTGTGGAGATGTTTTTATCTTTTTTGCCTTTTCCTTTTCCTTTGCTGGTTTCTTGGTTGCTGGGGGAAAGACAGTTCCTTGTTTGAGGTGGGCTAGTTCAACTGTTGCGATTTTCCATATGTCCTGTCCTAGCATCGACGTGGTTGCTTTCCTTGACAGTATCATTTTGATGTCCTCGGGCTGTTGACTGGTATTGATTAGGTGCAGGACCGTCAGATAGGTAGCGATTTTCTTCCATTCTTGGCTTTGAGGAGGTCCTGGGAGGGGTGGAAAGTTGCTGGTTGAGGGTGATGGTATATTCAGGGTGAGAGGGTTGATGCCAGGGAGTATAGATGGTCCGGAAGAGGAAGTTGGGCGGTTAGGTAGAGTACCTGGTGTTCTCAAGCTGGGGTTTTTTGGAGTTTTTAGCTGGGGTAGTTTAGCGGCCACTACTGCGTATGGTAGGTTTTGTGCCTGGGATACTCTCAGTATCTCAGCCCGTTTGAAGTGTGCTGGGCACTTTTGTTTTTCCAGAGCTGAATGGCCTTGGCTTTTGCAGTTTTTGCAGAAGGATGTCACTTCTGGGCAGGAGTCTTCCTTGTGGTCTTGCTTGCCGCATCTCCTGCAGGCTTCGGTGAGTTGCTCCTGCAGGCTTCGGTGAGTTGCTTGTACCAGTTTTTGGTATGTCCGTGGAGAAGGCACTTTGAGCAGAATAGAGGTTTGGGTTTGTATTCTTTGATGTTGACCCTTTTTCCATAAAGATAAATGTCTTTCGTTATTTCTTGCTCTAGGGCTATCAAGACTGATGTGCTCAATACGAGGGATCCGTCTTGCTCTTTCCCCTTCAAACGAGTTGCCGAGGAGATCTTGACTTCTTGACCCCCAGCATCCAGTAATTCTGACTTCATTTCCTCTTCTGTTATATTTTTGTCCACTCCGTACATGACATACTTGAATGCTTTTGTTTTAGTGGTGAGGGTGGCTTTGATGGCGTCCCCCTCGATTTTTAGATCATCAGAGCTGCAAGCGATTTTCATGGCTGTGGCTTCTTCTAAGAAGTGGATTTCTGTAGCTCCCAGCTTACCACTGCTGATTTCGAAGTTGGCTCTTGTTAATTTGTAGATTTCTCTACGTATGTTGATGGGTTCTGCATTTTTTAGGGATCCTCCATCTTTTCTGGAAATGGTGATGGTCCACATTTTAGGGAAAGTTGGTGGTGGGCTGATTCCTTCTGCCAGTTTTCTTTTCCTTTTAGGGGTGGGGTCTGGAGGTTCGTCAGCCCATTTCCCGGTGAACGGATTGCTCATGCTTCAATATTTCCAAAACAAACAAAATTTAAAGCATGTAATTTTGAAATTTTGACAAAGAAGATTTGAATGTTATGCCGAGCCACAGTAGAGAGTCTGTTGATTTGACCATGAATGATCCAAGAGAGATATTAGCTTCGGATACATTCGAACCATTTGACGAAGGGTTGAAATATAGGTACTCACATTTTGACAGGTTAACTTCAAGGCCAATTTTGAGAAGTTCCGACGACTGCTTACTTACATTTTTTGTGAGTGTGGATCGGCTACGGCTTACTAAGAGCAAATCGTCCGCATAGGCTATGTAGCTGAAGGCATGGTCTTTATAAAAGTAAGCAGGATGCAAAGAATCAAGACAAGAAGATATGGCCGATTTGAAGATGTAGGGAGATAAGACTCCCCATTGACGAACACCAGTTTGGACTGGAATAATCTCTGACAAGCTACCTTGCCATTTGAACCTTACTGAAGAATAACCATACCAAATTTTTAACAGATAGACAACAGACAGATTTAGTCCGGAATCCGGTTGTACCCGAATTTTTTTTAAGTCAAAGTTTTATTTAAAGTTGATTAGAATTCTTTATAGGGATAAGGAGATACGCCGGTTTCGTTTCTGAATTTTTCTTTTTTTGCTGGACTAGTAGTTCGCTCGGAATTCGGGCGAAACCGCAAATTTGGCAGTAGTAAAGCAGGAAGTTTCGGTCAAGATCGTCGAAATAGATATGGCTTATAGAGGTATAGATAGGTAGATAGAATATGGCGAAGACAAGACCGAATTATCTGGATCAAATCTTAGATTTTTGGGATCCCATCGACACCTTTGGTCTTGTTTCTGTGACAGTGTTTGTAGTTGGATATGATCCAAATTTCGGTAGGTTACCTAATTTTTGAAAGCTACGGAAACTTGGGATCGAGATTACTGGAATCACCCGATGAATGTTCCCGTACCCTGTGTTGTCTGGGTACACCAATCTCTCGGTGTGTCGAGGTCATCCGGCTAAGCTGTGAGTCCACACTTATCCGGTAAGCAGCAAAATTCCGGTAGATTTCCTGAGCCAAACTCTGGTAGATTCCGTGGGGCAAAATCCGGTGGATCCGCTGATCCAACCTCCAGTAACTTCCCTGAGACAAGTTCCGATAGATTCCCTGTGTGAAAGTTCCGGCAGACTTCTTGAGCAAGATTTCGGCAGGTTCCCTGAGAAATTCCGGTAGGTTCACTGAGTAATAATCCGGCAGATTCCTTAAAAATCATCAAGTTTAGGTGAATTCGACAAATTTTAATCGGCGCGGCTTCGCCACAGCAGCCAAAATTTATCGGATTCCCACCGGCCTTCTGGGGGTGGGGGGTGCAGCGTCCCCCCTTCCCCCTCGGGACGCCCCTGAGGCTGGTTCCAGACAATGTGAGACGAGCTCAAAGGGCTGCCGAAAGAGCCATTCACCCTTAAGATGGTTCAAGGTTTTCACTATTTTCACTTGACTTTTCCAGAATGAAGCAACCCATTCCGAAATCCAAAAGCTTGTTGATGGCAACAATGAGCCTCATTTGGAAAAGCTTTTGCTCAGCAGAATGGAATTTGGAACTGCTGGCCTCCGTGGAAGAATGGCTGCTGGTTATGCCTGCATGAATGATCTTGTGATAATCCAAACGACCCAAGGGTTGGCATCTTATGTACTAGAAACTGAGCCTGATAGCCGAGAAAGGGGTGTTGTACTTGGATTTGATGGACGTCACAATAGTCCAAGGTTTGTAATATCTTATTGTACATATAGATACTTCATAGCATTTGCTCTACCTATGAGATTGGGCACCTGCTTATAGGCACTGTCATGCAATCTTGCTATACAGCTGACTAGAATCATTCATGGTTTTGTTAGTCATGTTTGGTCTGCAAATGCAGATTTAAATAAGTTGGATAACCCCAATTGAGCTTGTTCCGCCCTTTAAACAATAGTAACTGTTAGTCACGATTTTCGTTCCAACCTCGTGAAAAGTTACTACGCTGACAGTTCCAACCTTCTCAGAATACTAACTAATAGTAACTAGCATGGTAACTACGACCTCTGTGACGTGATTGGCTCGAATAGCCCGTGGTACGATATTTTGTCGGAAAAAGAAAAATACGTTACAGCCTTCCCGTTAGAAGCCAGGATCCGTGACGTCATGCGTATTAACTGTGATAAAAAGGGTGGAAAACGTTCACTGTCAGAAGTTTGATAAAGATAACACGTTTTTACGCAACATCGTGTTAAACTTTATGACAATGTATCTATTACGAGCTTCAAACGTAACACATGTTCTCATAGCATTCAACAAAAGTATGCGTAAGTATGTGTTATCTGTTATCAAACTCAGTCTGCGTCAAGCCGCTGACAGTTTATGATGAGTCGGGTAAGTTATTGTCAGCTGATCAAATAAACGATCATTTTGCTGCGATTTGCTGGTTGCACCCACCTCTTGATTCGTTTCCTGAGCCTCGTTTTTGTTGCGTGATGCAGGTCCACTTCTCGGCCGATTCCGTATGATACTTTCCACGTCCGTTTTTGCACTGCAGCGCTTCCGAGGAAGACGGCAGCGCTTTTCGAGAATCACGGACTTGCTCCCCGACCAAGTCCGTGCTTCCCTGCAATATGCTGCAGCGCTGCCGCTTCAACCAAGAAGAAAGTGAATCCAAAAACGCATATTATGCAAAAGCAAAGAAGTGCTGCAGCAGCGATGCGGCAGCGATGCGGCAGCGCTATTGTAACAAAAACGAGGCTCTGATTTGCCTGAATTTTCTGAAATCCCAATCATTCAGCCCCAAGCAGTGTTTGAAAAGCTAAAAAAGCTTGATACACGAAAAAGTCGTTACCCCGAAGAAATTCCAGTTTCCTTTATTGTAGAGTGTGCTGTGGATATTAGCCCTGTGCTGACTGCTTTAATCAGTGTCGTGTCGAGGGGGTATTTTCAGATTGTTTCAAGAACGCATACATTACACCTATACCTAAACAGAAGAACGCACTATCTGTGTCTGATCTACGTCCGATTTCCAAGACACGTGTTTTATCTAAAGTCTTCGAAAGCTTTAGTTTCGAACTTTTATTCGATGGTATTGAAGAAAAAATTGACCCTCAACAATTCGGTTTTAGGCCGGTTCAGCACAACTCATTATTTAATTCGTTTGATTGATAGAATTTTAAAGCACCTTAGTTACCAGATTCAAATGCTGACATTTTATTGAGTGATATAATTATAGCGTTTGACAGTTTAGATCATAAAGTTGCAATTCGTGAAGCAAAAGAGATGGGGGCCAGTACATTTATTCTCCGGATGATTGCAAGCTTTCGGAAACAAAGTGTTATGCTCACAAAAGATAAAATTTCCGAGTTTGTTCGAATTTTTTGTGTTGCACCACAGGGAACGAAACTCGGGCCGATTCTTTTTATTATTGTTTTTAATCGTGTTTTAATTGAAGTTTTGAACCGTTATAAGTTCGCTGAAGATTTGAATGGTGTTGCTTTGATAATTTGAACCCATATTCTTTGGATTTATCTGTTTCACAAATTTTCAGTACTTTAGCACATGACCTTAATTAGGTTAAATTAGCTGTCAGCCGACCATAGAGTTTTATTATGCGAGTGTCGTTTCTGAAGAGGAAATTTCCAGACCTTAAAGATGTTGGTCTTTGTGTACGGAACGTAGCGAAAATACCTCGGCGTCACGATCGATGATAACCTAAGATGGCACTCTCATGTTCACCAGATCAGTGTTCTTTACTTCTTCGTTCGTTTTCAGTTCTCCGCCGGTTTGCGCTGCCTAAACAAATAATGGGGTCTATTTATTGTACTTATATCAGACCTAATGCAGAATACCATCCATATTTGTTCCATAGACATCTCTGGGGCTTTTGATAATGTTGTCCATTCTCAAGCTTTGTATTCGCTTGCTCGTTCTGGAGTCAATTCTTCTATTCTTTGCCTTTTAAAGTATTGGTACGCAAATTCTAGCATTCGGGTAAAATGGCAGGGTCAGTTATCGGAAAATATTTCAGTGAACCATGGAGTTCGCCAAGGTGGAGTTTTGTCACCATATATATTTAAGTCTGCAATTTCTGATTGCTTGGATTCTCTTCTTCCTGCATATCTGTTCAAGGAGATTTCGATCAGCTACATTGCGTATGCTGATGATATCCTCCTAGTCAGCCGTACAAATTCCACTCTTTCTAAAAATATTAAAATTTTAGCAAACAAACTTTCAGACATCGGACTTTAGATAAATCTGTCAAAATGTGAATATCTTTGTTTCGGTCGCACAACAACCTCTGAGCGCCCTTCTGTTGCAGTTGGTTCATTTTCTATTTTTTCGTCTGATTCGCTGAAATGGCTCGGGCTTACCTTCAAATCCACATTATCTTTAACGTGCTCCTCTATTTTAAAAACAGTATCAAATTCCATTAGGTTTGGTTACGGGCGTTTGGTCCGAAATAGAGGAAAATGTTCACGCAAGGTGCTCGGAAGGTTGTATAGTGCTTTTGCGGCCCATATATCCACAATTGTTCCGGAGTTTACCATATCCTAAGGAAAGAGATGCTAAAAATTTGAGAAGTTGTTTTTTTAAGTATTGTAAATTTCTGATGTATCTTCCAAAATCTGTTCGTAATCGTAAATTGGTTTCGAATTTTAATGTTCAGGATAGTATTAATACACTTTTTCGTTCGCATTCAAATCTATTTTCCCTCCACAAACATCCTGCCCTCTCAGCCCATGAAATTCTTAGCCAGTTTTTCATTCCTGAACCCGATTAATGTGCTTGTCACTGTGTACAAATTTTTAGTCTATTTAGTGTGTTTTTTATTTATATGAAAAGAATGTTTATTCAAACAATGTATACAACGGATACGTCAGCTATGATTTTTCATCAGCGATATGTCGGCCCTTCTTGGCAAGGGTCCTCGTCAGGCTGTCAATCTTCTAGTTCAACTTCGGGGAAGGAAACAAACCTGTAATCAGACCTGTCAACAAACCTGTAATCAGATTACAAACCTGTAATCAGATTACAGGTTTGTTTCCTTCCCCGAAGTTGAACTAGAAGATTGACAGCCTGACGAGGACCCTTGCCAAGAAGGGCCGAAATATCGCTGATGAAAAATCATAGCTGACGTATCCGCTGTAAACATTGTTTGAATAAATGTTTCAAAGTCAATATTTATGAAAAGAATGTTGTCGTGTTTATTTACATTGTTTTGTTTAAGTGTTTCAATATGTATATTTTACTTTTGTGTTTTATTCATACTCCGCTGTTACGCAAAAATCGGGTCATAAATAAATAAATAAATAAAATAAAAAATACACATGTCCAGTTTGGCATCCCGGACTATCAGCATCGCAATCTGATAAGTTGGAAGTGATCCAGAAGAGGGCTATTCGAATTATCCTTGGGAATTGTTACACGTCTTATGAAGAAGGCCTAAGTGCTTTATCTCTGACGACCTTGAAGGAGCAAAGGCATAAGCTGACCATGAATTTGGGTTTGAAATGAAAATGGGAAGTGGGTGCGACCCGGTACAAGAGGGCAGACAAAGTCCTTGGGTCTTCAAAAACTTAAGTCACCGCCAACAAAATCATCCGAGAGGTACCCGAATTCATTTGTCCCTTATTTTATTAAGCATTTTAACTCGACAAATCTTTGAATGTATTGTATTATGATTGTAATCCGTTTTAATGTTGACAATCCGAGGCTAGCTGTATGCTATTGTTGCCACTGTTGGAGAATTAAACCGATTTGATTTGATTTTGATAACATTCAACAAAACTATGCGTAAGTATGTGTTATCTGTTATCAGACTTGTGGACTGGATCTTTCTTAGTCTGCGTCAAATGCAGTTACCCAGATCAGATTGACAGTTATTTTCAAACTAGTAGGAGAGAATACTGGATTTGCGGCAGATCTGATTGCAAACCTCTTGTGTATAATCGGCTTGACCAAGTCCGGAAAATTTTTGGTTCTAGTAAACTGTAAAGGCTCGGATGATTACATCGTTGATAGAGGTCAAATTGGACTAAATCGGAGAATCATCATCTCTTTCCAGTTATTCAGAACTAGCCATTAAGGTTTATAGGCTATTTTCATAGATCCACTGTTAAAGCTAAGATGGTAAGAGCCAGTGAAACTAACAGGAATACGCTGCAGCCATTACTGACTCGTTATTACGGAATTATGGTGGATTTACACACTGCGTAAATCCGAGCGGAATTCCGCTCGGTCCTTTTCGAATGGTTTGCAAATTATAGTCGATCAAACGCAGCGTTTACGCAGCCTGACCATGTGAGCCGTACCTTCAAGAGAGAGCTGTTTTGCAATAGAGTCCCATATTAGGTCTTTCTTCTTTGTTTTTTTTAAGCCAGGATCAGCATGGTCATATAAGGTGGGATGCCCTTTAAAAGTTTCTGATCATCACTCATTTTCGTAAAACCATGCTCAAAACCGACCAGATCAAGCAAATCCGAGCGGAGAGCTAGAAAAATTTTCAAGCAAAAAAACGGTCGAAAAATCCGCTCGGTTTTTACGATCCGCTCGGATTTACGCAGTGTGTAGATACACCATTACTGAACTAGCGTGTGTACAATCTTTCCGTTATTTGGGTTTTATTTTCTCAGAGCAGCTGGGGCACATTCGGCACACTCTTCGTTCTGTTTACAGATGTGGAAATTTGCTTATGCGTAAATTTTGTCATTGCTCACCAGATGTAAAAACTTTTCTGTTTCGAACTTTTTCTTCTTCTATTTTTGGGCTTTCCCTCATGTGTAAATACACCAAGCAAGCCATAAATGATCTCCGCGTGTCATACAATGATAGCTTCCGTTTTCTTCACTGGCTGTCACGGTTTGCTAGCGCCTCCGAAGTCTTCAATAGTTGTGTTTTTTGCCGTCATCCAGTTAACTGACCTACAAGATTTCTCACTATAAGTCGTTTTCTTCCTTCGGTTAACCGACCTAAGTTCTTATAAGCTGTTTTCTTGGCTGCGTTCGCCGGTCGGTTAACCGACCTGTGGACTGAGGCGGGAGCTCCATCCAACCGACCTACGCTCTTAGCATGGCGCGAAATTCAAAATTCTCATTGGAGAGATAGGCGCCGGCGACGGGAAGGCGCCATTGTTCTTATAAGCCGTTTTTTAGAGCTCAGTCGAACCGACCGGCGAGACGAAAAAACGGTCAATAGTGGCAAATAGGTAGGTTAACCGACCTACGGAGAAAAGGCAAAAAACGCAACTAATGATTTCAAAGGGAAACAAGACCAAAGGTGTCGATGGGATCCCAAAAATCTAATATTTGATTCAGACAATCGAGTCTTGTCTTCGCCAGATCCAGTCTTGGACAGGCTAATTATCAGAGAAAACCAAGTTCAGATATACCTCTATAAACCATATCTATTTTGACGATACTGACCGGGACTTCCTGCCGATTTCCGAGCGAACTACTAGCCCAGCAAACAAAAAAAATACAGAAACAAAACCAGCGTATCTCCTTATCCCTATAAAGAACATCTAATCAACTTTGAATAAAAGTTTGACTTAAAAAAAAATCCGGTTACAACCGGATTCCGGAAAAATTATATGTCCGGGTAAAAAAACATCGTCGTAAACCGAATCAGCCTCCCTTCTTACCCCTTAATCTGTCATCTACTCGAACTTTTGCTTTTAACAAATTTTCCGGTTTTGGCCGGATTCCGGGCGAACTACTTGTCCGTCAAGAAAATGATTTTCACCATCGTCTTCAGCATGTCTTCCTACCCCTAAATCGAACATCTAATCAACTTCAAATAAAACTTTCACTTTTAACAAACTTTCCGGTTTTGGCCGGATTCCGGGCGAACTACTCGTCCGATGACAAAATGATTTTCCCCATCGTGCTCAGCATGTCTTCTTACCCCATAATCGACTATCAAACTATCAACTCGAAATAAAACTTCTAATTTTAACAAACTTTCCGGTTTCGGCCGGATTCCGGGCGTACTACTTATCCTTCGAGAAAATGGTTTTCACCATCGTCTTCAGCATGTCTTCCTACCCCTAAATCGAACATCTAATCAACTTCAAATAAAACTTTTACTTTTAACAAACTTTCCGGTTTTGGCCGGATTCCGGGCGAACTACTCGTCCGATGACAAAATAGTTTTCACCATCGTGCTCAGCATGTCTTCTTACCCCATAATCGACTATCACATTAGCTGTTTCAAAATATTTTGTTTGCCCCTTAATTTAAACCCCCTCCCCCACCCCTAAATGTAGGGCTACATAGCCCATCTACGAACTTGACTGGTCCGACGACCCAACGAATCCTCACACCAAGTTTCATCAAAATATCTCACTCCCTTCGAGAGTTATCGTGCTTACAGACGGACGGACGGACGGACGGACAGACGGACAACTTTTGCGATGTCATAGGTATCCCTCCACTTACGTTTTGGGATCCCAAAAATTAGCACAGCTTCAACATTCTTGCAAAGCATCATAACGTGAGCGACTCGTTTCTTCATTTTCCCGTTCTTTCTTGTTCGGTACTCCGTTTGTCTCTGCCTGTCTTGCAGCAGCTATACGATGAAGCTGGTTAACTGTTTGTTTGTTTATTGTTTTGTATGTTAAAGTTTGTATTGTAGAGTGTAGATTATGGTCTTTGGTCGGAATAAAGTTATAAAGATAACGATATAATTGTTCTTGCAGGTTTGCTGCGTTGGCAACGCGAGCTTTTCTCAATAAAGGCATACCTGTGTACCTATTCTCTAAGCTCTGTCCAACTCCTTTTGTGCCCTTTGCAGTTCTTCTAAAGAAATGTGTCGCTGGCATAATGGTTACAGCATCCCATAATCCAAAGGAGGACAATGGGTATAAAGTATACTGGAGGAATGGAGCACAGATCATCTCCCCACATGATAAAGGAATACAGGTAATAATCACCAATCATTCAATACCTAAGCTCGTCAATGCGTAAATTTGGAAAGTAAGGTACAGTTCCTTTGGATAGTCTTACCTTTTGTCACTGCAGCATCAGCTTACATTACCTTGCATCATGTGTGAATGCCTAACGGGGACGTAACCTTATTTTTATTAAAAATACATTGTTGAAAAGTGTTTATATATTCATATATTAATAATAAAACAAGAGCTGGAAGCTCATATGGCACTTGCATGGCTGGGTCAGAGGATGATAGTAGTAATTCTTCAGTTCGTGGGTTTGTTGTGATTATTTGTAAGCAAAACCCTTGAGATAATGGGTCCTTGGAAATCCCAAGAACGTATCGTTTGGTAATGCATTTGGCTTTGATGATGCGCACTTTAGGGGCGCTAGAAATTCGTCTGTAATAAAAACTCTTGAAGCAAAAATGATGATGAGCTCATCGGGAGAACGAAATGTATATTTTACTCAAAAGTATCATTTGTACTTTAAGAAATTCAGTTGCAAGCAAAACCCTTGAGGCAAAAATGATTTAATCATGTCAAGTTTCTAATGTTCAAGCCAAGTTTCATGGTCCTAGAACATCTGGAAGTACCTTAACTCGTGATCACCGGAATCCCCCCCCCATACCTAAATCCCCCCACAGTGCTCGAATCCGATCCAGTTCTATCATTGATAAATCTAGGGCTTGTGCTTGTTCTTCCAACCAAGTTTCATCCCAATCGCTCCACCACAAGATGAACGGCTCCCCCCTCTGACTCCCCCTCCTCCACAATAATCGGATCCGGTTCGGACTTCACGTGGAACATCCGAGACACGAGGTCTTTACAAATATCAAGTTTCATTAAGATTCGATCACCCGTTCCAAAGTTATAAGTTATACTCCCCCCACGGTGGTCGGAACGGGGAAGTGACTATTTCCAAGTTGTTTTGGTTGGGTCACTGGTATGCTTGCCAAGTTTCACTGTCCTAACCCATCTGGAAGTAACTTAACTCCGTATCACCGGAATTCCGGACCCCCCCCCCCCTCCAACTCCCCCCACAGTGCACGAATCCCGTCCGGTTCTATCAGTGATGTACTTAGGGCTAGTGCTTGTTCCTCTCACCAAGTTTCATCCCGATCCTTCCACTTTAAGCGTGGCACATGATTTCCGGTCCCCCCCTCCGCCACTCCACCCACATTCATCGGATACGGTTCGGACTTGAAATGGGACATCTGAGAGGACATCTCTTTCCAAATATCGAATTTCATTAAGATCCGATAACCCGTTCGAAAGTTGTGCATGCCACTAAATTCCGGATTCCGGTTCCCCTCCCTCCCCCCACGATGGTCGGATCGGGCAAATGACTATTTCCAACTTAATTTGGTCGGGTCCCTCATATGCCTGCCAAGTTTCATCGTCCTAGCTTATCTGGAAGTACCCTAACTCGCAAACACCGGACTAACCGACAGACCGACCGCGACAGACAGACCGACGGAAAAGTGATCGGTATATGGCACTTGGCCGGAAGGAAGTGCCATAAAAAAGAATCCATAAAAAATACTGCGTTTCCTTTAATGGAACTACCTCACCTATATTTCTGATCTCCGCCCATTCTCATTTGAGAATGAATACACGTCGTATGTAATTTGTATCCACCCTAACGGCACTACGCTGATTCTAACATTTGCCGTCATGGGCTGTTTTCAAGGCAGCTCAGGTTTCCACTTATGGCTTCCGTTAGGTCGTTCGTCGGAAATATCGTTTATGCAAGTTTTTCTCATCAAAACCAAGGGGTCCGAGCGAGGCTGAAAACAGCCGAGAGGGATTTGTAGTCTGCGGTGCGTTCGAACAACCTACCACTTGTATGGTCTCGAGACCGCATTAAATCGACTCCTATCGATTCCGAGCCCTCCCCTGTGGCTAATTATCAGTCTATATCAGATTTGTTTAATTTACTGGTCTTTTTGACAACTATGAATAAATGAATGAACTTATTCCCAATAAGGGCCATGGCCCCCCAAAAAAATACAAAGTACTCAAACAAGGAAAAAGCCAAAACAGAACGAAAATCGGTTTCGAAAGAGATGATTCACGGTGTACCATCTCAGCCTTCAGGAATCTACCCAATCTTCGGTGGTGATCAAAATACTTACTTCCTATACTTGAAACCAAATCCCCCCCCCCCACCACCGGGCACTTCCTTTCTCAGATCCATGTAATTAATCAAATGTACCGCATTTTCCCCTTCAGTGCGACACATTGGGCAAAAGTAAGGATCAGTAGCTAAGCTGTATTTT
The DNA here is from genome assembly GCA_023053575.1 of Branchinecta lynchi. Taxonomy (NCBI): domain Eukaryota; kingdom Metazoa; phylum Arthropoda; class Branchiopoda; order Anostraca; family Branchinectidae; genus Branchinecta; species Branchinecta lynchi. Next base: position 6,323,907 of record JAKZAP010000014.1, read on the forward strand.
GTCAAAGGTTGAAATGTTTCAATCTGTTTTAGCGTTCAATTTTCGACAATCTGGAGCCCTGGGTGGACGCCTGGGCCCATGAATCGGTGAGGGAGGACCCTCGGTGTTTTGACCCCCTCGCTGACGTCATGAACTGCTATTACAGCGTCTTGGCGGAAAAGGCAACCTTCACCGAAACAATGGAAAAGACAGATTTGAGGTTCGTTTACACACCTGTACATGGGGTCGGAGCCGACTTTGTGACTGCTGCCTTCGAAACGTTTAAATTGCCAGTAAGTATATCAAAAGGATTTTATTATACTTATTGTTACGATTGAGCCGTTTATTAGGGTTTGAGTTTGGTGCTTATCGAATCAGCATGGTCGTACTGGGCTTCCTGTTATTCACTCTCACAGTGCTAATTGAATAATGTTTTTACCGCGTAGTATCTTTTCTGATTCTCGTATTTCTTACTTTTGGGCCACGACTTCCCTTCCACTCAGCGACCTTAATTTTACTAATTTCTGTAAATTTTTCTGTATATTTTCCGTAATTGTTTTAATCAGTTTTACATATAATTATTTAAATCAATCGTACTTATCATTTTCATTTAATATTTCTATACAAAATGTTTCATGTCCTCCAGCGTGCTGCTTTACACAAGCACATCATATGCATTTACACTTTCCAACAATTACAGTTATTAGGCTAATATAAATATAATAATATTTGGGACTTCCAATAACAGCCTCATGAAATTCCGAGGCCAGTTGGGAAGTGGCCTCAGAATTTGAGGCCATTTTCTCAAATTCAAAAGGAATTTTGCGCCTCGTTCCTTTTTGGCAGAAAGCTTGGAAGACAAAAGCTGATTGTACTGATCGAAGGCGCGCAGTTTGAATTTCATCCAGGGCGTTGTTTTCGTTCTGTAAATAGCGAACGACAGAAAATTTGAGACGCTGTTGTATCCTTGGCTGCAAAATAAGCTCCTGAAATAACAGCAGGCAATTTGATTCTGTTGCTGCTGAGTATTCGAAATTACATCAGATCTACCACGAATACGACTGTATGATATTATTGTCGTCTGCCTGTGGTATCCAATATGTGATGTGGTATAAATAAACGATTGATTGATTGATTGACTCTTTACGGTCTTTTCCACATATACATCGTTATTCAGGACTAGTGGAGCAATGCAGAACAATGCAGATTTCATCATGTTTTTAAGTAGAAAAGTGATTCGTTAACAGATTATCGCTTTTCACTCATATCCGGTGAACCTTTAAAAAAATGTGCTCATTTCTGAACCCGACGATCCTTTTTCAGGCATACATTCCAGTTAAGGAGCAAATCCTGCCGGATCCGGAATTCAGCACAGTAAGATTCCCGAATCCAGAAGAGGGTAAATCTACATTGGACTTAGCAGTCAGAACTGCGGAGGCTAATGGCGTACGTCACATTCTGGCAAGCGATCCTGATGCCGACAGGATGGCGTTTGCAGAAAAACAAAATAGGTAAGCTGATACATTTTCAGTCAACCTTGTTCCGATTAAGAATAGGCTAATCCAGTCTACCACAAGTCAATTTCAGCCTGAACAGTCAATTTCATGACTATAACACAATACGGTGGTGTCTTTCTACCATTTGTTATCCTTCTACAAGGTCTAGCTTTTCTATTCGTCATACAGGCGTATAAGTGTGGAATTCATTGCCTGAGACTATTCGAGTGTCCGAAGATAGGAAAGTTTTTAAAAGAGCTCAAAAAAGATTTATGTTATCTAGCAATTATATTTCTTCTGTCTGATTTAATTGATTCATTTTTGTTTGTGCTCGGCGGAAGATCAGACCCATGCCGCAAACCTTTTTTATTTTTCATTTTTTCTGTAGTCATATGTCTGTTTTCGTAAATTCTCGTGGTGTCCTTAAATTTTAGTGTTGATGTGTGATAGTTGTTCTTTTTTTGTTTTTTTTATAATGCCTTAGGCTAGAATTGTATTAATAATTTTTACTAACCCATTAGAATTAGTGAAGCGTCGTTTTTTATGCCACTGGCATGTCTGATGCTTTCGAGAAAAACCAGGTTTATTTATATTTGCTATTAAAGTTGTACCTTACCATACAAGCCCCTGATTTTCTTATAGCCTATCCTGAACGCTGGGTATGTCTAGCGTTTGGCATATCCTATGCCTGACGCTCGATTACCTATGCCAGACGCTGGATACCCCTTAGGTACCCTAACCCTACCTACTCCACTATAAAGGAATAGTGATTGGTTGATTTCTGAGCTTTACTCAAATCATCAATATTTTATTGGGTTAGCGTATATACCCAGCAAAATTTGTTTATTTACAAAATTTTTGAGGATCCTGGGAATCCTAATTAGCCTCCGTTAGAGTTTCCGTCAGAATCGCAAAAGTTGTCCGTCTGTCCGTCCGTCCGTCCGTCTGTAAGCACGATAACTCTCGAAGGGAATGAAATATTTTGATGAAACTTGGTGTGAGGGTTCGTTGGGTCGTCGGACCAGTCAAGTTCGTAGATGGGCTTTGTAGCTCTACATTTAGGGGTGGGGGAGGGGATTCAAATTAAGGGACAAACAAAATGTTTTGAAACAGCTAATGTGATAGTCGATTATGGGGTAAGAAGACATGCTGAACACGATGGTGAAAACCATTTTGTCATCGGACAAGTAGTTCGCCCGGAATCCGGCCAAAACCGGAAAGTTTGTTGAAAGTAAAAGTTTTATTTGAAGTTGATTAGATGTTCGATTTAGGGGTAGGAAGACATGCTGAGACGATGGTGAAAACTATTTTCTCGACGGACAAGTATTTCGCCCGGAATCCGGCCCAAACCGGAAAGTTTGTTGAAAGTAAAAGTTTTATTTGAAATTGATTAGATGTTCGATTTAGGGGTAGGAAGACATGCTGAGACGATGGTGAAAACTATTTTCTCGACGGACAAGTATTTCGCCCGGAATCCGGCCAAAACCGGAAAGTATGTTAAAAGTAAAAGTTTTATTTGAAGTTGATTAAATGTTCGATTTAGAGGTAGGAAGACATGCTGAAGACGATGGTGAAAACTACTTTCTCGACGGACAAGTATTTCGACCGGAATCCGGCCCAAACCGGAAAGTTTGTCAAAATTAAAAGTTTTATTTGGAGTTGATTAGATGTTCGATTTAGGGCAAGAAGACATGCTGAACACTTATGTGAAAACAAGTTTCTACCCGGACATGTAGTTCGTCCGGAATCCGGCCAAAACCGGAAAACTGTTGGAAGTCAAAGTTTTATTTCTAGTTGATTAGATAAGCGATTTAGGGTTAAGAAGAGATGCTGAGTCCCTGTATGACAATCATATTTTACCCGGACATATAGTTCGACCGGAATCCGGCTGGAATCTTAAAATTTGTTATAAGCTAAATTTCTATTTGAAGTTGATTAGATGTTCATTACTGGGGAAAGAAGATACCCTGATTTCGTGTTTGAGCTTTCTTTTTTCGCCGGACAAGTAGTTCTGGAGTTCGGCCGGAACCGGGAAATTAGCAGAAGTGGCAGGAAGTTTTCGTCAAAACAGATATGATAGGGGTAAACACACATGCTGAATCAAATCTGAACTTGGTTTTCTCAGGTGATTAGCTATTTTGCCTTAATCTGTTTCTGAATTTTAATTGTAAAAATGTTCAAGGAGTCTGGCGAAGACTGGATCTGGCTAAGACAAGACCCTGTTGTCTGGATCAGATATTGAATTTTGGGATCCCATCGAAACCTTTGGTCTTGTTCTAGTGGTGAATGGAAGATATTCAACGGGAATGAGCTGGGTGCCCTTCTTGGTTGGTGGACCTTCTACACTTATGCTGAGCGTAAGAGGAGACTGGGCAGTGAACCAAATTGGAGCGACCATTATATGATCGCCAGTACTGTTTCCTCTAAGGTTTTAAAGAGCATCGGAAGAAAAGAAGGCTTTCAATTTGAGGTTAGTTTTTTGTGCACAATACGTGAATTTTCTGGCTGGATTACATGGTATACTCAGGGGAAAAAACGACCTACGTCGCATACGTTCCACGGGTTTCAAATACTTACTTTCCTGTTATAATGGCCCCGTCGCACGCGAAATTTAAAACAGCTCCTCCAAACCATTGAACCCGGCAACAAAATTAAAATGCAAACACCAAGTTCAAGTCTTAAAACTTCAAGTCCGAACATAATACGAAAACTCGTTCTGCCTTTGTCTACCCAAATGTTGAAATTCTGTTCGTATGTAAGAAACTGAAATTAGTTGACATGCTACGATAGTTTTTAATATACTGTTCTCTCTCATTATCTACTCTCAGCGATTCCAACACGGTTCGTGTAAACAACATTCTGTGAATTTTAATTGTGCAAATTGAAAAGGATAATCGCGCCTGAAAAAAAAAATAAGGTAACCCATGCCAATTCTGGTTGGCGCAGTCATCGTACTGATTACTGCAAGATTTGGTTGTTTTTCGTTTGGCTGTAGCCTACATATTGTCAAGGTCATTTTCATTTCGTCTTATATTTCCTAGGAAACATTGACCGGCTTCAAGTGGATGGCAAACCGTGCCTGCGAATTAATGGCCGAAGATAAAACGGTCCTGTTTGCATTCGAAGAGGCGATCGGATTTATGGTTGGAACTGACGTTTTGGATAAGGATGGCGTCTCGGCCGCTGTGGTCATGGCCGAGTTGACCTGTTTCCTGGCCGCCAAGGGCCAGACGGTCAATGATAAGCTTCTGGAGGTCTACAGAGAGTACGGTTACCATGTCAGCCTCAACTCATACTATCTTTGCTACGAGCCGCCTGTGATTGAGAAGATGTTTGAGAGGCTCAGAAACTTCGAGGGAGAGAATACGGTTAGTAAATGATTTGATCTGAAGTGGTGATCCTCGGCGGGGGGGGGGGGGAGCAGAGGCGCTACCACTTTCATCAGATGCCCCCCACTGCCCGTCCGCATAAAAAAGAATGTACGATCCGACACATCCCGTGCAACTGTGAAATGGCGTTTTAGTATCCAGTCTCTATGTTCTTATATCTTAGCAGTTTAGGTTTATGTTAATGTTCATTTTGAAGATACAGCACAAAATCGTGGCTTGAGGCCTCGGCATGTTGCATGAGTCAAGATAAAGGGTAAAAGTCTCGATGTACAAATTTAAAATAGGCTAAAATGAAATTTACACAAAGAAAAAAACTGTAGCTTATATTTGATTGACCTTTCACTTAAACAGATAATAAATTCTACAACTATTATCACACTTAAAATAGTCTGGAACAAAATAAACGCGAACAAAATTGAGAAAAGCATTCTTAAAAGCATAAACGAGTTTAGGGGTTAAGATATTTTGGTGCCGCTGAGTTTGGCAGGAGAGGGGGTCCTCCTTGGGGCCTCGCAATCATTGCTCAGTTTGCAGACAGGGGGCTTTAAAGATTTTTTCACTTTATTTTCACAGTGTACAAATCTGCAGTTTCTATCAAGTTTTAGCTCCCGCTCCTCAGGTTCACGGTTCTGATCTTATCCTTAAGTTTGATATTGAGCAAACTGGCGCAACCCTCTAAAAAATTCTGCGAAAATCGTCAACACATTATTTGTCATCTCCAGTGTAAGACATCAGCTGGCGGCAACAATGTGTGCCTGAGTTTGATTCCACGGCTCCACTAAATGATTTTGAAATTTCCTCCTTCCGACGTCGTTCTTGAAACGGTGTGAGCTAAGTTGAAACCCTACCCTTGCCCCTGAAGTTGTTTGAGTTGAGAGCAACAAGCTGGAAAGCGAACCGATTTTCATAGCCTCCATGACATGAGTGCTCGTGCTGGTTTTGCCTTTTGATTTTCCAGCTTGAGCGGCATTGAGCCTGAAGAGGACCCTTGCCAAGAAGGGCCGAAATATAGCTCTAATAAAATTCAGCTGACGTATCCGTTTTGCGCTGTCAAACATGATTTGCAGTCAGCTTGGGCTGAAGGAATATTTGAACTTGAAGACTTTACACATCCCTACGAAGGTTGAGAAAGCTATCCCGTTGGTATTAGAAAAATGGCGAATATTTGGTCTTATTTGAATATTTCTTTTTGCAGTATCCAAGGAGCATCCTGAACGGAAAATACGCTATTTCTTCTGTGCGAGACCTAACCACTGGCTACGATGATTCTCAGCCGGACAAGAAAGCAGTCCTCCCAGTTAGCAGGTCTGCTCAGATGATCACCTTTTCTTTCGAAAACGGACTTGTGGTAACACTTCGAACCAGCGGAACAGAGCCGAAAGTCAAATATTACACAGAACTCTGCGCTAAGCCGGGAAATGAGTGAGTTTCCATTTTACTTGTTTTGAGTCGGACTCACTTTACTAGGGTTGCTCAAGTTGGAAAAACTGTTCCCAGAGTTAGGCCCCGCAATTTGAATTTCATTGAGAACGTGGTTTTTGGGATCCCAAAACGTAAGTGAAGGGATACCTATGACATCGCAAAAGTTGTCTGTCCGTCCGACTGTCAGAACGATACTCTCGAAAGGAATGAGATATTTTGATGAAACTTGGTGTGAAGATTCTTTGGGCCAAGGGTAAGGTCAAGTTCGTAGCCCTACATTTAGGAGTGAGGGAGCGGGTTTAAATTAAGGGGCAAACAAAATATTTTAAACAGATAATGTGATAGTCGATTGTGGGGTAAGAAGACATGCTGAACACGATGATCGAAACCATTTTCTTGCCGGATAAGTAGTTCGTCCGCAATCCGGCAAAAAACGGAAAGTTGGTTAGAATTAAAAGTTTTATTTGAAGATGATTAGATGTTCGATTATCGGGCAAGAAGACATGCTGAACACGATGATGAAAACCATTTTCTCGTCGGACAGATAGTTCGCCCGGAATCCGGCCAGACCGGAAAATTTATTAAAAGCGAAAGCTTTATTTGAAGTTGATTAGATGACAGATTTATGGCTAAAAAAAGACGCTAAGTTTGTATAGGACAGTCATTTTTTACCGGGACATATAATTCGTCTGGAATCCGGCTGAAACCAGAAATAGTTGAAGTTTTATTTGAAGTTATTAGATGTTCTTTATAGTGATAAGGAGATACGCTGAATTCGTTTCTTTATTGTTCTTTTTTTGCTTGACAAGTAGTTCGCTCGGTATCCGGCCATAACCGGAATTTGGCAGAAGTAAAGCTGGAAGTTCCGGTCATTATCGTCAAAATATGTATGGCTTATAGAGGTATATCTGGACTTGGTTTTCTCATATGATTAGCATTAGCGTGGCGAAGACGAGACCCATTTGTCTGGATCAAATATTAGATTTTTGGGATGCTATCGAAACCTTAGGTCTTGTTACTTCTGAAACCAAAGATGCTGATATATGCCTGGCTGCAAAATAAGTTAGAGAGTCCCGGAAATAGCAGCCTTGAGTTTATTTATTGGCAACTTGATACTGCTGTTGATCCTAAATATTTCTTATTGCATTGAGCTACTGCATAAAAAATCGTTTTGCGGGAATAGTGGAGCAATGGACTAACGTATTTTCGTCAGGGTTTCAAGCCTGTTTAAGGCGATAAGTGATTCTTAGATTTTCAGTATTTCAGCCATGTTTTTTGTAACCCTTAACCGCAGCTTGTCGGTCACCTGAGATTTTACTTCTGCGATATTCCAGCTAGTGGGAAAGGAAAGGGGTAACCAGTAATTTTATCAAATAGTTATAATTAAGGCGGCAAGCCAAGGTTAATGCCAAATGTGTTAGTCATTGGTATAGCAAACAGACGCAACATCTGCAAAATTCTTCGAAAATTGTCAATACAACGTTTGTCATCTCCGAAATGGTCGTCAAGTGCTTTTTTTAACAGCGTCGGCTGATGGGCTGGCGACGACGTGGGACTGAAGTAGATTCCATGCCTCCGTGATACGATTTCCAAATTTCCCCCTGTCGATGTCGCTCGTGAAACTATGAGCGTGTTCCACCCTTCTAATAATAGTTACTATTTCCGTTCCATCCTGTCCAAGTTACTACGCTGACCGTTCCAACCTTCTCGAAATAGTAACTAATAGTTACTGCTTACCATGCTCGGGAGCGTGGTAAGCGTAGTAGCTACGCATCTCTGCAACGTGATTGGTCGGATTCGCCCGTGGCATGATATTCTGCTGGAAAATAGAAACATCGTTCTAGCCTTGACGGCAGAAAGCCAGAATCCGTGACGTCATGCGTAGTAACTACGGTAAGTAGGATGGAACACGGTCTATGTGAGCTAAGTTTCAACCCTTGGCCACCGAGGTTGTTAGAGTTCGGAGCAAGAAGCTCCCCGGTGAACCGACTGTCGTAGGCTCCACGGTGGGAGTTGTATGAGAAACTTGAAGGCTTTACAGATTCCTACAAAGGTGGAGGAAGCCGTCCCATTACAGTCGTTCTGAAAAAAAAAGTGTTTTTCTAAGTTTCATCGCTAGTTGGTAGCCTGGTGTGAACTAATTGCTTACTAATTGCTTTTTCTTTACCTAGCGATTGGACGGCATTAGACGCAGAGCTGAAGGAGATGGTCGGCGCCATTGTTGAGGAATTCTTGCAGCCGGTGCTTAATGGTCTGACCCCCAGGCCGGAATAGGCTCCATAGTTTGTGTAGTTGTTAGATAGCTCTATGTACGATCTCGTTTAGTTTGTTTTTCGGAAAGGGTTTACGGTATATTACGGATCTGTGTTTGACTTCTGCTTTGCTGAATTAATGTTCATGGGCGGCACAGATGAACTCGAAGAGCAGTTGCAGTTTACGTTCAAATGTGTCAGTTTGCTGATTTTTTTTTACATTTACTTTTGAGGATTCCACTGCCACCCAAATTATGAGGTTTCGCCAAGGTCCTGTATAAAGTTGTTCATAATCTAATTTATTTACTTTTTCACATGGTCCTTCCCGTACCTGCCCCATTGTGGAGCGATTTTCTTCTTTTATTTACGGTCGACCTTGTCCGATGCCTGGTATGGTGGAGAAGCGCACTTTTTAGGCCGGATAGACAGTTCTGCCTAGGCCCACGGCCGGGGGGCGAAGTGGTAACTGTAAAAACTAGAATGCAAAAAAAATAGGATACTTGTCTATTTCCTTTTTGAGTCTTATTTTCTAGAGCCTGAGTACGTTAAATAAATAAAATAATAAAGGTAAAGTTTGTTTTTTGCAAAATTTCCAAAAAAGGAAATTTTAGGACCCTAGACCCAGGGTGTAGGGGCCCTGGATCTCTGTATCCGGGACTACAAATACAGTGAAGTCCATTGGTTTTTTGTTCTGTTTTTAGTTTTCACCAAATCATATTTGTGTCTGTCCATGGTTAAGTGCGACTACAGCCATGTCATCTAGCGGATATAGAGAAAATTCGCAAGGGGGCGAAGATCACAGAGAAATTGTGTTTGTATACGATGGGTGAAAAATCGGATGGCCCTTGTGAAAAAGAATGAACAACGCATTATGGGCCCTTGGTTTTGATTTTTTAGGATATGTTAATGCTAGTCAGTGATTCAACACCAGTCGTAAGGTTGTAAATCCGGAAAGCCCTTGTTGATAACTATGAACAGCACATTATGGGCCCTTGGTCTCACGTTTTTTACGAAATGTGAATCCTAGTCGTAGTCGCTTGGTTCGTAATGTCTGAGTAGCATCTACCTGACTGGTTCGGCTCACCAATACGCCTGAGATCTCGCTATCCGTAAGGCAGCGGGTTGTAAATTCCGGCCATTCATCAAATACTGGACTTCTGAGCTGCCAAGAGACGATCGGCCGTATTTTCTTCACTTTCATGATAAATCACAAGATTTTCGTATGGAATTGATGATGTGGTCGAAAATCCTGGCAGGAATTCCAGTCCGCTACTAATCGACCCTGGTGGTCTCTCTGCAGTATTAGCAAGAGTAAACACACAACAGCAGCAACACGTTTTGTTGGATCGTTTTTGTTGAATCTCGGAACGTGATTCGCATAATCCCCGACTTAGGTCGAGATGCGTAGGAGTGAGAGAGTTTTAGTTTTTTTAGTTGACACATTCCCTAAATGAAGTTCGACAGGGGGGGGGGTAGGGACGGTGTTTCTGATGCAGGTACTTCGACTAAGAAAAGCCAGAAAAAAACCCCAAAAAGTCCAAGTTGCGTACAAAATGTTCAGAAAAGAATTATTGCCTTTTTGTAACGACAAACATATTTCCTAGTGAGAGCTCCGAGTAATATAGTTATCAAAAAGCTATCCCGGCTGTTTCCATCCGTATATCCCTTCATACGAAGATTGTCAGTGTCAAACACAGCTTTATTGCCACTGGACTGAATTTCCCCAGTGCAAAACCTGCACGTTTATTGTTGTCATAGTCCTAGTCGGCCTTAGTCCAGTTCGGCTCTCCGTGGATTAGTCTCTTTGTCCCTCCTTGCCTTGTTATTAGCATCATCACACAGAGATATTACAATAGCACCGTCCGTACGATAATGAACAGAAAAGAGGAACTTTCAGTTTTTAAACGTGAAGGTTTAAAACTATCACTGTCAAGTTCGCACCATTTTCTCTGCTGAAGGAATATAATTAAACACACGTCGCTAGCAGTTTTACCGTCACGTTGATGACGGTGATGATGATTGTGGGATTAATAGTAACTTAATCGCATGGTTGCTGTGGAGTGAAATATGGAGAAACCCAGTATTACTTAGTCACCCGCGGGATTATCATCTTTATTTTTGTATTGGTATTTTCTATCTGTTAATGAAGTCTTTCAGTTAAAGCGGCCGTTTTTGTGCTAGTGACTAATAAAGGGCGTTTCTGGCGATCTCACGGATTCGCTTCCCGCCGAACGCAAGAACAAACAGAATGTCATTCAGATTTTTTTTTTTTTTTTCAACTTCTCGCTTGCTTGCCGAATCCTCGTTTCACGTACGGAATGATTCACTTTCCAAAACTAGCGGAGCGCCAATACTCTATATGACTAAGTCAAAACACGCCAGTGATCCTCAGATAGAACGAGAAAACGTCTCACTAACGACTCAAACTCAACAACTCGAATCCTGTGTCAAACAATCAAAGTGATGTTCTTCGGGAGCAGATGTGATACCCGAGGTGATACCGCTTCTGGCTCTTCCGCTAGGTACCCGGCGATTTTGCATCGGCAAGGAAATTTAGTCATCAAGAGTAGGCTATAGCCTCGGAAAGTGAAAATAGTTTTAGCCGCAGTCGCAGGTATACCCGGTGTGAAAGCCACCGGAACTTTCCGGACCGCCAGAATCGCCCTCAAGCTGCCGAGTCCGAGCTCCAGTTTTACATCTTTACGTAGCGTTGCACGTTGCTTTGTAAACACATGTCAGTTCATTCCAGTCATTATTTTTTTGTGAAGTAAAACGTTATGGTAAGAAAGCTTTGAAAAAGTTAAGTAGATCTTCCTTGCCTTGAATCGCATTTGCCAGCGAAAAGTAATCCTGTCGTGCGCAGGCTCAGTGATTGGTGGAGAGGGCCCCATCTTTAGAATCCCATTCAGTTTTCTGGTCTTTGTCAACGGATGGTTGATGATGACGTGAATGCCTGCCTCACACTGACAGTATCTTGACTTATAAAACAAGCTTACCGTGCCGCTTATGGTTTATCGTCATATCATAAATGTGCTAAGAACACCTGAAACGTCGCACCTAGCCTTCGACGAAAATGTTATCGCATAGCTGGGTCTGCAGTAGAAATGTTATCAATATTCTTTGAGCCCAAGCTGACTTTGAAACATTTATTCAAACAATGTTTACACGGAAATCAGAGCTGACGTATCCGTGTAAACATTGTTTGAAGAAATGTTATCGGCCCTTGTAGCGACCAGAAGGTACTCTTACGACCAGGGGGTGTCAGATTAGAACAATATTTGTTTATGGTAAAGGATACCTTTTATCTTGGATAGCATATGCAGATGATTTACTCCTTCCGAGTCGATCGGTAAAATCCCTCTAAACTAATGTAAATTTTCTTGTTAAAGTTTTTTCTGACCACGGCCTTCTTTTTCGACCAGAAAAATGTCAGTTACTAGTTCTGGGCCCTAGGCCGAATGATATAATAAATAATTTGGTTTCAATTTCTATTAATAATTCTACTTTGTAACCGTTAGATTTTTTCACTTATCTTGGAGTACCGTATGGCCCCACACTTGCGTCGTGCCGTGCTTCAGTTTCGAAAGCATTCAAAGGCACAGAAAACGTGACTACGCAACTTTCGGCCATCAGACCGACCCTGGGTGGCTTATTGTCGACAGGACTCCCCCCCCCTTCTTTGTTATCTCGAACCCCCTCCAAAGCTAGCTGGCAGGCCCTTGCCCCTTATGCACTGTAAAAGTTCGCCTTTAGTCATGTTTCGGCGATAGTATCGGGATAGTAGTCAAGAGGTCGTGCGTTCGATTCCTACTCCTGGCACACAAACCTTTTGCTTTTTTTCTACTAACTCAAAAGTCGAATTCTCGGAAACTGCAATGGTCGTAACGAGAATTTTTCTTACTCTCAATATCAGACTCAGGGTACATTCTTGATGTGTCAGCTAGCTCCCCGAGTCAAGTTTGAGTCAAGTTTTCTGTTCCTTTAAGTGTAGGATTGCAGCAATCTTTTCAGAATGGGGGGGATGAGCTACTTCTAGGTATCCTTAAGTCTACAAATGCTAGGTCTATAGTGTGTTTTGGCAATATGGTAGAAAAAGTTATTAGTTTAGCAAAAAGTCGGTAGGATATTAAGTTAAGAATGTGAGGTTGTTTGTTAGTTGAGATTGTTGTTTGTTTTGTTTTTCTGTATATGGCTTAATCGCTTTCAAATACAGATATATATATATATATATATATATATATATATATATATATATATATATATATATATATATATATATATATATCACTTCGCGATTATCTGTCTCGCTTGATCTCTGGCAAAAGTTTTTAATACTGTCGCTCTTCCTCAGGCCCTTCGTTTCTCTCCTTTACTTCCTTTTTTCACATCGAGTAATTTCTCTCACATCAAAACTACGTTCTTCAACTTTGCTAAATATCTTTGACGGATCTCAAAATTAGAGTCGAATTCTTTTATGATGGAGACCTATCGATTAAAGAAAAGCTACGAGCTCTTATGGCACTTGTTACGTGTAGGTAGGCGGTACAAGAAAGTAGATGAGAACGTCACAAAATACACCCGCCATCCAAAAATGCGGTTCGGAAAAAGAAATAGGATATTTAGTTTCACTCAGTTCTGAGCAGTTTAGGATGGTCTGCAATCCCTCTGCTTTAAGCGTTTCTTGAGTTTCCCGTTCCTCCCCCCATCCCCCACAGCTATCGGACCCGTTCAGATCACCCTTCGCAAGTTAAAAATACCTCAATTTTAGGTTTCCCCCTCCCTCCACTACCCCCAGATGATCGGATCGGGGAAGTGACTATTTCCTGTTTAATCTGGTCGGGTCCTTGACACGTCTGCCAATTTTCACCGTCCTAGCACATCAGGAAGCTCCGAACTCGCGGGATCACTAGAAATTAGCCCCCCCCCCCCCCAACTGCCCCAAAGCGAGTGGATCTGTTCCGGTTAGGTCAATGACGTATCTAGGACTTGTGCTTGTTCTTCCCACCAAGTTTCATCCCGATCCCTTCACTCTAAGCTTTTCTCAAGATTTCCGGGTTTCCCCTCAAACTCCCCCCAGTGTCACCGGATCCGGTCTAGGTTTAAAATGGAACATCTGAGACACGAATTCCTTCCATATGTCAAGTCTCATTAAGATCCGATCACCTGTTCGTAAGCTAAAAATATCTCGTTTTTCCTAATTTTTCCAGATTCCCCCTCCCTCCACTCCCCTCCAGATGATCGGATTGGGGAAACGACTATTTCTAGTTTAATCTGGTCCGGTCCCTGGTACGCCTGCCAAGTTTCATCGTCCTAGTTTATCTGGAAGTGCCCGAACTAGCAAAACCGGGACCGACAGACCGACTGACGGACAGAAATTACAATCGCTATATGGTACTTGGCCGAAGGTCAAGGGCCATAAAAACCCAATAGATATCATACAAAAACAAGAGCTGGAAGCTCATATGGCACTTGTAAGGCTTGGTAAAAGGATGAAAGTAGGCATATCACCGGAATTCCGGACACTCCCCACAGCTTTCCCCCCCCCTTGGTACCCAAAATACGGTCTGATTCTGTCACTGATGCACCTAGGACTGTGCCTGTACTTCCCACCAAGTTTCATCCTGAGCGCTCCACTCTATGCGTGTATGTCCGGTTCTTCCCTCACCCCACCCTCCGGCTCATCGGATCCGGTCCGGACTTGAAATGGGACATGCCGAGACATGAGGTCTCTCAAGATATCAAGTTTCATTAAGATCCGATTACCCATTCGAAAGCTATGCATGCTACTAATTTCCGGATTCCGCCGTCTCCCCCTCCCCCCATGATAGTCAGATCGGGCAAGTGACTGTTTTCAAGTTAATCTGGTCGGGTCCCTGAGATGCCTGCCAAGTTTTATCGTCCTAGCCCACCTGGAAGTACATTAACTATATAGGGATCGCCGGAATTCCGGACCCCCCCCCCTCCAACTCCCCCACAGTGTCCGAATCCGGTCCAGTTCTGTCAGTGATGTGTCTAGAGCTTGTGCTCGTTCTTATCACCAAGTTTCATCCCGATCGCTCCACTCTGAGAGTTTCATATCATTTCCGGTTCCCCCCTCCAACTCCAACCGGTCCGGACTTGAAATGAGACATCTGAAACACGAGATCTTTCCAGATATCAATTTTCATTAAGATCCGATCACCCGTTCGAAAGTTATGAATGGTCCCTATTTTCCGGATTCCGCCACCTCCCCCTCCCCCCACGATGGTCGGATCGGGCAAGTGACTATTTCCAACTTAGTCTTGTCGGGTCCCTAATATGCCTGCCAAGTTTCATCATCCTAGCACATCTGGAAGTACCCTAACTCGCGATCACCGGACTAACCGACCGACCGACCGACAGACCGACCGACGGAAAAGTGGTCGGTATATGGCACTTGGCCGGAAGGCAAGTGCCATAAAAATGAAAATCACGCAAGCTAATGTAGGGAGAACGAGTTCGTGATATCTGTCAGAGACTGACACAGGTCGGGTCCCCGATTCAATCTTTAAACAATATATACTCCCGCATTCGCTCCCTAATACCTCAGATATTCCTGCCAAGTTTCGTTGTCCTAGCTTATTTGGAAGCGTTTCACGAGATTTGTTTAGTTTAACCACTTTCTATCTGGTCCCGTATTCGCTATCTCATACATCAAGTCTTGGCGCAGTGGTAGAGCACTTACTTCGCGTCTCAGAGGTATGTGGTTCGATCCCGCATTTGGGCAGTGCTCTTTTTCCTACCTTTTGCTCCCCTTTTGCTTTATAGTTTCCGGACTCCCGGATCCGGGGAAAGTCGGATTGGGGAAGTGATTATTTCTAAGTTGATCTGGTCGGGTCCCTGATATGCCTGTGAAGTTTCATCGCCCTACCTTGTGTGGAAGTGCCCGAACTAGAAAAACCTGGACCGACCGCCCGTCCGACAGACGGACGGACAGAAATTGCGATCGCTATATGGCACTTGGACAAAGGGCAAGTAACATAAAAACATGCTAATTTTCTATCTAAAATTCCTCGAATCCATCACAACCTCACTGAGGCTATAGCTGATGGTTGATTTATTACGCATATGTTTTATTTATTTTTTTATTTTGTTTGATATTTGCCTGTTGATCTGTTCTATGCGATACGGCCTTGTTATGTCACAGCTGTCGTTTTATATTTTTGGCCAGTTACATATGTGTTTACTATATTTTTTTACTCTCCGATTTCTGGAGGAAATAAATTAATTGAATTGAATTGAATTGACTGGGTGGGCGAGGAGGACGCTCCCCCCCCCCCCCCAATGTTATCGGCCAGTGGGTAAAAATAACCGAGTCGGCGCGAAGCACCGCGATTTTTCGTCAAAATATTTGATTACTTTTATGAAAACAGTAGTTTTTTTCTGAAAATCAGTGGATTTTTTGTCAAAACAGTCGGTCAGCAGTCGGTTTTTCCGAAAATCAGTCGACTTTTTTCAAAACTGTCTATTTTTTCTGCGAAAAACAGTCGGTAAAAATTACCAGCCAGTCGGTAAATGCCTTGCCCCCCGCCCCTAAACATTTTGGCTAGTAGCGCCTCTGCTTACAACAACACTTTAGGGCTTTTTCCGCGACACAATTGTGGGCCACTCACTTCTGAGTGTTTGTCGCAGAAACACGATTGTGTGCCACACTGTCGAGCCACAAGTTGAAACTCGCGGAAACGCCGTTTTGTCTATTTTTTGGCGGTAATTTCATATATCTGATAATAAAAATAAAAATCATGTAAAATCTCGATATATAGAACTCCTGGCTTATTTCCTTACCATTCTGTACAAAAAGCATCCTCAGCTTGAAGTCTATATGCTTGAAAAAGTTGTTAATTTTATTGTTTGGACACTATTTTGATGATTATTTTGAATTTCCCGCCAGAATCGAGCCACAAACTCGACAATTACCTCGCCAGTTGTTTGTCGAATTTGAGCCACGAAAATCCTGTTGGTCGCGCAAACACACTTGTGCGCCGCACGAAAGACCGCGGAAACACTCTTTTCGAGCCACAGTCGACCCCCAAACTGATTGTGGGAGCACGGAAAAACTCCTTTTGTTGGTTTTCATTCTTACATTGAACCAGTTTCGCCCTCTTTTTCTGGTGTTTATGAAAAATGAAGAATATAGATTGTGCTATACCGAGTCATTTTCACCGGCAATAGTATACTATACTATATAGTTCGAAGAAGAACCGAACTGCGTGTTCCAGTTCTCCGCGCAACCTTGCAACAACGATGTGGATATTTAGTCACAGAAGAACAAGACCAAAAGTTTTGATGAGATCCCAAAAATTGTAATATTTCACTATTTTGACCAGACAATCCAGACAAACCAGAAAAGTTTTAGGGGTTCTGTAATATTTTAGTATAACTAATCAGCCGTTTTTAAAGCACACCTTGCACTATTTTCTGTTTATATTTTAACATTAAAAACTATTTTAATACTGTAAAACTAGGCTCTGCTTTTAACAAATTATCCACGGCTTTCGCTGTTTTAATCCTTTTTTCAGGTCCATTGACTTCTAGCCAAACTCGGTAAAATCCAGACAACCGATTTTGCGCATCAGTAGCATGATACACAAACGCTTATCTAGAGCATAGTGCGCATGGAAAATAGTGAGTCATGGCAAGTGCAAAGATCAGTGAGGTATCGCTAGCGTGCTTGAAATGTAACATATCAAATTTGGGTCTTAACGAATGCAGTTACGGAAGTAGATTGCGTTGGCATTATATACACAACGGGTCCTTAAAGAATTGAGTTAATTCGCTAGATAAAAATAAGGGACAGAAAACGGTTTTCCAGATGGAAAGTGGAAAGGATTTCCAGGTGGTAAAAACTTTTACAGTTACACTGGGGAATTACTGTAACGTCGAAGATAGTACCAAAAAAATTTACAACATTTGAAAAAAAAAGTTCCGACAGGTTTAGATTGCTGAAAGATTGAGGACATGACAAAGACACAATGAAGTGGTGAGGAGTAGGAACGAGGAGAGGACTGGAAGGACAAATCGACGTCAGAACAAGCTGACTGTGAAACCTGTCTATTACAACTCACTATTGCCCTCTGTCCCAAGTAATATGGTGGTTAGCTAGCCGCTTGATGGCGCAATGCATGGAATTTGTTGCGCTGTTGCGCATTATTGGGATGAAGACGAATTAGACTTTTTGTTTGGAAAATTTAGAAAAAAATAATTTGTCTTGTTTTGCTTAGAAAAGTAAGTAGCCAAAAGGATAGATAAGGATAAGTATTATGATAAGAGCCATCACGATGACTATAGTATATATGCTTTTTTGAACATCAGGCTAATTAAATTAACTAACATTGAGCGGTTCAGTTCTGGGCTAAATAAACTGCTTTTATAAATAATAAACTGCTTCCGTGCCCCCACAAACAGTTTGTGGGTCGATTTTGGCTTGAAAAGATTGTTTCGGCAGTGTTATATGCAGCCCACATCTGTGTTTTGTGACCAGCAAGATTTTCGTGGCTCGCTTTGTGGTTCAAATTTGACAAACAACTGGCTAGGTGATTGTCAATTTTGTAGCTCAATTCTTGCAGGAAATTCAACGAAAGCAGCAAAATAGTATCTAAACAATAAAAGTTAACTACTTGTTCAAGCATATAGACTTAAAACTGAGGATCCCTTTTGCACATAATGGTAAGGATATAAGCCTGGAGTTCTATTTATTGAGATTTTACATGAATTTATTTTATTTTCAGATATTTGAAATTTCTGCCAAAAAAATAGGCTAAATGGCATTTCCGCTAGTTTCAACTCTGTTTAAACTCGTGGCTAGACTGTGTGGCACAGAATCGTGTTTCCAGGACAAACAACCAGAAATGTGCTGGAAGTGTGTGGCCCACGATTGTGTCGCAGAAAATGGCCTGAAACTGGTCTTTCTGTGCCCTGCAAACGGTGTGCGGGTCAGTTTTGGGTAAAAAAAAAGTAGTTTCTGTGGTATTTTGCTGGTCTTTTGTGCCACCCACCAGAGGCGTTACTAGCCAAAATGTTTGTGGGGGGGGATGACGCATTTACCGACTGGATGGTAATTTTTACCGACTGTTTATGCAGAAAAATCTACTGTTTTCAACAACAAAAAATGACAGTTTTGAAAAAAATCTACTGATTTTCAGAAAAAATGACTATTTTGACGAAAGAAAAAATGTTTTCATGGAAAAAAGAAACAAAAATTGCGCCGCTTTGCGCCGACTCAGTTATTTTTCACTGACTGGCCCACAGCAATTTGGGGGGGGGGCATCCCCCCCTCCCCCCAGTCATGCCGCCACTGACGCCCACAGGTGTGTTTCCGCAACCAACAACCTTCTTGATCATACCACAGAAATCTTGTTCGCTCTGTTCCACAACTTGTGGCACAAGTAATAAGGTAATCTGGTAATTGACTAAAAAAGGCATTTTTCTGCGAAAATCCTGGATTATAATCCTGGATCACTGAATTCATCAGATAAACTGATAAACAGCAAATTAACGTCCATTTATGTTTGACTATTTCATAAATAAGCAAGAATCAAAACAAAGGTAGGAAGAATTGACAGTGGCGACCAAATAAATATGCCACTACTGTATCTGCCTTGTGGACTTTGTCTTTAGTCACAGAAACTGGATGAAAATTACTGTTCAAAGAATCTTCCGCTTCTGGCTCTACTACTGTCTGTTTGCTATAGGTAGGTTGTTGTGTAGGTAGGTTTCAATTGTGTCCAACATATAGAATTATAGAATAAGTGACTGAAATGAGGTACAGTAGCCTTAGAGTTGTATATTTCTGAACTTTTTTGTTCCTGCTTGCACCTGGGCAGCATCGGGAGGCAGCCTGGTGCACACTTGGGGTTGGTCCATTTTCAACTGAAAATGCCATGCTAGAAGAAACAATTTCCGTAAACCACTCTTTGACAAGGTGTTGGAAAGGAATGAGGTTGAGCCATTGGAAATTAGGTTCAGAATAATCATTTGTACTGTATTTTGTCTAAAGATTGTGATGGAATTTGGATGTGATGTCTTACAGTAGATATCCAGTAGAAGTCAGGTGGAGGTATTCTTTTCTTATCACTTCCCTAAATGATTGGTCACTTTGTTTTTGTATTGCATCTAGAACAGTAAAACCAAAAATTAAATGGATAACGTAAAGTCAATGAAGAGCCAAGGATTGCAGATTTATTTTGGCAGAAAGAATGAGGTAAAACTCTGCAACCCTACTATCCTGTTTGTTCCTTAAGGAATTTTTTTTGTCTGTTTGTAAGCTCTGGGTGGTCATGAAAATGATGTAAAACTGTTATCAAGGGTACAGAGTAACTTAGCAAAACAGATCAACAGATTTAGAAAAGTAAAAGTAGGCTACAACACAGTATATAGTTACTTAAGTAATATATCTTCACTCCACTACGAATCGTGACTGTTGTCAAGAGGGACCACATTTTTGGCGGACCGTAACCAACATTTGGTGTAGCCAGTAGCAAAACTGGAGGGGGGGGGGGCAGCTGCCCCCCGGGAAAAATCCTGTCGGTAAATCGACAGTGTTCATCGGTGCGAAGCACCAACAAACGCATTTATCAGTCCTGATCTGATACCGATAAAAGCTCTGTCGGTAAAACAGGAATCTTTCTATTGGGAAGTAGGCAGCGTTTGTCGGTTGGCACCCTTTAGCATTCCTTTTCTGATCCCGACAAAAGCTCTGTCGGTAAAACAGGAAACTTCCTGTTGGGAAGCGTTAGGGAAGCGTTATTCTGTTTCTGATACTGACAAAAGTTCTGTCGGTAAGACAGGAAACTTCTTGCTGGGAAATCGGCAGCGTTTCTCGGTGTGGAGACGGTGCTCAAATTCGTTTTTCAGTACCGACAAGAGCTCTGACTAACACTTTTACCATAAATTACCTTAAATCACACTTGCCAGCGAAAGGTAATCCTGTCGTGCGCCTGCTCAGTGATGGATGGAGAGGGCCGCATCTTGGGAATCCCATGCAGTTTTCCAAGGTCCAGTCTTTGTCAACCGATGACTTGAAGGCCTCCACACTATCTCCTATGACAGTGTTTTGACTGAGGGAATTCCATAGCGGTACCACTCGATTAGTAAAAAATTGGTTTCGCTTTTTGGTTGTAGCTCTCTTCCGGAAAAACTTCTTGGAGTGTAGAAGATACCGACAATAGCTCTGTCGGTAAATCATGAAACTTGTCGCAAGGAGTCGGCAACGTCTGTCGGTGCACAGATTCCATTTTCAGTACCGACACGAGCTGTTTAGGTAAATCAGTAAAATTCTTGTTTGGAAATCGGCAGTGTTTGTCGGTGCGAAGACGGTGCGCGCATTCCGTTTTCAGTACCGGCAAGAGCTCTGATAAAACAGTTTCTGATACCCACAGAGCTCTGTTGGTAATTAGTCCAAGAAATGGTCCACTTTATTCAGTGACTTATAAGTTTAAAATTCCCGTCAGTGATACCCCCACCCTCTTGGCTCAACGAGGTTGGAATAGAAATAACACAACTAGGTCACATGGGGGCAGTATCGCCACCTCTAATCCCCCCCCCGCCCTCACAGCACTACCATAATGTCAAGAAGAGGTTCCGACACATAAATGGCACATATTTGGCATCTGCGTCTACCATCTATCAAGCATCACTCGAACGGAGCATTTTCGAAAAACGTCCAGTAAGCCTACCAGAACGGTACCCCTCAGCCCCACCTTCACCCCACGGACAACAGATCTTCTTCTTCTTCTTTATGTTAGGCCTCTTTGGACGGCGTGACGCTCCATTTAGGCCTCTTCCCTTTTGTGGCCTCGCAGTATGACTGCTCAGGACTGCAATGGTCTTCTCAGGGTTTTCTTCTTCTATTGTGGTGATTGGTAGAGTAATTGTAGTTATCTTCATTGGGTTTTAATTTTGGTCATACTAGGTGGTCAAGTTCCATGCATCGGAGAAATGAATGGACTGCTAGTCTGGCATGCTTTTCTGCGTCATTTGGTGGTGGTGGTTGTTTGATGAGGGAGAAGGTGGTTTTCTGAAGTCGGAGTGATGCAAATGTTCTTTCGATCTGTTGTCTCTCGTTTCTTGTGGGTAGGCTGCTACATTCGAAGAGTAGGTGGTCAATAGTCTCGCCCTTTCTCGAGCAGAGGCGATATATTGGCGATGTTGGTACAGTTCCGTCTGCATTGGGGATTTTGTAGTGGTGCGCTTGGTGGTTCAGGATGTTGGTCTTTGCTCGTATACGGTGGTAGAATGCTGTCAGATGTCGGGATCGGAAAGGTGACAGGTGTGGTTCTTGACGGGGTCCCCGAATTCTGTTTGTTCTACTTCTCATTACATCTTTGATAGGGAGTGGTCTTCCACTTTACACCGGGTTTGACCGCGCCTTTTTGGCTGCTGTATCGAAAAGTTCGTTTCCAGGAATCCCCATGTGACTTGGAATATACTGGAAAGTGGGTTTGTTTCCTTGTTCATGGACATGCTTGAGGAGGCTTGCTGTGTGGTGCAGATCTATGTCTTCAGATGGGAAGGTGGGCCGTTCGATGAGGGACAGGGCAGATTTTGAGTCTGAATATATGACAAGATCTGTCTTTGACAGTTTCATCTTCATGATTAGCTCACGTGCGATGTTGATTGCTGCTATTTCAGCACTTAGGATGCTTGACTCTTTCGGTAGTTTTTCTGTTGCAAAAAGTTTCTGAGTAGGGAGGTATGCGGCTGCTCCAGAGGTACCAACTTCAGATTTTGATCCGTCTACATATATTGGGATATGGTTTTGGTAGATGGTGGATGATATGTGTTGGAAGTGGGTTGTTACCAAGTGAGGGAGGAGGTCACCCTGTTTAGTTGGTAGGAAGGTGGCTCTGACGATTTGGAGTTGCCGCGTCCATGGTGCTCTATCTTCTATTTTTGGGGTCAGCGATGATTCTACGGTTGGGAGTGTATTTTGATGGGTCCGAGATTCGGCCAGCATAGATGTTCGCGGCTGGCGACTTGCTCGTGTAGGTCTATGTAGGATGTGGTGGGGCGTGGTTTCAAGTTTTGTAAGCTGTCGTGCCATGAGTATCTGTCTTCGGATCTCGATAGTGGTAATTCCTGCTTCTCCGCGTAGGAATTGGGCTTTTGTTTGGTTCGTCTCATTCCTGTTGCGATTCTCAGTGCTGTGTTTTGCAGTTTCAAGGTGACGAAAATGTTGTTTTGCGCACGTGCAGTAGACTGTCAGCCCGTCCATTTGAGATCGGATGTACATCTTGTAGAATTCGACGAGGGTTTTGTCTGAGCACCCCCATGGGGTTCCTGCTAGGCGTAGCATGATTTTCATTTTTCGGTGGCATCTGGTGATAATAGTTGCGTTTTTGATTGCTGTTCCTGATCTCAGTTCTTTTTATTTCTCGTTTTCGATCACCTTCCGAGTTGGCAGTTTGTTTAATTGTCGGTTTTGCTGAAACGGAGACCGTGTCAGTTCTCGGTTCTGCAACACCTGCGAGTGAAACAGCGAACTCTGACGCAGACACAGTTCCCGGTCCGAGTTCGCCTGTCATGAATAAATTAACCCAACAAAATTGAAAGTCTTGGGAACTGTGATTACAACTTGTATATTTCAACGACAAGAATTGCCTTTTCACTGTCGAATATAACTACCATTTACTGACTTTTTTAGGCGATTTTATGAACGATTTGCCGGAATGCTTATTTTCCGTTTTTATTCACCTGCGTCTTGAAACGGCGAAGGCGTCAGGCGTCAGGCGAACTGACTGTAAAAACCGAAATTAAGCTTCAACGGAGAACTAACAGGGGAACTTACACAGGCGATCAAAAACGCAACTAGTGTCTTGGATATGGGGTTTGAATGTGAGTTTCTGGTCAAGGAGTAGTCCCAAGTTTTTTACGGTTTTTGTCTCTGGTATTGCTGTTCCGTTGATGGTAAGGTTAGCTTGTACAGATGTCCTCTTGCGGTGAATTGTATTATACTTGATTTAGCTGGAGCGATTGGTAGTCCTGAAGTATTTGAGAAGGTAGAGACCTCATCCAGGGCGGTTTGAAGCTTTGAGTGGGCCTCGATGAAGGTAGCTCCTATGCTCCACACGGTTAAGTCGTCTCCAAATTCACCTTTTGGTTGCGAAACTTGTAGTCCTGACAGGAACAGGGCGAATAGTAGACAGCTCATTACTGCTCCTTGCGGCAATCCTTTTTGTATGTTTTTTGTTGATGAGAGTTTGCCATTAACTCGGACTACAAAGGTTCTGTCAGTGATGAATTCGGCTACTTTCTTTGGGAATCCAAGTTGGAGAAGCCTTCTATAAATTTTTGTCTTTTTGACATTACTCGTATGCTCCCTCGAAGTCCAAGAAAGCAGCGATGAGGATGGTTCCGTTACTGAACGAGAGTCGGATTTCTTCTGTTAGGCGGATGACGATGCCAATACCTGAATGGTGCTTTCTGAACCCGTTTGAGTTTGAGGAATTAGCTTGTTTCTCTCTAAGAACCAATCAATCCTGTTGTATATGATTCTCTCGAGGCTTTTCCCTAGTGTAGGTAGGACCATAATTGGTCTATACAACTTTGGGTCATCATTGGGTTTTCCTGGTTTGATTATGGGTGTGATAACTGCGATTTTCCATACTTTTGGAAACACTGACGCCCTCTAACATGTATTGTATGTATGTAAGAGTGTTCTTTTGTAACTGTGGGTGCAATGGGCGAGCTACTTTTGGTGAATTTCATCTTTTCCTGGGCAGCAATCCTTGCTTTCGCTTATTGCTCTGTTCAGTTCTTCCATGGAGATGGGTTTTGTGAAGTCTGCGTGACCAGTCTGTGGGCGAGGGTCATCTATGCTGCAATCTTCTTGGGGCTCTGTTTCATTTGGGGGGGGGGGGAGCACTGAATTTTTCTGCATATATTTCTGCATACAATTCTGCTTTTTCATCGTCTGTTTCTACTGTTTTTCCATTGTTCAACAGGGAGTATCGTAGAGAGTCGGGGTTGGTTTGTTTTCCTGTCATTCGATTCAGGAAACAATATATTTTTCCTTCAGGGGTGTCTCTGCTCACATTTTGCAAATACTGGGTTATCTTACTGGTCTTGCATTTGTAGATTGCTCCTTTCAGCTTTGCAGCTGCTCGCTTAGCCTCTATTGCTACTATTGCTACTCATGGGCTTTTCCTGAACCTTTTTTCAGCGAGCTTCTTGTTAGCACTTGCTGTTTGGCATTGGTGGTCCCACCATGGCTTTTGGCTTTTGTTTTTGTAGGTCTTGTGTGATTCTTTGGATTTTGGTATGGCTTTTGTGGCAGCGTCCAGTAACAGCCGGTTGATTGTTTCTGACGAGGTTTCTGGGTTCGTACTTCCAAGAATTTCCGTATAATCTATTTAGTACATATCTGAACTTTTCCCAATCAGCTTTTTCGTTCAGGAACCAATTTCTGTCATTATCCCGGAGTGGTCTGTTCAGAGGTCATCTATTCTTCTTATATTTATTGAATTTATGATCAAGCTTGATACATCTTGGAGGTCTTGGAATATCATAGTGCGTGTCAAGGTTTTCTGGGATAGCCACTGTGATGTGTGGGTTAACTGAAGTAAGATTCTCCAGATATTTCCCAGCTTTGTTTGACCTGTTGCCCCACAGTTGGCTATGGGCGTTCATGTCTCCCAAAATGAGTATTTTTTCTTTTTCCATTTTATATCCAATATCCTGGAAGAAATCTTCTGCATCATTATTGCCATTCGGGTTGTAAAATGATACAATATTGATTTCTTTCAGTATTTTGCTCCATATTTTTACGCCCACTGCATCTACTTCATTCTTGTATGCGGGGTATCTTGTTCTACAGCTTTTTAAACTTTTTCGGACAAAGATAGCAACACCACCCCCTTTACGCCCAGATGTTCTGTTTTGTCGGAATAGATCAAATCCTGGTACATGCACATCAATATTTTCGTTAAAGTTTGTTTCTTAGAGGCACACTATGCTGATATCCTTGGTTTCAATGTAATTCCTCAGTTCTTGGAGCTTCTGGTTGTTTAGGGAGTTGACATTCCATTGGAGTATTCTTAGTTGATCGTATTTATGCTTCATTGGGTCGATGTATGTTGATCTGGTTAAGCACTGCGGAAAGGTCGTGTTCCACTTTATCTATCAAGGCTTGGTCGAAGTAATGGATTGATGCTGCTCTTAGGATCTGTACTTTTGTTGGTCCTGCAAGGTTGGCAAGGTTGAGTCTACTGTAGAGGAGGGTGTATTTGGTGAGGTTGAGCATCAGCGGTGTTGTGTTTGCTGGTGGTTGGTTGTGGTGTTGTGGGGTTGCTGAAGATGTTGTTGTTGGATTCTTGGTTGTCGGGGTATGGCTAGTGGGGTCGAGGGGTAATCTTCTGGATTCCGTGGATCGCTAGACTTGTTGGTCTCTTTGCTGTTGTTGTTGTTCTCGGCTGAACCTGGTTACCTGATGTTGGTTTTGGGAGTGGTGGGAAGTTGCTGGTGTATGAAGCTAGTGTAGACGTTGTTGTGCTGCATGTTGGTGGCGCCCATACTTGGTTAGGGGTCTTTTATGGGGTGGGTGGTTGAGCTTTGAGTTTTTGCTGTGCTAGCTGTAGTGCTGCTATTGATACAGGGAGGTTCATCCTTTGTGCTACAGTTAATACTTTGACTTTTTCGCGATACTTGGGGCAGTTTCTTTTGTCGTCAGATCGATGACTCCCGTTGCAATTACGGCATCTTGGGGGAATTGGGCATTGGCCATCAGGATGCTCAGTCTGGTTGTATGTTGGGTACTTTTTGTGGTCTTTACACCACTTTGAGGTGTGCCCTAGTCTCAGGCAGTTTGAGCACAGCTTTGATTTTTCTCTGTAAGGTTTAAATGCCTTTGGCTGCCCAAAAAGGAACACGGTCAGTGGCTGATGGTCGCCTTCTAATTCAGATAGAATCTTTCAGGCTTACTTTGTTGACCTGGATTGTCTCCTTTGCTGTTTTTCGTCAAAACAGTTGATTTTTTTTCATGAAAACAGTCGGTTTTTCTGAAAATCGGTCGATTTTTCGTCAAAATAGTCGGTTTTTCTGGAAATCAGTCCATTTTTCTGAAAATCAGTCAAAATAATTTTTTTCAAAATTGTCATTTTTTGTCGTTGAAAACAGTTGCTTTTTGGGCCTCAAATTACGTGTCTGGGTCCCATGAACTTTGTACCTTTCGAGTTTTATCCCAATCCCGTCCTTACCCGTATTACAATATTTCCGAAACTGAGTCGAATCCGAGCACTTTCTAGGGCCCATGAACCCGTTTGGTTTCTGAGGAGTATCAAAAAGTTACTCTGACCCCTACGTTCCACTCAGTTGTCGGATTTCGTTCGGACACAGAAGCAGCAAATCTGCTCCCATCAGCCATCAAGTTTCCAGAAAACTAATTGCCTGTTCACTTCATCTGTACTTTTGGTCCAACGCATCGATACCAAATTTCAACAAAATATGTAAACCCCTGTGAGAGTTATCATGGTAAAAGACGGATAGAAAATCTTTACGAACCCATATGTGCTAACGTTTTGGACCCCAGCAATTCGCTTAATTTACAAGCGAAAAAGACAGCCGCGTGAATCTTCAAGCAGTGAAGTAATCTGTAGCAGTGTCTAATCACTTCTTTTCTGGTTTGCAAGACTATTGACGGCATATTATGTTCCTGGCTCCATCTGATAATCATTTTTGCCAGGAAGTAAATGGCGAATTCATTAACTTTCGTTATAAAACCATCTCAATTGACACCTGTGTTGCAACTTATTATTGCAACGATTGTAAGATGTGTTCGCGTGGAACGTGCGACGTTGCGGTACAGCGTCGGTAAATCATTAAATCTTGTCGGTAAAATCTGGGCTTGCCCCCCCCCCCCCCCCCCCATGAAAATGGGCTAGTTTCGCCACTGGGGATAGCCCATTGAAAAACCAGGCATTTGTTGTAGACTGAGCTAGATTTTATTTTTGATGATACTTTTCAGGTGTAGTTCAAAGTTAGTCATGTCCAAAGTAAAATATTTTTTCTGTAGAATCTGTAGGCTATATTACTTTGGTTTTGGCTGGCTTGTGGTAAGAACCCCCAAACACCTGCTGACTCACAGCAAACGAACCAGTCTGCCACAGTCCCTGATTTTAACATAGCCTATACAAAAAAATGGTTAGCCTGTGCCAAACGCTGATTTATTTTGGATATTACTTTGGATGGTGCAGTTTTTGACTCGTTTATGGTCGAAACAACAAACACCTGCTGAGCGACAACAAATGGACCAGTTTACCAAAAATCCCTGATTTTGGGATAGCCTATGCATAAAGCTGGATACCCTATGCCAAACACTGATATCTAATGTGTATATTAATTGGACGGTGCAGTTTTTGGCTGGCTTGTGATAGATAGATAGATAGTTTTCTTGATCCAACTCGTAGCGCCGAATTGGTATTACATATGTCAACCATTACAGTTTACAGTTAGCGGGCCAAAATAACTTGACAAAAATCCCCAAACACCTGCTAAGGTACAGTGAATGGACAAGTCTACCACAAATACCTGATTTGGGGATAGCCTGTGCCGAACGCTGGTTACCCCTATGCTAAACTCTGGGTACACCAACCCTGACCGAGGCTACTAAATTCTGATTCTTTGATTTCCAAACTTTACTTAAATTGTCAATATTCTTATTCGGTTAGGGTACCCAGCATTTGGCATAGGGTAGCCAGGGTTAGTCATAGGCTACACATCCCCAAATCATGGATTCGTGGTAGACTTGAATGGATCCTAAGGAACTACTCTGACCAACAAAAAGGTTTACTTTTGTCAGAGCAAGTGGATGACTGTGTGACTGTGCAAAGCTGCCAGAACTTTTAAGCTACTATAAAATCAGGCAGCACCAGGTTGGGCCAGCACCAGAATCTGCTGGTGACAATTAGATGTCGTACTAACCGGTATTCGAATTCCTTTGTGCCATATTTTACTAAGAAAATTAAGAAAAATCGATTGAGTTTCAAGTGATTTATTTTCTTATTTTACTAAGAAAATTAAGAAAAATCGATTGAGTTCCAAGTGATTATTTTGTTTTATGTGATAATTGTATATATTCAAGTATTGTAACATATTAAATGTAATGGTCGAGGTATAAAATCGACCCCTAACCCTAACCTCCCAAATATCTGGGGATGAGGCCGGCAACAGAAGTTAGTTACTTAGAGCAGTTGTTCCCAAACTTTTCCGTACCGCGTACCCCTAATCAAGGTTCGAAAAGATTGCGTACCCCCTTTTTCAGAACGTGAAAAAGACGATAGTTATTATCAGTAATGATAAGGCATACATGTGCAAAAATACATACAAAATCGATGAGGCACTAGAGGCTGTTTTGTAGCATTCTGTCAAATCTCGGCCTGACGTGTGACAGCATATTTTTTACAGTCAGCCTGTTGTGTGTTTGGTTTTTGATGTTCTCCGTGCTTTCACCAAGCTGCATCGCAAACTTTTTCGTTAGCTTAATTTGCAACGTGAATGACAGTATCACATGCAATCTCTTCGATTCTTCTTGAAATAATATTGTTTGTCAGGAACAGCTTTTACGGTGTTCCTAAACTTTTTCCAAAAATCATCTATAATTCATTCGCAATGATATTTTTCGAGTTTTAGATGTCAACTAGCTGATCAAGAACACATAAAAACAAAAGAAGTCGACTCGTAAACTTTTCGTCCTTACAAATATTTTGAGCGTGTTCATACGCCGCTTTCCACGTGCCAACCATCCTACAGAGGGACTTACTCCAGTAGGCCGCTTATCCTGTCAGTCCGGTGCTAAGAAACTATTTGTCTTTTCTCTCGTAAATGTCAAAGACAAGAGGAACTGATGAATCAACATTATTTCACTGACTTTCACTAGGGCTTGTAATCAGAGGCGTCAAGCAAGGGTTGACAACACCCATCCCCCCAAAAAGGTCGGCCAGGCGACTAAAGAGTCGGCGCGAAGCCCGCTATTTTTCGTAAAAGCCGGTAAAAAGCCAGTGTCGGCCAGTAAAATACCTTGCCCCTTACTATACATTTTGGCTGGTGATGCCTCTGCTGGTAATGTTAGGCTTTCGACAATCAAAAATGAGTGAGGCGAGATTTTGAAGCTACAGATTAAATCAATTTTGGTACCGTCGCGTACCCCTTGCAAGGGTCACGCGTACCCCTTGGTGTACGCGTATCACCGGTTGGAAACTACTGACTTAAAGAGGTTAGATCGTTTTCTTATATCGAGAATTCTTTAAAGCGTCTAAAAGGGTGATCAAAATGCTCAGTTGGGACGATTGTCACAATATGTTATTGGCCGTTTGTTATTTATTTGTCTTTTTCAGGTTTTGAAAGCTACGTTGGGATGTCCGGGGGCTTTTACAATTATGTATCAATCGTGAATAGTGTCACAAACTATGGAAAGCGCATGACACGGTTAAGTAACAGAATTTTTGGTGAAGTTGTCAGACCAACTCCAACTAAGTCACTAAAAGTAGTCAGAATCTTTAGCGAACAGCCGTTAAACAAAAAAGAGGAGTTCTACAACTACTACCCGCGACACATTGAGACATATGAGTTGATGAAACACCTGAGAAGCTATGGATTGTTCAGGTGAGAGATTGCTTTTTCTTAAGAGTTTGTTTCATGTTTGTTACTCAGTTCTGTTCGCTTCAGACCTGCAGTCCTGCAGATTTCGCAGAAATCCGATTTCTTTTTTTGTGTGATGGGTTGGTTCTCATTGCTTGGCTATAGGCAATAATGGGCAACTGAAGCTATTTGTTAACCCTAAACTCCAGTAGGCGCTTTTTTATGGCACTTGCCATATGCCATATAGCGATTGTTTCTGTCCGTCCGTCCGTCGGTCCGGCTTTTGCTATTTAGGGCTCTTCCACATAAGCTAGGTCGATGAAACTTGGCAGGCGTATCAGGGACCCCGAATGATTAAGTTGGAAATAGTCACTTCCCCGATCCCAGCATAGTGGAGGGAGTGTGGGGAGGGGGAATCCGGAATCTTGAGGTATTTATAACTCTTGAATGGGGGATTGGATCTTAATGAAACTTGGTATTTGGAAAGACCTCGTGTCTCAGACGGTCCAAATAGAATCCGGACCAGATCCGGTGACTTCGGGGGAACTTTGAGAGGGGAACCGGAAATCTTAGGAAACGCTTTGTTTTTCCCAGTGGAGGGATCAGGATGAAACTTGGTGGGAAAATCAAGCATAAGTTCTAGATTCTTTATTGACATAACCAGACCGGATTTGGGCATTATGGGGGAGTTGGGGGGGGGGGGGGGGTCCAGATTGCGATTATCCTTGAGTTCGGTACTTTTTGATGTACCAGGACGATGCAACTGGGCTGACATATCAGGGACTCGAACAAACTGACTTGACAATAGCCGTTTTATGATCCGATCATCGTGGCGGGGAGTGAAGGGATAAGGAATCCGGAATCTTGTAGCATTCATAACTGCCGAACGGGCGACCAGATTTGATTGAAACTTGGCAAGTCGAAAGAGGTGTCGTCTCAGATGTTCCATGTCAAGGCCAAACCAGATCCGATACTTGCGTGGGGGGGGGGGGGGGGAGGGGGACACCGGATATTCGTGAAACGCCTAGCGCCGAGGGATCGGGGTGGAATTTGGTGGGAAGAACAACCATAAGCCGTAAATAGATTCTTGACAGAACCACATCGTATCGGGGCTCTTTAGGGGAGTCAGAGGGGTTTCCAGGAATTCCGGTGATCACAAGCTAGGGTACTTCTAGATGTGCTAAGGACGTTAAAATAGGCAGACATACTAGACTTAAATACCTGACACAATGCCCTAGGAAAACTTCTGTTCCTGGATCTGGCCATTTTGGGGTGACTTAAGGGAAGAGGAATCCGGATATTACGGCTGGTCCGATTCGAGTGAAACTTGATGGTGATAAGAACTAATGAGCTAGATATGCAAAACATGTCTCCGAACCACATTTTTCCAATTTATTTAATAATAAAGCAAAACATATCTCTCGCGGGCAGAGCCCAAATACAATGTTGTTTTTTTGGTCATAAACAAAAATAAAATACGTTGTCAACAGATAATTCTAAAGATCATTATACTGCTTTACGAAGCTCGGCACAAAGCTTCTACTGTAACCATGCCATGCCATGAAAGGTCAGAAGAGATCATTACACCTAGTAGCGCTGTTTTATCACTGATGAGCCCAGGGTCGATAGGAGGTTCGAAAGGCGGCCGAGTTTTTCTAAGAAAAGAAAAAGTCGTAACCGAGCACTTATCTTTATTCACGACCATATTCATTTCAGTCGCCTCTGAGGTAACCTGGTTGATGAAACCGGCAGCGTTGCTTTTCAGATCCTCAGGTACGACTTCCGCTTGGGACAAGTCGTCAACGTATTTCCATCTGTCCTCCAGCCCAGCAACAATTTCATTTATCATGCGGCATTGGCTGGGGTAGCTGGATGGGGGGGGGGGGGGCGTAAACTTTGTGACATGGTCAAAAACCAAACGAATGGGCCGATTGGGATGCAAGTTGGACAGTACCGAGCTTATGCTGCCTAGTTTGTTATTTGACGTTCGGACCGGATCCAGTAGCGGTAGAGGAGGAGGATCAGGCGGAAACCGGATATTTGCAGATATGTTCCGTTTCGAGTCAAGCTTGAAGGACGAGAATAGACGATGTCAGAGATGCGATGTGTCCCAGTCATGTTCGACCACAGTGGGAGGAGTAGGAGGGGGGGAGGGATGCGGAAATTTTGTAGCTCCTGTAGGGGTCAAACGGATGGGGTGATTTGAATCAAACTTGGAATGAATAGATACCTTGTGTCCTAGATGACATGTTTTAGGGTCCAGAAAGGATCTGAGCACGGTGGGCGGGGGGGGGGGGGGGGAGTACCAGAGTTTCACGAAAAAAAGCTTCGACCTGAGTGAAACTTGATAGCCAGTACGAGAGATGCCTTAGATGATCTGTAAATGTGGCTGAACCAGATTTGGCCCTGGTACTGAAGTTTGAAGGCGAGGCGTACGGGCAATAGTACGGCACTCCTAGGAATCAAACTAGTACGGTGAAATATTTGCCCTAGATTATCTGAGGCGATATCAGAAATGCTCAGGCTTGCGTGAAGTTAGATACCCTATTTCTTCAATTCAAACTTCAATTTGTAAGCCCTTTTGCTTGTGGTTTTCTTTAGTTCATGGTGTTTGGGGGAAGGGAGGGGCTCCCATCTAAGTATGCAACTAGTCTAGGTCCAATCCTAGGGGGGTTGAAGTGGGGATTTTGTGACATTCTCGTCTACTTTCTTGTACCACCTACTCGTAACAAGTGCCATATGAGCTGGTAGCTCTTGTTGGTATAAACATAGGCTCTTTGGCGAAAACCCAAAAAGGGAACAAAGGTGCTGCTTGTCACTATCCAACGATCGTGATCTTCTACTATTGAGAATGTCTATAATTCCACCAACAAACGTCAATATGCATGTCTTTTTGCTTGCGTTTTTATTTTCCTCTCTGGATTGGGGGGGGGGGGTCTCCCCCCATGTCCGCGACAACCTACCTGCCAGATCTTTGAGGGGGGGGGGGGCATCGCACGGTCGCAGTCGGAAGAATTCCGACTTAAATTTCACCAACAAACTTCAATTTGTAAGCCCTTTTGCTTGTGGTTTTCTTTAGTTCATGGTGTTTGGGGGAAGGGAGGGGCTCCCATCTAAGTATGCAACTAACTGCCTACCGGATCTTTGAGGGGTGGGGGTATTGCACGGGTCATTCTTACTAAACTTGAGCTAATATGAACGAATGTATATCAAGTACAGTGTGAGTAGTCGCCGACCATGTATGTGACTAGTCTAGGGTGGAGTTGTCCATTCGTGCTTCCCAGCTGATTACGGTTTCGTCAGCATCGTCAACTTCGCAGTTAAGTTCAGCGAGCTTACTACCCTCTCTTTTAGCATTTATAGTGCTGTGTTGTTAGCCTTGGTTGAAGTTAGTGCAGGAGACGGCTGTCAAGGTGTGCTAAGGAAGAGGTCTGCTTGAATAGAAGGGGTCTGTATTAGCAAAGGGGTTGAATAGGAAGGGTTAGATGAACGTAAACTGCCTAGAGCTGTATAGAAACTTTAGAGAGCTAGAACAGATAATTTTTAAATGCACTTGTGTCTGAAATGGTGGAAACCAAACCTCAGCCTATTATCTTCTGCCCGTGAGGTTTTCGTGACGTCATGAAAGAAATAGGGAAATTCGATTAAATTAATGTTGCAGAATATATGTTTGCATCTGTATATATAGAGCAGAGCGGCCAGCGAGTCGCCGGCCGCGTTTACACTTATAAACCGTTCTAGGGACAATCAGTTCCGTTAGTAAAAGGAAAATATTGACTTTTCGTGTGACGTAAGGAGTTAGGTAATCAGCTAAAGTTTAGTCAATACCGTTATTTATTGAGCATCTCAGCTGTCGGTAGTCGGATTGCTTCTCCGGTTAATTGATTGAATAGCCTACATGTCAAGATTTATTATTAATGAACACTCATATAATACACACAAAATCCATCATTAATTAAATACCAGTGTGGGAGCCAAATTATTTCTGGCTTTAAACAGGAGAAAAACTAGTTCGAATGGTGCAAACCTAAGAAAACAAAATCTGTAAAAAAGAAATAAATCGGCTTAACGCCTTGTGGTACGATCACCGCAAAGGTGGTCACCTTTGCAGGTGATACTGGGGGCGTCACGTATGGGGGGGGGGGGGTAAAAATTACCCGAGCCGGCGTGAAGCGCCACGATTTTTATGGCACTCGCCCTTCAGCCAAGTGCCATATAGCGATCGCAATTTCTGTCCGTCAGTCGGTCCCGGTGTTGCAAGTTCGGTAGGTAGGTAGGTAGGTAGGTAGGTTTTTATTTTTAACCAAAAACATTAAAAATAAAATAAAATAACAATACTAATATCCCATTGCAGCAAAAAGAAAGTCCTAAGGACTTGTGCTGCAATTTATTAATACTACTTGTATCTAATAAATAAATAACTAAACATAACAACTTATTATCCACCTAGCCTATGACTTAAATAACAAACAATTAAACGTGAACACTACACGCAACAAGAATCCTTAATATTTACTCATTACCAGTTTCAGCCCCACCCGAACAACTGTGAAAAAAAAAGAAAGAAAAAAAAGAAGAAGAAAAAGACCACATACCCTTCAACTCGTATTAATTAAGTGGAAAGTTTTCAGTTTATTTTTAAATCCGTATAAAGTGGCAGACTCCCTGATGCTAGACGGCAGATTATTCCAAACAGAAGGCCCCAGATTATGAATCATATAAGATGATCTAACTGTTTTTCTTTTTTCATTAGTTAAAAACTGTGCATTTCTAGTATCATAATTGTGGTGCTCCTGATTCATAGAAAAATAACCATGGAAATAATCAGGGCATATATGGTTCATGCTTTGAAACACAAAAATTGATGCCTGGTAATCACGAATCTGACCAACATTCAGAACATTACACCGGGAAAAGCTGGCAATGGTTTTGGATTCAACCTCCTTTTTTATGTCCGCAACCAAACGAATGCTTTTATTTTGCAAAATCTGGATCCTTTTATAATTAGAAAAAAAATTGCTAGCCCAATGAACACAACCAGATAAGCTAGGACTTATCTTCCAGATAAGCTAGGACGATGAAACTTGGTTGGCGTAGCAGGGATAGGACCAGATTAAATTAGAAATAGTCGCTTCACCAATCCGACCATCTGGGGGGGGGGGGAGGGAGGGGGGATCCGTAGAAATTAGGCAAAATGAGGTGTTTTTGGGATCCCAAAACGTAAGTGGAGGGATACCTATGACATCGCAAAAATGTCCGTCGGTCTGTGAGCACGGTAACTGTCGAAGGGAATGAGGTATTTTGATGAAACTTGGTGTGAGGATTCATTAAATCAAGGGTAAAGTCCTACATTTAGGGGTGGGGAGGGGGTTCAAATAAGGGACAAACAAAATATTTTTAAACAGCTAATGTGATAGTCGAGTATGGGGTAAGAAGGCGTGCTGAGCACGATATTGAAAACCATTTTCTCGCCGGACAAGTAGTTTGCCCGGAATCGGGCAAAAGCCGGAAAGTTGGTTAAAAGAGTTGATTAAATGTTCGGATTAGGGGTAAGGAGACATGCTGAACACGATGGGGAAAACCATTTTCTTGCCGAACAAGTAGTTCGTCCGGAATCCGGGAAAAGCGGAAAGTTGGTTAAAAGTAAAAGTTTCATTTGATGTTGATTAAATGTTCGGTTTAGGGGTAAAAAGACACTGAACACGATGGTGAAAACCATTTTCTCGCCAGACAACTACTTGGCCCGGAATCCTGCCAAAATTGGAAAATTTGTTAAAAGCAAAAGTTTGATCAGATGACAGATTAAGGGGTAAGAAGAGAGGCTGAGTCTGGGTATGACAATCATTTTTTACCCGGACATATAATCAGTCCGGAATCCGGTTGTAACGAATTTTTTAAGTTTTATTTAAAGTTGGTTAGATGTTCTTTATAGGTATAAGGAGACACACTGGATTCTTTTCTGAATTTTTCTTTTTTTGCTGGCCTAGTAGTTCGCTCTGAATTCGGGAGAAACCGGAAACTTGGCAGAAGTAAAGCAGGAAGTCTCGGTCAGTATCGTCAGAATAGATATGGCTTATGAGGTACATCTGAACTTGTTTTTCTCTGATGATTAGCCTGGCGAAGACAATACCCAATTGTCTGGATCAAATATTAGATTTTTGGGATCCCATCGACACCTTTGGTCTTGTTAACTTACGAACGAGTGATCGGATCTTATTGAAACTTGATATATGGAAGGAACTCGTGTCTCAGACGTTCCATTTTAAATCCAGACCGGACCCGGTGACGTTGGGGGGAGTTGGAGGGGGAAACCGGAAATCTTAGAAAACGCTTACAGTGGAGAGGTTGGGATGAAAGTAGGTGGAAAGAACAAGTCATAGATACATGATGACATAACTGGACTGGATCCGCTCACTTGGGGACTTCTGGGGGGGGGGGGGGGATTCGAGTTTCTAGCGATCCCGCGAATTCGGTGCTTCCTCATGTGCTAGGACGATGAAAATTGGCAGGCATGTCAGGGACCCGAACAGATTGACGTAAGAATAGTCGTTTCCCCGATCCGACCATCTGGGGGGGGGGAGGGGGAATCCGGAAAAGTTAGGTAGTTTAACTTAAAATCGGGTGATCGGATCTTAATGACACTTGATATATGGAAAGACCTCGTGTCTACAGACGCCCCATTTTCAATCCGGACCAGATTCGGTGACATTGGGAGGAACAAGCACAAGTCATAGATGCTTCAGTGACATAACCGGACCGGATCCGGTCACTTTGGGGGGGGGGGGTCCAAATTTCTACTGATCCCGCGTGTTTGGTACTTCCTGGTGTGCTAGGATGATGAAACTTTGCAGGCGTGTCAGGGACCTGATCAGATTGACTTGAGAATGTAGTTTCCCATGTCCGACTATCTTGGGTGGTGCGAAGGGATTGGGAATCCGGAATCTAGTTGCAAGCTCAGCTATTGAGCGGATGATCGGATTTAAATGAAACTTGATATTTAGGAAGACCTCGTGCCTCAGACGTCCCATTTTAAATCCGGACCGGATCCGGTGACATTGGGGGGGGGGGGAGTCAGATATGGGGAACCGGAAATCTTTGTAAACGCTTAAGAGTGGAGGGATCAGGATGAAACTTGGTGGGAAGAACGAGCACAAGTCCTAGATACGTCATTGACATAATAGGACCGGATGCGGGTACTGTGGGGGAGTTGGGGGGGGGCCGGATTTCTGGCGATCGCGCGAGTTCGGTACTTCCTGATGTGCTAGGACGATGACACTTGGTAGGCCTGTCAGGGACCCGAACATATTGACTTGTGAATTGTCGTTTCCTCGATCCAACCATCGTGGAAGGAGTGGAGGGACGGGGAATCCGGAATCTAGTGGCATGAGCAGCTTTTGAATGGGTGATTGGATTTGAATGAAACTTGGCAAGTGGAAAGAGCCATCGTTTCAGATGTTCCATGTGAAGTCCAGGTCGGATTCAATACTTGTGGGCTGAGAGGGGCACTTGGAAACTTTTGAAACGCTTAGAGCTAAGTTGAAGGATTGGGACGGAACTTGGCGGGAAAACACGCGTTGGGCCTTAATTGACGGAGCCAGATGGTATCGGAGGTCTGTGGGTGGAGTTGGAGGGGGTTTCCCTTGATTCCGATGATCGCCAGCTAGGATAGTTCAAGATCTTCTAAGAACGATGAAACTTTGCAGGCATATTATTGACTAAAGGATCCCACACAGTGCCCTAGGAAAATTTGTGTTCTGGGACCCAACATTATTTTAGGGAGTTGAGGGAAGAGGAATCCGTAAGTTACTGTAAGAAACTTTATGGGTGATAAGAACGGAGGACCTAGACGAGCAAAACAAGCGTTCGAATCACGTCTGCGAATCACATGCAGCCACGATCGGAGGAGCTGGGGTGGGAGGGGAATGTGCACAAAGTCCGAACCTATGGACACAATAGGATGCAAGTTGGACAGTACCGAGCTTATGCGGCCTTTTTTGTTATTTGGCGTCCGGAACGGATCCGACGGGGGGGGGGGGGGTGAGGCGGGAACCTGAAATTTGCTGATAGGCTATGCTCCGATTCCAGTCAGACTTGATGGACGGGAAGACGAGACCTTAGGTGCGAAGTTTATGTTTCCGAGTCGTATTCAGCCACAGTGGGGGGAGTAGGGATGGGAGTCCCGGCGATGATATTGCTCGCATAGGGGTTAAACAACTCCGGATCCGACAACGGCGGGGGGGGGGGAGTCACAAGAAGTAAACAAATTGCTAGGTTTCGAGTGAAACTTGATAGGTTAGGTGGTACGAGAAGATGCTTCAGATGATCCGTTTAAGAGTCGAACCAGATTCGGCCGCGTGCGGAGAGTTGGAGAGGGTATCGGAAACTGTATGGCACGTCTAGGGACCACACGAGTGGGTCTGTTGGGTTGAAACTCGGAAGGTAGACAAGTTATTTGCCCTAGAAGATGCCAGGCGATGCCAGAAATGTTCAGACTCTAGTGAACTAAATATCCTATTTCTAGGTCCAAACATCATTTTTGGACGTTGTCATCAACTTTCTGTACCACCTACTCGTAACAAGTGGCATATGAACTCGTAGATCTGGTTCGCAAAAACAGTCGATTTTTTTTCTTGAAAACAGTCGATTTTTCTTAAAAACAGTCGGTTTTTCTTAGAAATAATAGAAAGAGTCGTTTTTTCCTGCAAAAATAGTCCGCAGAAGTGACAGCCAGTCGGTAAATACCTTGCCACGCCACTGGTTGATACTGTCGGAGTCACCTTGCTTGAATAGATATGAAAGAAAAAAGTTGCCGCAGATAAGTAGCTGTAGAATTTCGCTTCGTAATCCCCGTACTTGAATGAAGGGGTCATTGTTTGCGGGTTATGCTGAGTCGTGGACGCGGCTAACAGGACCCGTCCGTTTTGTAAACAGGTTGAAATCAGGTTGCTATGCGAAAGTCACTACCCTGAAGCGTGTGTTGTTTGTTTATTTCTGTCCCTTTGTTTGTCTTTGGGTTGGTGGTGCACAACTAAATCCGCTGTTACTGGTCCGGACAAGAATCGGCTTTCGCGGCCTGATTTTCGCCGTCGTCAGAGGTTTTGTTATAAATTAAAAAAAGGCATCTTTTCTGGATGGAATGACAGTGGAACTGGAAATTCCAGCAGCAGTCCGCCTTATTCTTCGATTATTCAGACTCCCGACTACTAGACAGTCGTTGGTACCCATCGCAAGGTCTGACTGGACCAGTTTGGGGTACTCTTGGCAGTTTGTACCGTCGGGAGTTTCATTTTGATAACACAAGGATGCGCAGTTTTGCACAGATAACACTTAGTATGTTAGCTGTTATGTTTTTCAAACGTTATGCATACAAGAAGAGAAAATGTACCGGAAAAACATCTGCTTGCTATTTTGTTTGTCATCATGATATCGGAAAAGTCATTAGATGCTTTTTCGGTACCTCCTGACAATGCTTGATTCAAGGCCGTATCCAGGGGGGGGGGATTAAGGGGTTGCCCCCCCCCCCTGAAATATACAAAAATAGTCATTTTTATAGGCTTTTCCCTCTGATGTATGTCTTTTTGTACTTTTTTGTCCGACCCGCAGGCACGCCCCCCCCCCCCAAAAAAAAAGACACCCCCCCCCTCCCCCCGAAATAAATTCCTGGATACGGGCCTGGATTGTATGCATAACGTAGCGATTGCAAAATCACCGCAGATAGAACAAATATGCGCCGGCTGTTTCTGTAAACTCGCTTCAGTTTTCCCAGCTGTATTGGCGCTTCGAACGCGATGGGACTGGAAAGTGACCTTGTAAAGTTGTGTAGCCGAAGCCGCTTTCCAGAATTCTTTCGCGTGGCGAATTTTCCTTTTGCTTTCCGGAAAGCGCTAACTACCAGTCAACCACGTCCCACTGTCAAAACGTCCCCGGCGAAACATACCCCAACCAGTTGAAGGTAACAGAACACCACAAAAATACATACTACACAATGTTTACCTTTGTTCAGAAAAGGAATTCACTTCGAAAGTATACTGGGTCAGATGAAAGTCTTTAAATCCTAAAACAAGCAATTGTCTTATTTCTGGGGTCCCAAAAGATACTGACAGATACCTATGACTTCGTAAAGGTCGTCCATCTGTCGGCCCAGTCGGGAAAAACACAGAAGAAATCAAATGCTGCTATGGTTTTTTCGGTGATCGGTATTCTCGTCGGCAGATCGGGTTCTTTTTTACACGTAAGAAAGCAAATTCTGTATCGGCTTCTATTTAAATGTAAGAAATAAAGTCTTTACAGTCTTGTCAGGCAAAACACAAGAAATCGAATGCTTTTGTCGGGCGTCCGCATTCTTTCGGCACATTGATTTATTTTAAACGTAAGAAATCAAATTCTGCAAACATTTCAGATTTAAAAATTCTCGCTAGTTCAACTTACTGTGGGTATCGTCGGAAGCTTCGCTTGTTAGCTAAAGTTGGAACGAAAAGGCGAATGTGTGAATTTAAATAGACGAATTTACAATAAAGGAACAATCTCAACCGATGCATTAAAATTAGTTTTACACAAGATTTCGCCTTCGGCGCATTTTGTAGTATTCTTTGTTTGGAAGATTGGTGTTTCGATCGGATCTGAGTGAAACTTAATATTCTGAAAAACCTTG